>JAOXOE010000506.1:26059861-26182518 GCA_028565055.1 Phoeniculus purpureus
GCCGCTGTTGCAGCCCCGTGACGGTGCGTGCGGCTGCGCCGCGGGGCGGTGTCGGTGCCGCAGCCGGCGCTAAGATGGCGGCGTCCAGCGCCAGGCTCTGAGCGCTGGACGGGAGCAGCGGCCGCCCCCACTGCCCCGTCACCGGGGCCCCATCACCCTTACCGCCTGCAGTGGCGGCGCGAGCAGCGCTGGTGGGGCGGCTCCGGGCAGCGCGGGCTCCCCGGACAGGTAAAGCCCTGGCACGGCCCCGCCTCTCCCTCAGTGCCGGCCCTTCTTCTCATGTGTCCGTCTCTCCCCGGGCTGGGCTCTGCCCCGCTGCTGCTCCGCACCCGATGGGGCTTGTGCGGCGGCGGAGCAGGATTTGTCCTTCCCCAAGGAGCACAGAGCGTCCATTGGGATGTTTTTCTTCTCCCGGGCCCCGATCAGCGTGTACCCGGTCCCGGTGGTGCTATGGGAAATCGTTTATGAGGGGTGGGAGGGGTGAGGAGGAGCCTTCTCTCACAGAAATAGGATTTGGGGGATTTTTTTAGCTGTGCTAGTACAGCTGATGGGCATGAGCAGAACTGACCGTCGCAGAAAATAGCCCCTTAGTGTGCTTCTTTTTCCAGGAGTTGTTTTCATTTGCTCTGCGGATACTTCTCGCTTGCTTTCCGTTTTCTGAAAGCCAAAGCAATGGTGTGCTGTTTGCCTGGGGGGTAGGTTTTGGACTTTTTATTTGTGGAGCTTGTACCCTGATAGCTGTGTGTCTGCTGAGGGACAAGCTCTGGGCCATAAAAATGTCCTTTGAGTGCTTCACCTAGGGGCAGAGGGTGTTTCTGTTTCTCTGCTGCTGTGTGCAGTCAAACCGAGTGAATGCTTGAGGCCAAACACAGGCACATAAGGTTATTTGGAGTCTTCCTATCAATGCACTTATTCTCTGCTCTGTGGCTGCTTTTGGAGGTAATGCACTTTGAAATGTGTTTTCCCGATTTCTATTATGCTCCTTTGCAAAGAAAGCATGTGGCATTGAGCCTGAGAAGGCAGAGTTGCGTAGATTGCTGTGTTGTTTCCTGTTCCTTAGCATTCATTAAATAACACTGTACTGCAGAAAGAGTTTCTTGTTCCTTGAAGTCGAAGCCTTCTCGATAATTGCAAGATTGTTTGCAAAAGTTACTGCATGTAATGAGAAGACACGCATAGAGAAGGTGGAGGGCTGGCAAGAGGTCTGCTGGTGGATCAAGCTCCATCTTTGAACTGAGTTATATTACAGATGTAAAAACGCCTGGCTCTAGCCTTCTTCAGTTCGTAGCTACCCATCTTGGTGTAATTCATGGCTGCTATAGGCAGCCAAGTGCCAGAAGCCTTACCAGAAATTACTGACTCATTTCCATTATCACTGACAGTTTTTTCCAATTACAACAAATTTGTAAGTGTTTGGAGACTAGGATATCTGTCCCTTATATGACAAAAACTTTCCAGGAACTTCACCTTGTGTTTTAGCCTTGCTGGAATAAGTTTCTAGACAGATATATTGTGTGTGTTGCTTGCTCCTCTGGGTGTCATGCAGGATTTTTCATAGTTTCCAAACATATATTTGTCCTGAGGCAATGAATCACTGTGTTTTTCAGGATTGAAGCAGTGTGCTGGGCATTGGTCCTCAGGGCCAGGTCTATGCTTGAGACTAAGCAGGTGATTTACAATGATTCTCTGAAGAAATACAGTAATATGGCTGAATGGTGACTGAAAGGAACACTTCTTTTTCTTCTCATTAGCAACTGCACCTTTTTTCCCCCAATACTTCCCTGTCTAGCCAGTGAATTGGATAGATACTGCAGAATGCTAGTGTAGATGAAAAAGAAAAAAAAATTTGGTGTGCAGGATCCATTAGTTGAGGGAATAGGAGCAGTAAGCTTGGAGGATGGGCACTTACCTTGTCACCAGCATTTCTGGTAGAAGAGAGGTTGAAGTTCTCTGTGTGTTTGCATCCTGGACCACTGAGGGTAGCAATGCTGCCATCACTGAGGCACGCTGCCCTAATCGTTTAAGGATCTGGTGGGTCTCATCTTTCTTTTACAGAAAGGACTAAGAAATCTCTGTTCTCACGGGTAATTAGTGAAGAGGAAAAAAAGTTTGATCTTGCTTAAAAAGAATCTCTCTAAAGGTGAAACTGCCCCTTAGTGCACACATCAGGGGAAGGAAGACAGCTGAAATCTCAACAGCTAAAACACACAGAGACTCAGTTATTTAATGTCTTTAAAGCTGTAGATGACTGGGAATCAGGCTTTCAACAAAAATGTAGGTATGTAGAACCATGGATTAACAGAACTGTGATTTCTTTTGTGGTTTGTTTCTTTTTCCTCATTGCTTTGCTCTCATTTCTTTCCCATTGGTCCTTGTTTTTATCCGCTTGGTATGTCTCCATGTCAGGAAAGTCACACTTGAGCTTGATGTGTCTGTCCCTGTGTAGTACAGATTTTCCAGGAACTTTGTGCTTCAGCATTGCTGGAATCATTTTTTTTTTCAAGAGATACCTCAGTTTACCAGCTTTTTTTTTTTTGCCTCAAGAAATACCAGTCTCTTATCAACATTTTTCCTCCTCCTCCTTGCAGTGGACTAGAATAATATTCTGTGGGGCTATGAAGAGCTACAAAGACAATGGAGTGGAATATCTCCCTGATGAGGAAATGCTGAGGGAGCTGTGTCTCTTGAGCTTCGACAAAAAAGAGACTGAGGGGGTGACCTCATTAATGTTTATAAATATGTGAAGGGAGGATGGAGCCAGGCTCTTCTCAGTGTCATCTAACGACAAGAGACAGTGGCTATAAGCTGGAACATAGGAGGTTCCACATCAATATGAGAAGGAACTTCTTCATGGTTAGTGTGACAGAGCACTGGAAGGGTCTGCCCAGGGGGGTTGTGGAGTCTCCTTCTCTGGAGAAGTTTCAAACCTGCCTGGCCATGTTTCTGTGTGACTGAATCTAGGTGATCCTGCTGTGCCAAGGGGATTGCACTAGATGATCTTTCGCGGTCCCTTCCAATCTCTAATGTTCGGTGATTCTGTGAATTGCTGCCTTAGCATAGATTAAATCTGCACTTGAAGATACATAATGTTGTAATAGTAGAAGAATAAAGTGATCAGGAAAAAAAGTTGGTCTAAACTCTGCTCTGAACTTTGAAACCTTGTCCAAGCTTCTGGCTTTATGTGTATAATTACAGCTAGGCTGATTTCTTTGGTGCCTGCAAGGTCACAGCTTTGTTTCTGACTGACTCTACGGGTGTTAGTTTGAGCCTGACTTGTTTCCTGGAATAGATTGTTTTTCCAGATGGTAAATTTGCCTGAAGAATGTGAAATCCTGGAAAAGTGGGAAGCAAGTGCCAGTTGAGCACAGCTTGTGTCACATACCTATTCGTGGAGCAGGGGGAGTTCTGGCAGCAGTTCAGGCCCTTTACGTTGTAGGCACAGCCATTTCTTGTACGTGCAGTGCGCAAAATTGGGGTTTCAGCTCTTCCCTCTGAGAGTTGTTTCACTCCTACTTAGAAGTACCAAGTAGGAAAGTGTTGGTGAACTTGTGTCTTGTGAAAAAATTAACTGAACTCCCCAGTGTTGGGCAGCACTCTTGTTCAGCTCCTGACAGAAGCTGCAAGTCATGGGCAAGGCTTGCCCTCAGGAACCTTGGATTATCTGCCCATGCTTTGCATGCAGCATGTTCACTCTCTTTCAACCAGATAAAGTATGCTTGTAAGCTGCTGCTTTCAAAGTACTCGTTGCTTCTGCTTCTGTGGAAACAAGCACTGAATTATGTGTTTCTTTAGCTTTGAGAGCCATGAGTATGCATTACGCAATGGCTGCACCACATGTGTTCAAAATAACCTTTGATGGTGTGATTGTCTATTGTCAGGTACCCCAGGGCACTAAGATCATTAAAATCGGGGCACTCTCTGTCCTGAGTGCTTTTATGAGTTATACAAAAATGGAAGTTCTTTATTTCAAGTCAGTCAAGTTTTGAGAGATATCTTGAATACAGGAGGAAGAGGTAAAGGTGACAGCAATGAGTCTCCTTATTTGGGGAAGATTAATATAATATGACTAAGCAGCTCACTAGAGCTTTCACTGACGGTGTGGGTAAACTTGGTTGATAACAAAACTTGATGACCTCTGTGGAGTGAAGGGCTATCCTGTCTCAGGTATTGTCAGGGTATCTTGTAGATGCCACACTGGCTCAACAAGAATGAGCCCAAGGAATAAATGTTTCGGGGTTTGGGGTGTTTTTTTGCTTCTCAAATATCTTTGGCACAAACTACTTTTTTTCATCTTGCTGTGGAACCACAGAAAAGTGAAAAGTGGTTGCTGGGCTTCAATGTAGCAGCTCAGAACACTAGGCTATTGTTACTCTTGTTCGCTGTTAAACTGCAGGAAAATGTGTACAAGAATTAATTGTTACTGATTTTTGGCATCTGTTGCCTCAGCACTAGTCTTCTCGGTGGGAGGGAGAGTTACAATTGCTGTCCAAAAGCTCAGCGGGTAAAGCATCAAAGCTTAATGGTTTCAATAGTTTTAATCCAAATGAAAAAAAGCAGTGCAGTGAGTTTGGCACTTCCACTGCATGTACAGCACTTCATGTGTCAGTATCCCAAATCTACCTAGATGCTGCTGTTAAAATTAATGGGTGCTGATAGCAGCTGATAAATGAATTATTTTTGGTCTGGTATTTGAGAGTAGATGTGTGCAAGCAAGAGGACATCTTGCCTTGAGTGCTCTAGAGCAAGTGGTGTTTGGGTATGTGGGACTTAGTAGAGCTGGTCAGAGGAGTGTTGTGCTCACGAAACTGAAGATAGCTAGATTTTATCCCATACTTGGTAGAGCTAGTTTCCTTTATTCTGTTTTTACTGACACATATGTTAATGTCAAGAAAATGCCTTGAAAAGGGAGATGTGAAGATTGAGCATGTTCTGGAAGAACATGTACTACAACAAAGCTCTTAAATTGGGCAAAATGGGCAACTTGAGAAATAATGCTGTTGAATATCTTGCCCCCCCCTGTGAAACCTAGCTTCCAAAACAAATAAATTTAGATGATTTACCTTGCCACAGGTCAATGAGGTATTAACCCTAAAAACTTGATTCAAAAATTGAGTCATTGAAACACACAAATAGTCTTTTGTCTTTCTCCAGAGGCAGTAGCACAAGTGTTGTGCAGTAGGTGGTGATGACTGTGCTGGCTCTTCACCTGAGGGGAGGAACTCTCAAGTTCATCCCAGCTAGGCTAATCATTCTTCATGACTATATAAATGCTCAGAAAGACAATAGCCTGAAGTTGTAGAAGGCAGAAACTAGCAGTGAGCTAATGCATCCATCTCAGAGAAATCTTCATTTGCTACATCAAGCAGAGTTAGCAGAGTGTGAAAAATTAACTGGGGTTACAACCTGACTTGTAAATTGGACTGACAACTTCACTCTTGCAACTTAATCACGGTGTTTCCACCTAAGCATCTTCGGTGTGTAATAATGGCAAAGTGAAGTGTAAAGAGGGTGAGTTCTCCAAGAACCCAACACGCATCAGTTTGAGTTGTGGGAGATAGTGTTTGGTATTCTCTCTTGTGCCTTAGAACTTTGCAACCCTTAAATCAGGGATCCAGTCAAGCAGTCGTGTCTATATTTTCCTGAACTGCACATGTTCAGGGATAGGTATCCATGTGTGAAATAACCACGTCAGAATGTTTGGGGGGGTGTTGCTTAAACTTTTACAGCTCAGAAAAGGGAGGTAGTCAGCTCTTTGGTCACAACGCTTGGCTAATAAGTAAGTTTCTTAACTTCAGATTCTGTTTCAGACTGGAGAATAAGCTGTTCTGTCTATGCAGATTTATGCTTGAAGTTGTTTCTTTTAAATGGCAATAGGAATAGTCTATTGTTTGAGAGAAACAAGTATTTCTAATATTTTTGTGTGTGGAATTGACAGAGTAGTGACTGGAGTGTTTAAATGCAAAGTCTTTTTGTCTGGGAGCATATTAATGATTGGTGGACTTTGGTTTTGAATGAAAATCATGAGTACTAACAGGATGCCTCTTTTGTTTTCAGGTCTTGGCACAGAATGAATATAATTAGAGAAAACAGAGATCTTGCTTGTTTCTACACAACAAAACATTCATGGAGGGGAAAGTAAGTAGCTTAAAGTTTGGGGTTTATGTTTTATGTGACATTTTTTCCTCTCCATTATTGGATTTAATGGCATGGTTCCTGTATTACTAGATGAAAACTGCAGTCTCCTGCTGCTCAGTCTCTCAACTGAATGTATCCTCACTAAAATCAACTTGGATTTTAAACACTGTGTCTTAGCCTCCCTCTGTGCATGTTCCTACACTTCATGCAGCTCTGAAACAGGCTGCCTGACTTCCTGAGCTTCTGTCTTATGAGTATTGCTGGAAATACACTTTGTCCCTAATGATAGAAGTCTGCCCCTCATGAACACAAGTGATGCTTAATTGTGATGATTCTGCTGAGATCTGTTTTTTGACCAGTAAGTTGAAACTGTCCGTTTTTCTTTTTTTTTTTTTTTCTGTCTGCTGATAGATACTTGATGAATTCTTCCTATTAAAGATTGGGAAGACTGGGAAGAAAAAGGGTTTTACAGGGAGTGGCAGCCAGCAGTCTTTCTCAGTTGTGCCTTAAGAAAACATGAGATTGCTTCAGTGTCTAATCAAAATGGTCCCTGCCTTTTTGTCAGCAAAAATGAAAGCCCTGCGTAGTCCAGAGTCCAGTGTATGCTGAGCAGCTGTCTGAGGGCAAAATCTCTTCTCCACCAAAAGAGATTCTCAATTGACTTGAAACAAGGAAGGGAGAAAAGGAAAGGGTTTCAATATTTGGAAGCTGTTATTCAGTTATGTGTGATCGTTGCACATCCTAGTTTTGCCAAAAGCACTGTGAGGCTTGTTAGAATGTTGAGTGGTTAAAGGAAAACTTAAACAGATGATACAGTGCTTTTTATTAATTATGGTGAGTGCAGGTTCTTTAGAATGGCATAAACAGCCTTCATTTGTAAATCATAAAAGACAGAATACTGACCTAAATTGTACAACAAGAGCAGAGGGAGCAGTTGGTTTGTTAAAGCATTTTCTTCTGATCTAAGAACTGCAGCATTCCTTGACAGACTGAAGGTAGTTGAATTATTAGCAGCTAGAGTAAATCCTAGTGCTCTGCTTCATTATTACGGCTTCTTTTGACCTGCATCTTAAATAAGGAAATTTAACTATGTGAAAAATCAAATAGGTATTTCAAATAGGTGGCAGGACGCTTCAGTATTACAGGCTTCTCTAAGCTTTGAAGAAAAGCACTTGTTTAATTCCTAGATAAACTCCTCTGAGCCAGTAATGGCTTGAAGTTGTGCCTGTTTGTTTGAA
The DNA here is from genome assembly GCA_028565055.1 of Phoeniculus purpureus. NCBI lineage: Eukaryota > Metazoa > Chordata > Aves > Bucerotiformes > Phoeniculidae > Phoeniculus > Phoeniculus purpureus. The sequence continues at coordinate 26,067,235 of JAOXOE010000506.1, forward strand.
TAATAATGGAAAAGAGTGTGAAATGAAGTTTGTGAACTTGACTGTGTCAGGCAGATAGTCCTGACCTTGCTATTTTGAGAGGAGGGAGGGTAAGTCAGATAACATTAAGGGGCAGCTCTGAATGTGTCCGAAGCCGGTGCAAAGTTTGACCTTGTGCAGAACTGATGGTTTGTGCAGCAGACCTGGCAAGTGAGAGAGAGGAGGGACTGCAACATGGGAATGCAGAGGAAGAGGGAAGAAGCGACTTGCAGCTTGGTGCAGGCACAGATGTGTGGCACAAATCCCAGTCAGTCAGCCATCTGGTTGAGCCTGTCCTGCGCTTTTCCTAGCAAACCCACCGTTTACCCAGACCTGACACTACAGTTGTTACACTCAGCCCATTCTAATGTGGACAGTTAGCCAAAGCAGATTTGCTTGGTTCAAGTTCAAGAATGATACCCGCGTGCATACCATGTTTCTTTGGTCAGACAATATTGACTGGTTTGGGTTTGGCCTGACTTTCTGAGGGGGACTGTTTTCAGATAGAGGTGTCCTAGAACAAGGCGCTTGTACAAGTAGTAAGGGATCAGTTACAGTCTGCTGTTTCAGGCTCTGGTTAGTTGTGTTGCAAAACATTCTGATTGAGAAGCAAGTCTCTGTAAAGAGTTGGTTCAAGGCATGTTGTGCAGGAAATGAAACCATGGTAAGGCTTCCGTTCCACTCTTGATGCAACTATGTTTTTTCACTGTAGCTCACTGCCACTCACTTCTGATGTGCGTAGAAGCACAAGCAGCTACTTCCTACAGCTGGTCTTCAAGCACTGCAGCAGTGAACGTGTCTGTGTAATGACCTGTTGAGATACAGCTTCAGTGATCCGAATCTTGCTCAGTTTAGTAGCTTTAGTTTTCCTCAAGGTGAGGAAACTAGGGCTTGGCCATAGTAACATTTTGACTTGTTACAGTATTGTCACTGGGTGCGTAAATTTATTTGAATTTCATGTTAGTTCTGAGACAGCTTCAGACACATGCTTTGGAGTACTGCAGCATTATTTTCCTTTGTCTCTCTAGGTTTTTTTTTTATTATTTATATTCTGGCCTGGTAGTATCTCCCAGGGCAAGGTCTGAGAGTCCTTGGTCCCGATTTAGTCAATAACTCAGGAAAAGAGATGCATAAGGAACTATGTTTAGTAGGATTTAACTTGTATGTCTCCTTGATGGATATGCAGAATAGAGAAGCTTAATGTATTTTGAGGGTAGGCTTCAAACAAACAATAAAACTTCCATATCCATTTCCTAACAAGGACATAATTAGCATAACTTTTGCAGTTCAGCAAGATTTTTCTGCGAGTTCCAGAGAAACAAACCACTCTTTTCTGTTCTAGGTATAAGCGTGTCTTTTCGGTAGGAACCCATGCCATCACCACATACAATCCCAACACGCTGGAAGTGACGAATCAGGTAACCACCATTTCTGAAGTAGATTTCTGACTAGTGGTCACAGTCCGGAGCAAACAGTGGCATTTGGTGTTGAAAAATGAGCTAGTCTGAGGTCTCAGCAGAGCCAGATGGTGTGGCAGCCCCTCCAAAAGCACACACAGCAAAGACAGCACAGCACACACTAACTCTGCAGAGTTCCTGTGGGGTTTGTACTTTGTGGCAGTCTTCATGGGCCTTTGGTACACTGTTCAGATGAACTGGGGTAAGTTTGATCACTGCAACGCAACGTCCCTCATGGGACTTGGGACACTTAATTACTTTGAAGAGTGTCAAATAGGAAGCTCAAGCTGTCACATACCTTACCAGCTGTTGTCTCAATGCCAATACTATCAGTACTAAGGGGTTTTAAGAGCAGGAAGGGTAGCTTTCAAGTTACTAACAGTGTAACCTAATTACTTTCCATTGTCTAGTGGCCTTATGGAGACATCTGTAGTATTTCTCCTGTCGGGAAAGGACAAGGAACAGAATTTAATCTCACTTTTCGCAAAGGGAGTGGAAAAAAGTCTGAAACTCTCAAGTTTTCCACAGAGCATAGAACAGAACTCCTGACAGAGGCTCTGGTAAGATTTTCTTCCCTTAATCAAGTGGTCAGTGTTTGCTTGATCACTGCTGTTTGTGGCAGCTTGCTGTGCTTGCTATCCTACATTTTATGTAAGGAAAGGAATTTGTCATTTGAGAACTTGTAGTGTCACTTGCAGCAACCAGTGCATCATACTTACAGAGTGAGTAAAGCTACAAGTATATCAAAATGCAGTGGAATGGTGAGCCTTCAAGGAAGCTTAGTTTGAGTCCTATAAAAGGGTCTGGTTCAATGTAGACTTTCAGGGTAGATTGGCTGTAATATTTGCATTCATTCATGCTTAATTTTTCTTGAAAAAACAGAGATTCAGGACAGACTTCTCAGAAGGAAAAATCACAGGACGGGTAAGTGTCTGGCTTGTCTGGGTCATGTGTAGATTAATGAACTGATCTAAACGCTTAAACCTGTGCTTTGTTCATGCATGTTATGCTTGTGCTCTGTGCAGTGCCTAAAATAGCTTTTGTAAGTTTGAATCTGAAGTCTTGCTTTGACAAGAGATAATGAAGCAATAGGACCCTTTTCAGAAGTAGAATATTTGAATTCTCTTCACTTGCACTGAACCTTATGGTGGTACACTTAAACACTCTGAATGTTACTGCTCAAATAGAGGGCTTTGCCATGCAGAGTTCTAGTTTGGAGAGAAGGAAGAGGAGAAAAACCACAGTACACAGTTTGTGAGCAGAACAGGGTACAACAGGAGAAACATAACTCCTGTTTTGTATTGCTGTTTTCTCTCCAAAGTGCATTGTTTGAGCTGCAACTTCCTTTTCAGTCAACAGCTACTCTCTTTTGATTCATGGTGTTCTTAGCATAGCTGAGAGCATTAAGGGAAGCGATAGGGTTTTGAACTTGACACTCACACTTGCTTACTGGATTGTAAAAGAGTTATTGCTGTGTCGTCAAGGAGTGTGTGCAGACTTCTAAAATTAGCAGCTCTCTCTGCAGAGGTATAACTGCTATAAACATCACTGGAGTGACACGAGAAAGTCTGTGGTTCTGGAAGTGACTCCTGGAGGTATTGACCAGATTGATCCTGCCACAAATAAAGTCCTGTGCTCCTATGACTACCGAAACATTGAAGGCTTTGTTGATATTGCTGACTATCAGGGAGGCTTCTGTATCCTCTATGGAGGATTTAGTAGATTGGTGAGTACTAAACCAAAACATCTAGTTGTGGTGCTTAGGATGTTTATAGCTGCGCGAATGATGATGAGGCTTCAACATAATCTGAATATACAAGTGTGTTCCTCTTTGGGATCCAGCTGTAGAGCCTCAATAATTATGGACAGGCTTTAAAACCTCTTTTCCACAGGAAATTAGTTAAAAACATTAGAGAATAATATGTGGAGTGGGTTGTCTTTTTTGTTTACTACATTTTAAATCTATAGAGCATGAAATACCTACTTCTTTCTATTTGAATAGTGGAAATTATAAAATTAGCAATATATGCTGCTCCTCTAGAGTTGCCTGAATCTTGCGTAGCAAGGCTGGATAGCAGCCCTCAGAGAGAACCACTGAGACTCTTCCTGCCTGGATCTGTTGCCAGGCATGGGCAGTCAGGTCATGCAGCCCTTTAATGGCACATTAATGTGTAGCAGAGTGTCCTTTAGGAATAGCTGCCATAGATTGATCGTTTTTCTTTATTTTTTTTCTAATGTAATTTTCAAAAGTCAAATATAAACTTATTAGTGGATCTCTTGTGTAATAAATGCCTCCTCTCTTTAAGCTGGGCATTTAGGAAAGGCAAGCCCAGCTGCTGGGAAGAGCCTCTGCTGTTGGGTAGAGGAGGGCTTGTAGTGGAGAGCTGTTTATGGGACTGTTTTCTTGAGCTATGCCATATTTTTCACCAGCATTTTCTTTTCTTGTCAAACACAGCACTTGTTTGCATCTGAGCAGAGGGAGGAAATTGTCAAAAGTGCAATAGAGCATGCTGGCAACTTCATTGGGATCTCTCTGCGGATAAGGAAAGAATCTCTAGACTTTGAGCAATACTTGAATCTTCGCTTTGGAAAATACAGCAATGACGAGTCTATAACATCTTTAGCAGAATTTGTTGTGCAAAAATTAACACCGAGACACTCGGTAAGGGTATCAAAATGAACATCTTTGGTTTCTCTAAAGCACTGAGAATTGTTTCCTAATATGGCTTTTGGGTTTTCTATTTAAGGAGCCTGTGAAAAGAGTACTAGCTCTTACAGAAGCTTGCTTAGTTGAGCGGGATCCAGCTACTTATAACATTGCAACGCTGAAGCCTCTAGGCGAGGTAAGACACGACTTGCCTCCATGGAATTTCTTCAGATAGAAGCTCTGAAAGACGGTAATGGTAGGAATTTAATAGTCTAGGCCTTAAGATGGGTGTAATTTGTAAGCAGGTAGCAGTGCTTCATTATTGTCATTCTTCGCTCTTATTTTAGGTGTTTGCAATAGTATGTGACTGTGAAAACCCCCAGCTTTTTACCATTGAATTTATCAAAGGACAAATTCGGAAATACTCTTCGACAGAAAGGTAACTGGAGCTCCTGTGGGTGAGAAGTTAAAATGGAAGTTACCATTGCTATACTCCCTAGTTTTTCAGCTTCCATAAACTCTGACCCTTGGAACAAAAACCCTTGCTGTTCTAGTGGTATGCCACCTACAAATCAAGATTTATTAGGGGATCCAAATCTATCTCCTTTACTTTCATCCCAACCTGAAGCAAATCTGTCCAGAAGCTTTCTGCGCAGTGTGTGGTACACCCCCTGTTTCTCCTAAGCGCCACTGCTCTGTGTGTTGCACTTGGCTAAAGCACTGTGCCTGAGACCAGCAAAAGTGGCACAGTTTAAGCAGTGTGGAAATGTGAGGGCTGTAAATGCTCTGAGCTGTCTGCCTGAGATGGTTTTAGTTGATTCTATTTAAAACAGCCAACAGAGCAGCCCCAGAGTGCACTGGCAGTTGTAATACAGTCTGATCCTGCTCAGCGAGCTTTGCAGAGCGTGCAGGGGTGAATTGGCTCCCACCATATGTAACTCATTAATGGATAATCTGGACTTGATCCCTTTAGTGAAAGGCTGCACTGGGTGCAGGACAACTTTTCTTGTAGTGAATAAAGGAACACTTGGAATGTAGTGACCCCTTTCAGAGGTGTAACTGGCAGCTACAGTTCCAAGAGTGGCTGCCTTTCATTCTGTGCTGCTTTCTTTTTTCTGTGTTTCTTACCTTTTTGTCTAAACAACTATTTGGCATCACTCTTCTTCACCTAAATTGTATTTGCATGTGTTTTTTCTCCCAACTTAGAGATTCTCTGCTGGCTAGCTTGTTGGATGGAGTGAGAGCTTCTGGGAATCGAGATGTCTGTGTAAAAATGACCTCTACACACAAAGGCCAACGTTGGGGATTACTCAGTATGCCTGTGGATGAAGAGGTAGAGAGCCTTCATCTGAGATTTTTGGCTGCTCCTCCAAGTAAGCTGATGTTAACACTGTTTCATATTGCTCTTTAGAGCATTCAGGTATTTAGTCAGATTCTGTGCACTTAACTCCTGTTCTGTCTCCTTCCAGATGGGAGCTTTGCAGATGCGGTGTTCAGGTTCAATGCTAACATTTCCTACAGTGGGGTACTACATGCAGTTACACAAGATGTAAGCACAAATGCTCTGCCCATCCTCTTAAGATGTTGCTAATGCACAAAGATATTAATATTTGTGATTATTCTTTTAACCAGGGTCTGTTCTCGGAAAACAAGGAGAAACTCATTAATAATGCCATAACAGCTTTGCTCTCACAGGAGGGAGATATCACAGCATCTAACGCAGAGCTTGAAAGCCAGTTCCAAGCAGTAAGACGACTAGTGGCTTCAAAAGCAGGTTTCCTTGCCTTTACTCAGCTTCCAAAGTAAGTGAAAAGGCTCATCAAGCTTAGAAGTATAGTAGGTGAAAGGCATTCTTGAGCTTTTGCTGGTGTTTTTACTTTGAAACTGAAAATAGGAGTTAAGTCTCACTGTTGCTTCCAGTAGTGTGAGGCTGCCATTAGGCTTTAACGTAAGTTGAGAACCCCAAATGATCATAGTATGTAAACTCTTTGTTTGCTAAAAAAATCTGTCTTGAGTCAGGTAATAATACTGTACTTTTACAGTACATACAGGCTCTTGGGAGTGTGTCTAACTGGATAGCATAAGGAAACAGAAAAACTCCCTGATGTTCATTGGAAAGCTAAAAATTCTTCGGGATATTTCTGACTGAACTATGGGGCAACTGAATGATGTGAAGAGTAATGCAAAGGTCTCACTTAGTCTGAGACCACTGTAAAATTCTGTTTCTCTGTGCATAGTGTCCTATAACATCACTGTCCTGAAACTACAGAGATATGTTTTGGTGCATGTGCTCTCAGCATGTTGCTGAGTGAAGTCAGTGCTTTCCTACCAAGGAATATCAAGGTAGTGGGTTGCCAAATGCAGTGGAAACAAGCTACTTCTAGTCATTGACCGGACTTTTATCTTAAGATTTCTGTTTCCTCTCTAACCTTGGTGGTTTTGCTTTCTTTTCTAAAGATTCCGAGAACGGTTAGGAGTGAAGGTTGTGAAAGCGCTCAAAAGGAACAATGATGGAGTAACTCATGCCTCTATTGACATGCTCTGTGCTCTTATGTGTGTAAGTATTAAATGGCAGATTATTTCCCTTTGACATTGAGTTGTTTGAAATTGTGTTGAGTTTCAGCTTACAGAGAGATCTAGAAATAGGGGCTTCCCTTCAGTGAGCTCAAACACGAGACAACAAACTTTTCAGTGATTTCCTGCTGAACTTGAAGCAGGATGTGTTTTTTATGGGTTCAGGGTGTGGCTTTTGGACTACAGCTGTTCAGAACTGAGGGTTGCAATGTGACTGTGTAGTGAATACTATTTCCTTTTTGGTAGCCCATGCATGATGACTATGACTTGAGGCAGGAGCAGCTGAACAAAGCTTCCCTTCTGTCTTCAAAGAAGTTTCTAGAAAATCTACTAGAGAAATTCAATTCCCATGTGGTAAGTCAAATTTTGGAAACAGCTTCTGTCAGTACCTTTCCTAACTGCTATGAAAACACTTCTGTCACACTCAGATCTTTAGCTGCAACTACAAATATATTTAAAGTACAGAAGGTGTGGCTGTATTTAAGAGGGTTTGGATCTGGATATGTTAGAACACAGCTGTCTGCACTGCACGTCTTGAATGCCCTGCAACAAACCTTTGCATGTTTAATATGACAACAGGCTGTTCCTTTAACTAAAAGGTAGTGCAAACTGGTACTTTACAGGATTAAAACTAGGAAAAGTATTTTGCCTCACACCAGGCTATGAAATGATGAATCAGATATGTACTAGAAGCCAGTACATTACCAGGGTACTGCCATGCCCTGAGAGATATTTAACTTGTAACTTCTGTTTGCAAACTTTCATGGTATGACAGGAAAAAGCACTTTCGTTGTCAAACATACTGAATAAAGCTGGACATGAATACTCTTGAGAGAAAGCTGTGTCTGTTTTACATACCTGTCTTCCTAATTTCAGGATCATGGGACAGGTGCCCTAGTAATTAGTTCACTTCTGGACTTCCTGACATTCGCCCTATGTGCTCCATATAGTGAGACTACAGAGGGGCAGCAGTTTGACATGTTGTTGGAAATGGTGGCATCTAATGGAAGAACACTATTTAAGCTCTTTCAGGTAAGTTTGCATTATTAGTCAGTGAGCATGAACTTGCTATCATGAAAGACCAATCTGTCTTCTGTTCAGGTGGTTAACGTGCCTAAAAGCTTTTCTACCTTGAGGTTTTTTAGTGACATTGCTTTACGCTCAGATACCAGACTGAGTTGATTGTTTTAAAAGTCCAGGGGAGGAACTGCTCCAGAGGCTGGCTGTCAAAATGCTGAAATACTATTGCCCAGAACTGGAGGTAGAACAGCTGTGTAGATGAACCAAGGAAACTAAGTCACAGTTGATCTAATGATCATGATGGTCTAATGTGGGGATTTTACACTTGCGTAATGATTTTGCCACTGTTTCGTTTCAGCACCCTTCCATGGCAATTGTGAAAGGAGCAGGCTTGGTAATGAAGGCAATAATAGAGGTGAGACTTTGTTGGTATTACCTGTGTTGGCATACTAAACGTGTATCACAATCTCATGGAAGTGCAGTTACTTACCAATACAAGTTTGTTACTGGCTTCTCTGGTGGGGGTGTTGGGAAGGGAGAAGGTGGGGAACAGAACACAGGCTGAATTGTGAGTGATTTAATGCAGCAACATGCTTTATCTTACACTTGGGGGTGTGGAAGGCATGTGAGTTGGGATGTTAGGTAGAGCCTTGCATGTTTTCATACTGCAGTCAAGATCTGGCTGTTAATGCTGTGTGTAGCTCAGTCACAAACCTCAGAGCCACCCGATGTCTGCATGTTAAAGAGGATCCGTCAAGGAGAGGCCACATTTCCGGGGCTGCATTGCCAGGTGGAATGGGCCTGGGATTAGCAGGCAGTAATGTCCCAGAGCAGAATAGTGATGTCAGGCACTGTTCTTGTTCTCTCCAGCTCTGTGAGCTTCCCTACCACATAACGTATGGCTAAACCCATGCTTCTCAAGGGTAGTTGCAGGATGACATTGCTAACGGACTCTCGACACTTCCTGTATTGAAATTCAGGGCTTAAGTTAGTGCCTCACTGTATCACAATGGCTTTTGCATCTCTTCCTTGGAATGGAGGTGAATGAACACTTGAAGTAGAGGTGTGTTAAGTTTGCAAGCTTCCATTGATGTGGTGTGTTGCAGCTTCTGAACTGTAGTGGGACATAGGCAAGTGAAAACACAGTGGAAAATTTGCATTAGTTGGTCATTGCAATAGTGTATCTCTGCTGGGGAGTGATGCTCTCCACGTGGCTGTCCAAACCCAACAGCACCAGCTATTCTTAAATGGTTACCTCCTGATCTATGATGGAAGATGCTAATCTTACCATGTCGCAGAATCACAGAACGTTAGGGATTGGAAGGGACCTTGAGAGATCATCTAGTGCAATCCCCCTGTCATAGCAGGATCACCTAGATCAAGTTGCACAGGAACATGGCCAGGCAGGTTTTAATCATCTCCAGAGAAGGAGACTCCACAACACCCCTGGGCAGCCCCCTCCAGTGCTCTGTCACCCTCACTGTGAAGAAGTTCCTTCTCATATTGATGTGGAAACTCCTGTGTTCCAGCTTACACCCATTGCCCCTTATCCTATCATTAGATGGCACTGAGAAGAGCCTGGCTTCATTCTCCTGACACCCACCCTTCACATATTTATAAACATTAATGAGGTCACCCCTCAGTCTCCTCCAAGCTAAAGAGCTCCCTCAGCCTTTCCTCATCAGGGAGATGTTGCACTACCTTCATCATCTTTGTGGCTCTGTGCTGGACTCTCTCCAGCACTTCTGTGTCCATTTACAGTCCTCACAGATATATCAGTTACCTGCTTCGTGGCTTTACTGCGACTTTGGTAAGCTGCTGTCGAAAACCTGCACTTTAAGCCCATCATACTACAACTTTCTGGGTTTTGGTAATTAGTTGATGTAATTAATTGATGGTCAAGAAGACCTTGGATCTATAGACTACAATAAAAGCAGCTTAACTAAGATTCTTTCTTTAGTAATCATCTTGCCCTGTTTCCAAAGGAAGGAGACAAAGAGATTGCTACCAAAATGCAAGACCTTGCCCTCAGTGAAGGTGCCTTACCTCGACACTTGCACACTGCTATGTTTACAATAAGCACAGATCAGAGGATGCTCACAAATAGGTATGTCAGTCTTACTTGATCTGTTGTATTTAGAATGGCCTGGCTAATGATAGGAACATAGAGAGGTCAGGGAAAATCTTGTCATTTTTCAGGAGAATGTTTTCTTTAGCAGCTAGTGTGAGACTGGAGCCACTTAATAAACCTTTGATTTTTATTTTCCAAAACTGAACTTGGTTTAGTTACTCATTTTTAAAGGCTTAAGTTTTTCCAATTTTTTTTTTTTTACTGAAAACATTCAGGGATATAAAAGACAGGTAGAATGTCTGGAATGCATTAAAAAGTGCAACTTGTGTTATGTACACCTGCCTAAATCCTGGTGTGCACACCCTGGACATCTTGCATGTGGTTAGGGTTGGCCATCCTGTGTCTCCCCATACAGAAAACATTCCCTGAATTCAGCAGTCAGTAGAACTTGTGAGCTTTGAGATGTTTAGTTTCTGCTCTACTACTCAAGTGTTCTTTTGAGATCTAGATCAAGAAGCATGTGGTGGTGCTGCTGCTGTTCCGTTAACTTCACTAGAACTTCTGAAGGCCACACCTTAAAGCATGCTGAGCGTATACTTGAACAATATGATGTTTTTTGTGCTCTTACTCAAAGTCACCGAGCTTTTGCACATCTTCATTTCACTAGCATGGTAAGGGCGTCAGGTGGTGGTCTAACATTCTGTTTGCAGTACTAACTTGTGTTCTGTCAATATTGATGGCTTTTTCAGGCAGTTAAGCAGACACTTGGTTGGCCTCTGGACAGCTGAGAACAAAACTGCTATGAACTTGTTGAAACGTATTTTGGTGAGTAAAAATGGGATATGGAGCAGGGAAAGAATAAAAAATGAGCACCAGCAGACTTGGGGTAGTCCATACAGTGAACACATCCCATTGCCCTCCTCGGGGGAAGCCCAGCCTGACAGATCAGTATCTGGCATCTGCTATTTAAAAGACATTGATGGCTATTACAAAATATCTCAGACTCTTAAAGTATTTTGTTACACCATTTTTAGAAGTGGCAGGAAAGTATGTTGCAAAGCATAAGGAGCTGGACTTCTTTCCCTTTATTAAAAGGACAAAACATGGGAGGCTAGTGTAGTCTCTAATACTTAATGCCAGTAAACTAAAGCAACAGTTCTGCCTATGTTTTCATCCTATATTTCCATCCAGCTTTGCTTGTAACAGTTATTTACTTTTAGGCTGATAGGTTCTTTCACCCTTGCAGCCTGCTGAAATGTTCTTGCTTAAATTACTTCTGTTTAGAGAACAGCATTGCAAGGAATCATTAAATCTTAAATATCAAACTTTTTTTAAAAAAATCAATATAGTGGTTCCTTCATTTTTGACAGAGTGAACTGACCTGATTTTGGCCACTCTCTTCCAGAAGGCTTAGTCACGTGAGACTTCTGTCTCTTCCTGTGCTCCTTAGCTTCATGAAGTGCTTGTTTAAGAAATAGGATATAGGCAAGAGCTCTGTTTTTTTTCTGAAGCCAATTGTGTGTCTCTGTTGAATGGTTCTGTTGGGTGGTGACATTTCACTAATAAAAACAACGAGCTGCCGGAGCTTTACGTACTCACTTTAGAGCGGAATAGAAACTGCTTTGACATTTCCAATATAAATAAGTGTTCTTGCTGCCTGAAGTGATTGTCTCTGTTCCATTAGCCACATGTGTTTATACTGCTCTAACTGCTTTTAGCCACCAGGTTTGCTGGCATACCTTGACAGCATTGAACCTGTTCCTGAGAAGGATGCTGATAGGATGCATGTTAGAGACAACCTGAAAATTGCAACTGTAAGTAAATGTAGCTCTCCTACTTCTTCTGCCACATGGGTTTGCAGTCTTAGTGACTTTTCTGACACCCACACACTTGCCTGTTGCACTGACCTGCATCAAACACACTGATAGCCCTGCAGCTGCAAACAGCTAATGGGATTTGTTCTTCAGGATCAGTACGGCAAGTTTAATAAAGTGCCTGAGTGGCAGAGGCTGGCTGGAAAAGCTGCAAAGGAGGTTGAAAAATTTGCCAAAGAGAAGGTGGATCTAGTCCTGATGCACTGGAGAGACAGAATGGGCATAGCTCAAAAAGAGGTAAGTGTTTGAAACTCTGTTACAGTAGCCTGTCACTAGAAAGGAGCAGGTACTACTGTGAAGCCAGGGGGAATCCTGACAGTAATCATAGCATAGGAACATCAGAAACTTTGTAGTTTGCTACCTTTTAACTAATTCTGTTTTGATCTGACATTACAAGAGGCTAGCTCAAGCACTGTTTGAGTTTTTACTGTCTCACATTTCATTTTATTGTCATGTTCTGCATGACAAACTCTTTGAATTATTAAGCATTTCCCTTTAAATTTCTCTAGTCTCCTGACTAAACTTGTTTTTTATGCATCCTGGAGTTGAAACAAACTATTATATGTTAAATATTAATGAGATGTATAAAACAGTGTAAGGTTGAAGGGCAAATTGCTCTTTAAGTGTCTCGTCTGAATATTGAGTTTAGCTTGATTCTTTTTGGTTTTTTCTGTCTGGAGTTCAGAGCTGTTTAATTTTGCAGTAAAAGTGTAGATTGGGAAAAGGTAGTATCAAGTTTGGTGTTACCAATCTGAATTACTTCAGTGACTGTGGCTTGTTAAATGTACCTTTTCTTTTTCCCGCACCTTTCCATCCCTCTCAGGACAGAAACAATATGGTGAGTGTGTGTATCTCTGCTGCTGGTGTGGATTGTGTTGCTCAGGCTTCTGCTTGCATGTGATGCATTGTGTACAGTGTAACATTGCTTTCATGCCTGATCAAGCTAGGGAACCTTTTAGTGGCCAGGTCAGGTTTGTTGACTCACTTCTGGGATGTACTCACTCCCTTTCAAGAGCAAACTGTTCTCATGGTGGGTTTCCTGTGCCATCAGCTTTGGAGCTGCGACTACTTATGGTGATGGTTCAGCAGCTGAGAGCTTCTCTGGCATGATTTAACTTGTTGAAAATAACGCTTGTGAAACTCTGTTGCTACTGCTTGCTAGAAATTGAAATGTTTGTTAATGAAGTTTAACTTAGTGTGGCTTTTGAAGGCATAAAAATAACCCAGATTTTTGTTTTCAGAGGGGGAAATACCAGTTACCTGTTTCTCCTCACTTCTTTAAATTTGGCTTTTTTTGCAGAACATTATTCAGAAGCCAGTGATATTAAGGAAGCGACGCCAAAGAATAAAAATAGAAGCAAACTGGGATCTTTTCTATTACAGGTGAAATACTAAGATGAATATGGTGGTCTCAGGTTTTTTTATTTTCTGGCTGGAAACTTTGTTAATATCTTCTGAGTTGCTATAGTTTGATTCCAACTTCTGTCTGCCTTAAAATCCTAAGGTATACTTCAGAATTCAGCCTGTGTTTAAGAAAGGAGGAATCTGGAAAGATTCTCAAATGTTATCACACTACATCCTTTTTGTCTCTCTAACCAAAAGGAAGAGCAAGTAACAAACTGCAGGTGCAGATCTGCATGATGTTGAAGGCTAAGCAAAGCAGCACTGGCAATTGCTGCAGTGCCTCAACCTGTAAGTCACTCGAGACGTTAACTTGAATTGGAACAAAAATGACCATAAGGCAGGCAAAGAAAACATGTAGATATTGGGTTGTGGCTGCTCAGCAAACTCTGTGAAAGCAAGCTTGGGGAAATTCCATAACTGAACGGTTTGGTTCATGCTTAATGTTTCTAAAGGTCAGATAAGGTCTGTTCTGCAAAGTGCTGCGTGAAAGGGACGTTTGCATGCTCCCAAGCTGTTCAGTATTGAAGTGCTGCTTTACACCAGTCTCTGGACCCAAAGGTGGTTTTGTCACTGCCACCAAACTGTGCAAACCGCACAAGTGAAGAATCACAATTACTGTAACATACTAGAGACCACTACTCAATGCCTTCTAATTGAAGTTCAGTAATGCCAGCAGAGTCTGACAATGTTTTGAGGAGGTTACAGAATGTCTCTTCTTTTTTAGATTTCTTCAGGATCATGCTAGATCAAACTTGATTTGGAACTTCAAAACACGGGAAGAACTGAGAGATACTCTTGAGTCTGAGATGAGAGCATTTAATATTGACAGAGAACTGGGCAGTGCTAATGTTATCTCATGGAACCATCAGGAGTTTGAGGTAAGTAACCCACTGCAGGAAAATCTGCACTGGTAAAATATGTCTGCTCAGAAATGTCACTCTTCTGTCTGAATGAACAGTGCTGCCAATTTCAGAGTGCAAACTAGAATTCTTTGGGGTTACAGAATAAACTACTAAGGCCTGATGCTGTGGACAGGTACTACTGTCCAGTGTCACTCTGCTAAAACTCCTCTGCCCAACAAGTGATGCTGTAGAGTTGAAACATTGATCTTACTGTTGCAGTAAGAGGGAGGAGAAGAGTTGTGGTTAACCATGCTGTTTGGTAAATTATGAAGTGAGACGGCTGTTTTCACATCCTAAAGTCAAAATGGCCCTTCAGGCTTCTGCAGAGCAATTGGTGTGGTCCTAGCTGGCTTTCTCAAAACAAACTGAAGATGTGTTCAAGCAAAACGCTTTCTGTGCTCTGCTCCTATCTCAGCTTTGTTATGGTTCCGTGTAATGCCAAAGAAAAGCAAGGCCAGAGTCCAATTCAGCTGTGAGACAGTCTTAGATATTCCCAACGCTATCCTCACAGTACAGCTTCCCAGGAGAAATTTGAGCAAAGGACAACTAGTGAAAAAGAAGTAGTGAAAAAGCTGGTTTTGAGGAGGTTTGAGGTTGCTCTGGGATATCTCTGTATGCAGTGGTCAGATCTGTAGATAAATTTTAATGTGGCCTGCCAACTACAGATATGAAAAACCACAGGGGAGAGCGGCCTCTGTGGTATGTTAGAGGCATCTCTACATGAGCTACTTGCCAAGCTTAAAACCACTGAGCAGTGGGGCATGTGGTTAAATTTAATGTACTAGCCCTGAAGTTAATGATGGCTCTTTGTTGTGCAATTTCTCTTCAGCATCTTGGGGGTGTGTACTGATGCCTCTAGGCTTCTATTACTCAGCGTAACAGCAAGTGTAACTAGTGTTTAAGTCATGAAACACAGGCATGCTTGTAATAACACAATAAATTGCCTTGTAGTGGAATAACCTACTTATTAAAGCTTGAATCACCCAATACAATATGTGTTATCCAGGTTTAGCTAATAAAACAATCTAGTGTTAGAAACAAGTTACCTAAAGGCTGGAAGCTGGTATTTCAGTGAGATGAGAAACATTGTTCTGGGGAGCAGCAATAGCTTGTGGTGTGTATTTTGTGGGTGTTTCTTTAACAGCAGACTTGAAGATTTCAGTTTTCCTCAGAGAGTAGCAGGTGGTGCTAATCTTGTTGAGTTTGTGCATGCAAGTGAGAATTTTGTTGTGCAGTTTTGTTTACTTAACAGTAAAGATTGTTTCTCCATGAAGTAACTCATTCTGTGTTGCAGGTAAAATATGAGTGCCTTTCTGAGGAAATAAAAATAGGGGATTATTATCTAAGATTGCTACTGGAAGAAGATGAAGCTGAAGAGAGTGGAGCAATCAAAAAATCGTGAGACTTTACTAAAATCCCCTCTCATTCCCAAGATCTCTGTCTATTTTCTCCACTAAAATCTCATCCTTTTATTAGGTATGAATTCTTCAATGAACTCTACCATCGCTTCTTGCTTACCCCAAAAGTGAACATGAAGTGCTTATGTCTGCAAGCACTGGCCATTGTTTATGGAAGATGCCATGAAGAAATAGGACCATTTTCTGATACTAAGTACATTGTTGGGATGTTAGAAAGGGTAAGAATTACTTGGAATTGCTTCATATAGTAGTTAATAGACAACTAGTCCAGCACATTGTTCAGACAGCGCTTAAACACATCTTTAATAAGATGGTGAGGGATCTGGTTTAGGGGTGAACTTGTAAGGTAGGGTAGATGGTTGGACTCAGTGATCCCAAGGGTCTTCTCCAACCAGAGTGATTCTGTAATCTAGAACATACTTAGCAGAAAATTGGGCTTGAGTGTCAGACCCAGAGCATCAGATAGGTTGGAGGGCAACAAAGCCTTACCTCCTCAGTGGCCAGGAGCTAAGTTTATTAGCTATGCATGAAACTGGGCACTTAATCAGCAGGTTTACTTTGGGGATGAAGAAATTGAATAGGTTTTACAGGTGCAGCTGCATTGTCTTCTGCTGGTAATATCTAAAACGTGCAATCAAATACTAACTTGTTCTCCTCTGCTGCAACAGTGCACCGACAGGCTTGAGCGGGACAGGTTGATACTGTTTCTCAACAAGCTGATCCTCAATAAGGTAAGGTGGGCATAGAGTCATAGAATAGTTTCGACTGGAAAAGACCTTCAAGACAGAGTACAGCCTTTTCCCAGCCCTATTAGCACCACTAAACAGTGTCCCCCAACGCAACATCTACCCTTTTCTTAACCATGTTCACTTAACAGTAGTTTATTGATTTCTCAGTTGTATAAAATGGTCTGAACTAGTCTTTCAGGATTAACTGTTGCAAAAAAGTCTTGAAGTCTTAAAACAATGTTTGTTGCAGCTTTCTGGGATGCGGTAGTTCTTTACTGGTGAGAAAGATGAACAAAATGTGTTGATATCGAGGTGATTGTATCATTTAGTCTCGTGGTAGAATGATTTTCTTTTCTCACGGGTGCTTATTTTTACAAGTAATGAACAGCTTCATTCAACTATTCAGTCTAGAAAATGATTGTGTTAACTCAGTTCATCCACTCACAGAAAAATGTGAAGGAACTTATGGATTCCAATGGCATTAGAATCCTTGTAGACCTGCTCACCCTGGCACATCTTCACACAAGCAGGGCTACAGTCCCTCTGCAGGTATGTGGCCTTTGTTTCTTGCTGCTTGTACACTCTCTTGCTAAAAGGACAATTTCTTTAAAAAAGAAAAAATTGTTGTCCTTCTCACATTTCCTGTATACATGAGGTATTTGCACTGAAGCTAAAGCGATTCTTACAAACATCAACTTCTAGAGCAATGTGATTGAGGCGGCACCTGATATGAAGAGAGAAAGCGAGAAAGAATGGTATTTTGGCAATGCTGACAAGGAAAGGAGTGGTCCTTACAGCTTTCAAGAGGTATGAGCTTCAAATCCTCAACTGACTATTTCTATGCTGGTCGCTGGGTGTGCTTGAAACAGTGAGAGGGAAAACTATAAACAGTGCTAAACTATACTCTCTAATACTTTATATTAGGATTAAAGCTTGATAAGAGACCTGGTGTTGTGCCAAGAGCCACAGTGACTTTGCTAAGGCTGCCTACCACACCATGGCCCAGCTATGCTGTGATTTTAATCTGTCAACTTTTACCTTGTGTCTCACAAAAGAGGTCTAAAGATGTTGGAATTTCAGGCAACTGTAGTAGATTGCCATGCAGCAGTTTCAAGCTTGTCTTGCGTGCAGATGTGTAGGAGCAAAGGTAGCTCAGAACTCTGAATCAACTGAATTACTCTCTAATCCTGCAACAGATGCAGGAGCTGTGGAACAGTGGAAAGCTGACTGCAAAAACCCGTTGCTGGGCTCAAGGTATGGACGGCTGGCGGCCACTGCAGGTCATTCCTCAGCTGAAGTGGTGCTTGCTCGCCAGTGGCCAGCCTGTGCTGAATGAGACTGACCTAGCTACGCTAGTGCTCAACATGCTCATCACGATGTGTGGATACTTTCCCAGCAGGTAAGCTGCTTTTCAGTGCAGGGATGTTAATGCTATCTTGAAGCTTTTTCTTAAAGAAGTAGAACATTAATGAACTGTATTAAAGAACCTTTTACTTAATAAATTATATGGGCAAGCTTGTAAATGAGACAAGACTACTCATGTGAAAGTGACTGTAAGAGTGAACACATTAGCCATGTGAGTTTTCTAATGCAAAACAGCAGTCTTACTCTTGCTTAACTTAAAATCAAAGCTGTTTTCATGCATGACATCAGACCACACTTATCACACCCAGCAGCAAACTTTTAAGTTAACTAATAAAATTACATTAAATATGATCTTGATAGCCTGATGCTTAATAAAGTTGAAATCAATTCTTGAAAGAGAAATGGCACGTTGGCACACGTGCTTACTGCTGTGCTGTTTCATTTGTTTTAGGGATCAAGACAATGCTATTATAAGACCTCTGCCCAGAGTTAAGAGGCTTCTGTCAGACAGTACGTGCCTTCCTCACATCACTCAGGTAAGCAACTCTTCCAAAATGTACCTATGAAATTATATGAGACTTACTCTTCTGTCTTCCACAGTAAGTGGGACAAACACATCAAACAACATCTGTAACACCCTGCAGATCTGTGGACAACCAGTTGTTTATTTCATTGGACATTCTTACAAATTTCTTATTGTTTCAGCCAGTATCTCACTAGTAGTTTCATCCTTTGAGATACTGAAAATCCGTCTGGACTTGATCATAGAATCATAGATTCTTGCTAACCACCTCTGGGTGACCCTGCTTTTGTGCAGAGGGAGTTTAACAAGTTGACCTGCAGAGGTCCCTTCCAAATTTAAACATTCTGTGATTTGAACTTGCCATGCTGGGGCAGAAGTACTTTTTAACTGAAATTCTTCTAAGTTCACTGTCTTGTCCAATAGTGAATTACTTAAGACTTCACTCTTAGCTAAGTACCTGCACTACCCAAGCAGCTAATGTCAATGCTTGTGTTTAATTTCAGCTGTTACTGACTTTTGATCCTATCCTGGTGGAAAAAGTTGCTATATTGCTTCTTCATGTCATGCAAGATAACCCTCAGTTACCTCGTTTTTATCTGAGTGGGGTATTCTTCTTTATCATGATGTACACGGGTTCCAATGTGCTTCCTATTGCAAGGTGAGAAAAAGAATAGCTAAAAATACCTCCTGACAAGTGATGCATGGTGGGACTGCTGCTCCGACTGCTCCAGGGTGTGGGGTTTGCTAGAATCTACATGAGATCACAAACAAACACCTCCTAGCCAGTCACTAGAACTGCTGCTGACTCTGCCACGGAGGGAGTGAGAGCAGGTCTGGTTGTGTAGTTCCAGCAGTACAACTAGATGAGTCTTACTACAGAGGAACAAATCCTTGCAGGAACTAGAGTAGCAACACAGGCTGCTGGTAGACTGATGTAGCACTTGACTTGCAAGTAGCTATCAAAAGTGGTGCAAACATCTGACAGCCTGATTTAGTATTGAAGCCTAAACGATTTAAATCAGACAGATGCACATGTGGGAGGCTGCTGCTGTCCATTTCGATACTCTTCCTCCAAATTCAGTACTTCATTAGAAGTTACCATACTGTCCCAGCTAAGTCTCTTCTTGAGCAAACCACATTGCACTGTGGCTCTCATGTAACAGAACTATCAGCAGGCAGTGCCAGATCATCATGTTTCATCCCTGCAATGGTCATCTAATTGTGCAGGAAGAGGGTTGTAGGGAAACATCTATGTCTCTGCTGGCTTCATTTTTTTTGGTGGGGGAGGGAAACTGAACTTTCAGTAATGAGTCTTTCAAAGTGGAATGATCATAGGGCAATGTTTATAACAGGGGAGGACTTAACTCAGTGAAGTTCCAAAAGACTCGATGAGCTTTGTTGCTCTCTTATCTCAAAGCAAAAATGTGGGACTGGCCAGCTGGGCCTGCTTATCTTTGAGAGTGCCTCGAGTATCAGTGAAACAGAAAATAACTGCTGTTTCTCTTCTAGGTTTCTGAAGTACACCCATACAAAACAAGCTTTCAAGTCTGAAGAAGTGAGTACTTTGCAAAAGGAACTACCTCTGTTTCCAAACAGTTTTGCAGACCACTTGTAGATGTTTTAACACACTTGATGCTTGGTCTCTTCCTCAGTTGTCAAGAGTTAAAGAACCGTAAGGGAAAAGGGGGAAGGGTTTTTAGCTCTCAGGTAGGTTAGCTAGACTAAATTCAGATTGCCTTTGAGATGACAGTGTGCTCTCTTCTGTAGACAAAAGGTCAAGATATAGTTCAAAGAAGTATACTTGGACATATTCTTCCTGAAGCAATGGTGTGTTATTTAGAAAACTATGAACCAGAAAAGTTTTCTGAGATATTCCTTGGAGAATTTGACACTCCAGAAGCAATTTGGAGCAATGAAATGAGGTAACTGTTTAACGTCAAACAAATACATCTGAACTGCGTCTCATGCTGAAGAGGTCTTGTCTTTAACTTTCTTCAGAAATGTCAAAAATACTGCTTTGATTATTTTGTTACTTCCCTCTGTCTCCCTTCAGCAAGGGTGGTGTCCTCTTTGCTTCTATCAAAAATAATGTGGCAGGGGGTGGGAAGCAGGATTGGCAACAGGAAGGAGAATATTTCCCTAAATATATGACAACATGCCTGACACTTGCCTCTGTCTCTTGCTTAAGTCCCTTTCCTGTAGGGAGACTTCACTATTTCTGTGGAGTGCTTTATTCATACTGTGCTCATTTGTTATCATCACCTATGGAGGAGATGCAGATCTAGTAGTACAGTTTTAGGCTCTCTCCGGAAAGTGAAGATGTGTTGAGGGAGGGCAAAGTGTCACTTCAAATTGTTTTAAATAAACTGATCTTCATGGTATTGGAATAGCTTTCTAACAGAACAGGACTGAACCCTATTTGAATCCCTTAGAAACACAGAGAAGCTACTAAGGGAAATAATATTCAGAAGAAATCACTGAACATGCATTTACAGTCTCTGAGGAGGGTGGACTGCTTGGCAAGTGTTAAACCTAACTTTGTATCTTTTAGGCGTCTTATGATAGAGAAGATTGCTGCTCATCTTGCTGACTTCACTCCTCGTCTTCAAAGCAATACCAGAGCACTCTATCAGTACTGCCCTATCCCAGTTATCAACTACCCACAACTGGAAAATGAACTGTTCTGTAATATTTATTACCTCAAGCATCTCTGTGATACACTCAGATTTCCAGACTGGCCAATTAAAGATCCCGTAAGTAACAGGTGTTGTAGGAATCATGTAGTGCTTGAACTTTGAGTCCTAACAGTGGGATTTGTATCAAAACTTAAGTAACTCAAATGATTAGTTTTCTGCAAGTAACTAGATTCATCTTGTCTTTCAGTTCATAATCAATATATGAAACACTTCTTTATCTTGAAGCAGAGTAGTCTTCATGCCATATAGCACCCACATGTTAAGTACATCCTCCTTGTGGTGGCTTCTCAAAAACCAAAATAAAGCATCCAAAAAACTTCAGATAGTCACTTGAGGTTCAAGGAAAAACTGGGGAAGAAAACCACATCTGCTTGGGATTCTTATTTGTCCAAGCTGGATGAGAAACTGACCTAACTTGGTATTGGCACATTAACTCAACTGGCGAGATGCTCTGGTTCAAGTCTAGGGTCTAGATCCGTCTAAGCAGCTTCACTTGTTCCTGGAGCTTTGTGCAGTTTTTGTAGTATCAAGATGTGAACTGCATCACATTTTGGTGATTCTTCTTCTGTGACACACAAACCTTGTAATGTTAAGGTGCTTTTGTCTTGAATAAAATATAGCACTGTAGTGAAGCAAAGTGTAAATTGCTTCCAGCCTGGACAGGGAACTGTAATAACTAAAGGTAGAAGGGTTAGGTCTTTGGACTTGAGGTGATGGGTGATAAGAAGTCATTGACAAAGCACTTTATTGAAAAAAAATGTGTACTAGTGTCAGCATAAATGAAACACTAATGCCTTCTAATTATTTAGGTTAAACTGCTGAAAGATACACTAGAAGCCTGGAAGAAGGAGGTAGAAAAGAAGCCACCTACCATGTCAATAGATGATGCTTATGAAGTCCTTAACCTTTCCAAAGGACAAGGCCAGTAAGTTGTTTTCAGTATTTAAAGTTGTGGGCTGCACTGAATGAAGTGATGTTTTGCTCTCAGTTAGTGGTACCACTTCACTTGTGTCTAGCACCTACTTCTTTCACAGGGAAAGGTGGCTTTATCAACGCAGACAGCAAGCTTGTAAATGTAGCTCCAGTGTGTGAGTGAAGAATTAAGTGTTCAGTTAAAATGAAAAAACAATAAAAAGCTTTGAGCTCTGGTTCAAAGCATTCACTTGGCTGTTCTAAAAGACAAGCATTAGACTCAAACATGCTAAGCAGAAGATCTGGAAAAACTTCAATAAGGTTTTTCTAGTCATCCTCATTACCCCTGTCAAATATTGTCCTTTTTCTTTGGGGATAATATCACTGGGATTTTTTTACCTGCTGTCTTGTGCCATCTAGACTTATCATTTGTGGACTTCAGTATTTTCAGTAGAAGAGGTATTAAAATATTTCTGTTTCTGAAATTTTTTATATTTTATATCCAGATAATTATCTGATTAAGCAGGATTTTCAAGTTGAAATACGGGAGCTTTGTAGTCGTCTTCACTTAATTGCAGTTACTGTGAATACTGGTGTCATAATCCAGGCTTGTTTGTATGACTTCATCAATGTTACTCAACGTAATGGATCTTTATTTTCTTGCAGGCATGATGAGAGCAAGATCAGGAAAGCTTATTTCAGGCTGGCGCAGAAGTATCACCCAGACAAGAATCCAGAAGGCAGGGTATGTACAATTTACTGTGTTCATCTAGTGGGGACAAGTTCTGCTGTTACACGTATTAACAATTCTGAAGTGGCCACTTGCCTGATTTAGGAGGCTCTTAACAACTCCCATTTCACTTTACTTGCAGGATATGTTTGAAAAGGTTAATAAAGCATATGAGTTCCTGTGCACAAAGTCTGCCAAGGTGATAGATGGGCCGGATCCAGAAAACATCATTTTGATCTTGAAAACTCAAAGCATCCTCTTCAACAGGCACAAGGATGGTAAGTCCCTGTCTTAGCTGGGTGTCTTATGCCCGTCTCTGTTTCAGCGGCAGTGGCTGCTGAAGTTCTCTGTTCTTGAGTCCATTCTATTCATTTGCTTTCTGGCTTTCCACAGCATCACATGGCTACGGTAAAGGGCTTCAAAACAGGATTTTTCTAGCTACAGTCGTTTGCTGGCAGCTGTTGGCATGTCCAAGTCTTGCAGTGCCAATAATGTTTTGGTATGCATTAAGGTTACAATAGTAATCAAACATAGCTCTGTCGCTGCTGTGGAGGCAGTGACAGTGTTAGTATACACTTTATAGATTGACTGCATCCTGCAAGAGGAAATTGTTCTTTATCTTTCCTGAACCCTAAAAGAGTAAAAGGCACAGAATTACTTCAAACAGTGATTGCCATGTACAACTGGAAAAGGTCCTTTTAGGCTTATTAGTCAACAGTCCTGGCCTACAACAGGCAAAGTGGTACCCTGTTTCTCTGGTGAGAGATGAGCCTTGTTTGGAGGGCTCTGAGCTCAGAGGCTTGCTGATATGGAGATAAATCTTTTTTTGGTCTTCAATGAGTTTCTTATGAGTTTCTTCTTCAATGAGTTTCTTCTGCCATGGCCAGACTGACGTGACAAGGAGTCAGACTTTGTGTGGACTGCTCAGTGTAGCTCCAGTTATCCCAGCTGTTGGCTTTCTTTGACTCTTAGTCCTTATACATCCAGTCTCCCTTCTGCTGATAATTAAATGATGCTTTAAATTGCTAATACTCCTCCTGTATGTAAACTCTGGCTTATTCCTCCTTTTCCAGAGTTGACACCGTACAAGTATGCGGGCTATCCTATGCTGATAAAGACTATTACCATTGAAACATCAGATGACCTGTTGTTTTCCAAAGAATCTCCTCTGTTGCCTGCTGCTACAGAACTTGTTTTCCATACTGTCAATTGTTCAGCATTAAATGCAGAAGAACTGAGGAGAGAAAATGGAATTGAGGTAAATGGAAAGAAACTTCATTGAAATGAATCCTTTTAGTTTAACTTTTCAGTGTTTCATTGCAGAGTAGTATCACAGCATCTCTTGGGTTGGAAAAGCCCTTTAAGTTCCAAGTCAGTTTCCCTTCAGCCATTGAAAACAAGTTTGCTAGCTAATGTCTTATTTCTGTTAGTCTTTGTCAGGTTTTGCTGTGACTGAACTTGTGCCTCATCTAATCCTCCCAGGTGCTGCAAGAAGCGTTTAATCGTTGTGTGGCAGTCCTGACTCATTCTAGCAAACCAGATGATATGTCTGTGCAGGTAGGGTGCACCAAGTTTTAACTGACTGCATCAGTTTCTCAGAAAAACATATATAATAGTATATCTAGAATATAATCCATGTAAGTGTGTAATATCAAATATTGATACAGTATTATCTGTATTAAAAGTAGGATGGGAAAAATGCATTTCCCCTCTTGGAACTAGTAAAATGTTGGGTTTTTTGTAGGTATGTGGCCATATTAGTAAGTGTTACAGCGTGGCAGCTCAGTTTGAGGAATGCAGAGAGAAGATTACAGAGATGCCCAACATCATTAAGGACCTCTGTAGACTGCTGTACTATGGCAAGGTGAGAGCTCCTTCCCTTTGCCTAAATGGGTATTTAAAGTGTTTAGAGGAATGCTCTACTTCTGAGGGAGAGGGGGTGATTGGAGAGACTGATGAAATCCTTCTGTAAGACCCCAGCTTGTCTTTATGGGATACAGAACTCTACTGCTTTGTACTGTTTTGATGCCGTTTAGCTCTCTAGAACTTGGATTCCACTCATGCTGAGTTTTGTCTGAGTTAAGAAAGGAAAACTGGTCAGGGGTGGCTCTAGAAAAATGGGGGGTGGCTCTAGAAGAGGAGAGGACTCTAGAAAGCCAGCTGTAGTAATTGACTGTACATACGTGTCTGTTCCACAGTCCCAGCAGAACACATGTATTGCCATAGAAGTACACCTGGGGGATCTCTGACACCTTTAATTGTTTTTCTACTGGCTTATTTCTAATCAGATACAATAGCTATTCAGTTAGCCTTCCTTTGGAGGGTGCTGACTAATTAGCCATAGGTTGTGGCTACCAAGACACTTGGCTCCTTTGGTAAGGAAGCTCTTATAAAGGAAGACTTGCTTTGGTCACAAGAGTTAAGGCAAACTGTTTTTTCCTCCCTCAGAACATACCACGAGTAGCTGCTTTGGGAGTAGAGTGTGTTAGCTCCTTTGCCTTGGATTACTGGCTACAAACACACTTGTTCCAGGCTGGGGTTCTCTGGTATTTACTGGATTACCTCTTCAGCTACGACTTCACGCTGGAAGAGAGTGGTATTCAGAAAAGCGAGGATTCGAATCAGCAGGTACTGTGAGCAGGGTCAAGGCCTTCAGACACCTGCAGATGGAGCTGGGCAGCAGTTGTTAGCAAGGCTGGTGTGTTCCAGTGCTGGTTAGAAACACTGAATTACATCAGCAGTAACACTAACAAGGCGCTTTGAAAGGGGACTGTGGACTGTGTGTAGTTCTGTAAATGCTGTTGTTTGGACTTCCAGTCTTGGGTTTAGGGTGGATTATTTTTTTAAAGAGCTCTTTTTTTTTTTAGTTCAAACATTAAACTGCCAAACTGTGATTTCTAATAGATACTTAAGAGAATTTTACCTACAGTGAACAGTAAACAAGTAAGTTTGTGCTGTCAGAAGAATTTTGTTTTTCTCTTGAGGCTCAACCAAAAGGGTTGTCTAGTGATATCAGCAGCAGGCTCTGCAGCACCAGTTTTATTAGATATCAGTGCACAACTGGAGACACAAATACCAGTTCTGTTTGTTCTGATGCAGAAGTGTTGAATAAGTTTGTGGCTGTCTCTAGGTTTTTGTAACTGTATTTTTCAGGAGGTAGCAAACAGCCTTGCAAAGCTCAGTCTCCTGGCTTTGAGTCGTCTTGGAGGGTATCTGTCTGAAGAACAAGCTACTCCTGAAAACCCAACTATCAGGAAAAGCTTGGCAGGGATGTTGACACCCTATATTGCAAGGAAACTTGCTGTGGTCAGTCCTACTGAGGTAAGCAACTGCTGGCCAAAACCTCCTCTAGAGGTTTATGGGAGGAGAGGGGTACCACGTAGACCTACCTGATACGGAGAACTGCAGTGCAGTTTCCCTTGGCAGCTGGTGTAACTGCCAGGAAAAGAAACTCTCTTACCCTCAAACAATATGGGCAGGAGCAGTACCCTGTAAAACAGAACAAAAACAGTAGCAAAAGACTTGAGTTAGTTGTACAAGGCTTAAGGAGATGATGAAGGTGGAGAGCAGAGACTAAACATTTCTCTTCAAAAAGTCATGCCAAGGGAGTCACTTAGAAAGATGCTGCAGATAGTTGGTGTTCACTGCCTAAAATAGCCTGAAGAAATGTGGCTTAAAATATGATGAACAGTTAGAATGTAGATTGTTCTGCCCTAAATAATTTAGTGTTTTCAGTATGTGGGAAGTGACGCTTTAATCTTGGCTTGTGAAATTGGTCTAGCTGTTAGTGAGAGTGGATTAACTAATATGAAGCACATTAAGTACAGTGCATAATGATTCCAAACTGCTGTAAACATGTTACATCATGTGAATTCCTTACTTCTTAGACGTTGAAGATGCTTAACAGTAACACAGAGAACCCCTACTTGATCTGGAACAACAGGACAAGAGCTGAACTCCTGGAGTTTTTGGAATCTCAGCAAGATAGCATGATCAAGAGAGTAAGATGCTCTTTAAGTCCCACTGCAGTGGTGTGTTTGGAAACTGGGGGGGGTTGGTCCATACACTTGTACAGCAGTGCTGTAGTTAACATAAGTCTCCATTGTTGTCTGTCCCTCAGTCACTCTCTTCATTCAGTAGTCTTCCAACAAAAGAACCGCTTGCTTCTTGACTTCTTGTCATGTTTCAGTCTGTCTGGAGCTTCTTTCACTGAGCTTTATTTTTTCTGTTGGAACATTGCTTATTTCATGGTTGGGTTATAGCTTTACATTCTCGACAAGATTATTTTCTGTCTGAGCTTGTGCTGCTTACCTCTCCTTAAAGGGCGACTGTGACAAGAGCTATGGATCTGACTTTGTCTTCAGTGACCATGCCAAGGAGCTTATCGTGGGAGAGGTTTTTGTTAGAGTCTACAATGAGGTCCCTACCTTCCAGCTAGAGGTGAGAGGTAGCCAAACCCTTCCTGTTGAAACAAATATTTGGGATGTTAACTTGTTCCTCTCTGTCGATGTAGTCAGAATGGAGAAAAGCAACTTTCTAAGGGTGTGTGAGGTATAAATTGGGTTTATGTGCTCCAGATGTTCTGGTGATCTTAGTAGAGTTTTTCTTGTCAGGAAGAAAGGGATAAGTGAAATGTAGGACAAGTTCTTTTGATATGTTCCTTCTAGTATGATTACCGCTGCATTGCACAGCTAAAAACGCTCTCACCTCTGATTTGAAGCTTCCTAAGGCATTTGCTGCGAGCCTCTTGGACTACGTGGGCTCCCAAGCACAGTACCTGCATACGCTAATGGCAATCACACAGTCTGGGAAAGTGGAGTCCAATCAACACGGAGATCGCTTACGGAGAGTTGAAATGGCCCTGGAGGCTCTGAGGAATGTAATAAAGCACAACCCAGGTAGGCTTAACACTGTTAACTCCCTGATGGGCTTTATTCTGGGCAGTGGGGACCTCTGCAGCCCTTGTTTTCCAGCAAGAGATCAGTAGCAGTAGATGGATTGAAGTTTTGTGTGAAATCAAAGCCTTCTCTACTTTCTTTGAAATACTGGGTTTTAACTCTAATTCTAGCGTGGAAGACTTAAACCTCCTGGATGCAACTTTCTGTAATCCTTCAAAGAATCTTGAGCTGATTTTTAAACTTGTTTGCATCAAATAGAACCTCCTTGAGCAAGTGCTGCACACTAAGAAACACCTAGAATCACGTCAGGGCCTTTCTAAAGCATGAGAAGATGCTCTTGAGAGTAAGCAGCTAATCTACCACTCATAGGCAGATACCAGTGTACAGACTGGAAAAGCCTCAGACATGATGGATGTTTCTCACTGTATTGTGTTCTAAAACTCATGTTACTGTCACGGCTTCTGTGACCCTGAAGGCTGCTGTTGCAGATTACAGCCCTGCTCTGAGCTGGTAGAATGGGAAAGCACAAGTGTGTCTGAAGACAAGAAGTACTGCAGATCAGTGATAAATAACTGACCTTGTCTTGTAGCAAAGCAAGTAACTAGGCTGTGCAAGAACTAGCTGAGCCTTAAAGGAAGGGAGTGTCCTCTGCTTTTGAAATATTGTTAATGTGAAACTAGATTAATAGGGCTTCGTAATGTTCTTACCTCGGCAGGCCCTCCTGGGGGAGCTGTTTTAACCACTGTGGCCCGCTTTGTACAGACACGTTGTCTGTAGTGCCCCAGTGGAGTTGGGATGGCCACCCATGAATGGTGGCTAACAGAAAGAATAACTCTGGTCTCTTGCAGGTTCTGAGTGTGAGTGCATAGGTCACTTCAAGTTGATATTCTCCCTCCTGCGTGTTCACGGAGCTGGCCAGGTGCAGCAGTTGGTTCTGGAGGTAAGAAACCTCAACATAAAATCAGAACCATCCCCCATCTGGATGAATGTAAACAAATGATGTGTAGCTGTTGGAGCAGCACCCAACAGGTGTCACAGCTGGGGTTCCATGCCCCTCCTCAGAGGAACAAGGAACAGTTTCATGTCCTGAGGTAATGAGACAGTTTGGTGTCAGGACTAAACATGAGATGTGTGAGCTGACTGCCCTCCTCACCCACAGCATTTTCTGTATGATGTTTTAGCAGCTGGAGTATGATCAAGTACTGTTTCTGGTCTCTTACAGGTAGTGAACATAGTAACGAGTAACCAAGAATGCGTTAACAACATTGCTGAGGCAATGGTTCTGGCTAACTTGCTGGCACTCCTGCATTCCTTACCCTCAAGTACGTACCTTGTGGTTTTCAGTCCGGTGGGGCAAAGCCTTCCCAGCTCAGAAATTAATTGGAACATGGCTGGCTGAGCTTCCCACTGAGCATTAGGTTAAACAAAGACAGAAGTTCTGTGTGACCTCTTTGTTGTTTTAAATTTGTGAGCTGTAACTCAAATTGTATGGTATTTCACTGCTAGAGAATCTGGGCAACTAACATCTAGGTGAGAAGTTATGCTGTAATGGAACCTAGGACTGACTTGATGTTCCTTAACAAACTCCTCTTGGCCAGAAATCCCTAAGCATGCAGTTGCTTTGAGCTTTGCTGTGGTAACTGAGAGCTTTCTGTTCAGTTTAGTTCCTCTTCGCTATGTATTAGTCTGTAAGGGCACAGAGTTCTTAACACTTCTTGTCTTGACAGGTCGGCAGCTCGTCCTCGAGACTTTGTATGCTTTGACATCCAGCACAAAAATAATTAAAGAGGCCATGGCGAAAGGTACTGTAGTGCACTGAAAGCAGCACGTGTGTCTGCAGCTCTGGACTTTAAACAGAGGCTACATCTTGCTCTTCCTCTTCCCTTTAGAGGAAGTTCCCCATGTGCAACTGGTGAATCCAGACTACTTATGACCAAAAACCAATCTGAGTGATTTCCTATCTCTTTGTACAGGAGCTTTAATCTACTTGCTAGACATGTTTTGCAACTCCACTCATCCACAGGTCCGAGCCCAAACAGCAGAGCTCTTTGCCAAAATGACTGCAGATAAGCTGGTGGGTCCAAAGGTAAGAACTTTAATTGCTCCTCTTAACCTGCCTCTCCAGAGGCACAACCAGCCCCCTCTCGTGTCACTGAAACATTCACCTGAGGAGTAGTCTGGGGTTCTCAGAAGAGTCACACTCTGGGCAGGCTTCTGTAGTCTGCTGTCTGTAACTACTGTAAGTGGTTTGACTTTGCCATTAGACACCTGGCTCTCAGGCCCTGTCACTAGTTCCTGCACCATTTTATTGTGTGGTGTGATGTTCTAGCCATTGCCCTACAGCACCACACATGATTCTGGCTTCCTAGACCTGTCTCTGTCAGTTGCTCTGCTTATGACATACTGAGTGTCAGTTTTCTTTGTCTTTTCTAGGTTAGAATTACTCTCATGAAATTTCTACCTGGAGTCTTCATGGATGCCATGAGAGACAACCCTGAAGCTGCTGTCCATATATTTGAAGGAACACATGAAAATCCCGAGTTAATTTGGAATGACAGCTCCAGGGAGAGAGTATCAACAACTGTTCGGGAAATGATGCTTGAGTATGTGCAGATCTACTGGTTCCTTACCTGAGATGGTGGTTTGGAGGCACTAAGCCAGGGCTGTGGTCAAAGGGCTGCCTGTGAACAAACCAGGCTTCAGGGAAAAGCAGCTTCTTCCCTGTGTCTTGTACCTGGAACTTGGTGGCATCAATGTGGTTTGTGCACAGTCCAGGAGTTTGCTCACCTCTGTAAGGATTGGGAGGAGGGTTACAAGGATGAGAAAATTAGGTTTGGAACTGTTTCACA
The DNA here is from genome assembly GCA_028565055.1 of Phoeniculus purpureus. Classification (NCBI taxonomy): domain Eukaryota; kingdom Metazoa; phylum Chordata; class Aves; order Bucerotiformes; family Phoeniculidae; genus Phoeniculus; species Phoeniculus purpureus. The sequence continues at coordinate 26,097,321 of JAOXOE010000506.1, forward strand.
GTGGTGGAAGAGACTGGGGTGTTGAGGAAGCCACCACCTTCCTTTTTGCTGCTCATTAAAACTTACTTTCTTTTCAAAGGCACTTTAAACTTCAGAGGGACAACCCTGACACTAACTGGAAGGTAAAGTATTCGGTTGTCACTTGTACCTCAAAATGAGATTCTTTATTGGCAGCGTTTAAGTTTTCTGATGGCTCAGGCCGTTCTGAAACGTCACTAAAATCAGCAACAAAAGAGCACGTGTGTTTGCTGGGAAGTACTCTGTGCTGCACAGCTGCAGAATGCTGCCTCTTGGCAAGTGTTCAGGAGCATGAGTCAGACACCAGGTCTCAAAAGTGATTGTCCTGAACTGTTCCATCACCTCAGTGTCATATGTCAGTCTGTGACACTCCCCAGTATCTGTGAAAGGCTGGGCTGACTTCTTCCCCACAGTGGTCCAGCATGGCTGTTATGATGCAGGTGGAAACTGGGAGCTTCCTTGGGTTGGTGGTGAGAGAAATTTTTCTGGAATTGTGAGAGGAAGCAAGGATGGGGCTGTTCCACAAGCTGCTGGCACTGCTCCTCAGCTAGTGGTTACCTCCAGCACAGCTCCAGGCTCAGCTAGAGCCTAGAAACCCCACTGCAGTGGGACTACCCACCCTTCTGTCTGCCTCACCTCCTCCCTCATGTTTCTCCAATGTAAAGTGTTCATTGGTCTCAGTTAGCTCAGTGACCCTCAGAGAAACTATTGCAGCCCACACAGACCCCCTGCCAATAACTCCTCCTGTTCTGCAACTCAACAGATCCCTGAAGACTTTGCTGTGGTCTATGGTGAGGCAGAAGGTGAACTTTCAGTGGGGGGAGTCTTCCTGAGGATCTTCATTGCCCAGCCGGCCTGGGTGTTACGGAAACCAAGAGAATTCCTTGTTGCACTGTTGGAAAAGCTGACGGAACTACTGGAGAAAAATAACCCCCATGTAAGATGGTTTTTGTGGCTCCTCATTTTTGAATTTTTTAGTGGCCTTAAGTCCTTTAGGGGCTGATTAACTTAGATGGTCACACTTTCTCCCCAGCACGAATGAGTGTTGTCTGCTTTCTCACTGTAGCAGCACACAGATATGTTGAAGCAGCTTGTGAATGTAAGTCAGTGCTTTTAAAGCCCCTGAAGCCACAGAACAAGCTTCAGGAAGTCCTAGAGGCTCATTTTGTGTCAGAGATGAGGTCAACAAATGAGTCTTTAATTATTCCATGACTAACCAACCTAAAGAAATGGCACTTGTTCTACACCACCTGAAACCTTCATCCTTGACTCTTCTGCAGCACTAAGGTCCCACGCTCGTGTAAATTCTGTGACCTGTGCAGGCTGCCAGGTAACAGTGTGGTGCTGTAGAACCGATGTGTTACTGTTTGAATGAGAACAACGTTCACATCGGTAGCTTAACGATCTGACTAAAGACTGGATTTTAAGTGGTGTTCAGCAGGTCCTGCATGAGGGGGAAAATCTATCATGCAGAGCAAGTGAAAATGTTATCTGGTGGTACCAAAGGCTTTTCTGAGGTTTATTTTCTGTTGGGTGTTTCTCCAGGGGGAAACCTTAGAAACAATCACCACAGCGATTGTGTGCCTGTTCAGTGCCCAGCCTCAGCTGGCTGACCAAGTCCCTCCGCTCGGCCATCTGCACAAGATCATCCAGGCCATGAACCACAAGAACAATGCCATTCCCAAAAGTGCCATCCGTGTCGTGCACATCCTGTCGGACAACGAGGTACTGGACCCTCCCACTGCAGGGCTGGAGCCACCTGTGGCACTAAACAGTGTTCTGAAAAGGGCTATGCACCACGTGAGCTGGGGCTTAGAGCTGGTTAATGGGGAAGGGATGGATTAAAGACACTGAAACATCAGTGGTCTTGGCTGAACAATGTGTCAAATTAGCCTAAAGTCTTTTGTCTGTTCTGTCTCCATAGCTTTGTGTCCGAGCAATGGCGTCACTCGAAACCATCAGCCCTCTCATGAACGGGATGAAGAAGAGGTCGGATATAGTTGGTGTAGCCTGTGAAGCACTTAATCGAATGTTTCAGAGGGAACAGAACGACTTGGTAGCCCAAGTAAGCAGCACATTCTCAGACTCTACAGTCAGGCTCAATTTTTTTGGGCTATATGAACATAAGGGCAGAGGTGCTGTTTAGCTGATGTGTCCAGAGGGTTCTTCAGAAGCCAGGAACTTATGTCTGTGGGAGAATTTTCCAGCTAATCAGCTGAGTTTACCCCTAGATGAGAACTGCTGGACAGTGCTGCTTCTCTAGGTACTTACAGAGTTCAGGGAAAACTGACCAGCCTAAATGTACCCAGTAACAGCCGCTGGAACCTGCGGTTCATACCGGTAACATAAATCGCCCCTATGGTTGCTGCTAGCCTACAGTAAGACAAGGTGTTTGGGTGTGTTTGCAGGCTCTCAAAGCAGACCTGGTCCCTTACCTTTTGAAGCTGCTTGAAGGCATTGGCCTGGAGAGCCTGGAGAGCCCATCTGCAACCAAAGCTCAGATCGTTAAGACGCTGAAGTCCATGTCTCGCAGCCTGCAGTACGGAGAACAGGTCAGTGCAGGCCAGTCCTTTGTGGCAGCACTTCCTGCCATGCTCGTTGGTGATCCCTTTGGCAGGGTTTGGGTGTTCCCTATTGTTACAGTTTGAAAATTGTCCAAACTTTCAAATAGCTGATGTTGTGCTTCCATTAAAAAAAATGCATTTTAGCCTTAAAAGATGCTCCCATTAACCCCTAGGGTGACCTCTTCCCCAGGAGTTGGGAAATTGCAGCCTATAAAAGGGAGCTAATTTCCTGCTTTAGTTCTCTTAGCTCTGGGGTACTGCCCAGAAGCAGTGTGGCTGGGGAGCTGCTTCAGCCCCACCAGAGGCTGGACACTACTTCCCAGGCCGTACCACCTGCCTCCCTACCAGAGGCTGGACATGGCTCCCCAGGCTGCACCACCTGCCTCCCCTCCAGGGGCTGGAGCAGCTCCTAGGCCACACTCCACCCAGAGACTGGACTGGGTGCAGCTGTCCTATAGGTCCTAACCTAGGGCACCTGTGGATGTTGTGTTGCCTGCTTACTGTGTTGATCTCCTCACATGCTGCAGGTGAATGAAATCCTGTCCCGTTCTTCCGTGTGGAGTGCCTTCAAGGATCAGAAACATGACTTGTTCATTTCTGAGACGCAAACAGCCGGTTACCTCACAGGTCAGCTGCCCTTCTCTCTGTGTCCTCAACTGTTAGCTGATGTCAGATGTGGCCTGAGCATTCAGGGCTATACAGTCACTTGCTGTGAGCCAGGCTGCTGGTAGTTGGGAATGTTTCTCTGGGAAGTCTTTGCCAGCCCTACTTGGGAAATGTCAGAGCAGCAGAATCCAGACACCACAAGTCTGAGTCCCCTGTACTGATGAAGCAGTGATGCAATGAGGGGTGGCAGCACCTTTCCCTGCTTTCTCAGCACCAGTTCACTTCAGTTCTGGAACATCGTGTTTTCTGGGCTCAGGAGCAAAGTGTCTCCAGAGTCACTTGCTCTGTGTTGTGGTGTGCGAGGGCGATGCTGTTCAAGCACTAGGACTGCCAGTGCAGAGCTGGAGCAGTTGGTGACACTGGTGTGCGTAGCGGAAGAATCATCAAGATACAGCCAGGAGTGTTCCCTGATGGAGAAGGTGAAGCAGAGCCCATGGGGTCAGGAATTAGCTGTTGTAGAAGCAGATGTTTAACACTGTACCAGCAGGCGTAGTACAAGGCCTGATGTTTTCCCACTTGGGAAATCACGTGGTGCCTCAGCTCTGGGTAGGAGATGTTTGTTTATTGCCCCATTTAATGTGACAAAGAGCAGTGGAACCTGGTTCAGTTTGTACTGGGTTTCCTTGCTATTTCATGAATATGATGACTGAGGAATATGAAGTGAGTGCTAGCCAGTTCCTGTCAGCTCCAGCCCGGGGCCGTGTGGCTGTCGAGGTGAATGGGTTGATGCTCAAATGTTTCTGACTGCTGCATGAAGATGCTGTAGAACTGCAGGGTATAGATGGAAACCAAACTCAAGCTTTATTTTTAACCTGCCTTCTCTTGTATTCTGCCTTACCTTTTGCTTCAAATTGCTTTGCTGTTTGCACCTCCCTTGAAACTTCCCTTGCTTCTCTTCCCTCAGGTGTCTCTTCTCCTTCCCTCCTAACTGGCAGCAGTCCCCTTCACCTGCCAAGTGGGCTTTAGACCCGCGCTGCCAGGCAGCTTGCTCACTTCTGTGTAGCTCTCTAAAGCAGGTAGATACCACCTCGCAGAATGCACGCTGCGCTCACTGCTCCCCGAGTAACCGGTGCATGTTGTAGAGCCGTGACCGACACGTGGGGCCACCCCTTACCTCTGCTGCAGCCCCATGGGGCGAGATGGATTGTGCTGGCAGTGAGGCTCTTGGGTAACTGTGGGCACATCAGAATAAAATTCTGAGTGAGCTCCAAAACAACCCTCACAAGCTTCTGCACTTAGATGCCCGCGGTGCCAGACTGCAAAGAACCTCAAACCCCAAAGTGTTCTCATTGAAGGTGTCTGGTTGTGTTAGGTGACTGACATGTCTGAGTGTTTCCATGGTGCATAGAGACTCCAGGGCTCTCTGGAATCAAACTCACACTTCCTGTCCCCTCTGCTTCCCCCAAAGGCCCTGGAGTCGCGGGTTACCTTACTGCAGGGACCACCTCGTCAGTCCTGCCCCACGTGCCGCCCCCGGTGGACAACAGCGAAGTGGGAGACGTCAGCTAAGGCCTGGGACTCCCTGCGAGCGAGAGCCAAGGCAGCCTGGCCAGTGAGGAGCAGCAGGGCCGTGACTGCGCTGCCTCTCCCCGTTCCACGACAGTGTTAGTCCTTTTTCTATGGCTGTTGGGTTTTCTAGGACAGAGTCGGTGATTGTCTCTCCCACACTGTCTCACAGAGCTATGTGGAGCAGCCCAAGGGGCGCGCAGGAGCTTGTCGGTGTCGTACGTAAGCACATCTTGTTCCTTTCTATTTGTTTACAAGACTGTGAATCAAACTTTCCTAATTTTTATATTTTATGGATTTGCATGACTGGAGTTGAGCTACAGTCTCGAGGAATTGGGCTAAAATCTGTCTGACCTCACCAGAGGGGCACCTCCTTCTCTTACCAGGGAATGGCATGTGCTGAGGGCTCGTCCCTGCAGCCCTTCACTGATGTCCTTAATCATTAACAGTCTGTCCCTCCTACCCCGTTAGACTTTCATATCCAGAACTGGCCTGACCAAATGGACAACAGCTTCAGCAAAACCCCTAAAGCTGAGATGTTCTGTAAGAACGGAGTGTAATTGTGACCTATCCTACACATTATCCAGCCTATCACCCCTTCTCTACTGTGTGTACATTATACAGAGCACCCAGTGTACAGAACAGTTCAAAATAAAGGGAATTAAGAGCCTTGTTAATGAGACGGAGGTGCTGGTGGGTGGTTGGAGCTGGTGGTTGAAGGTGACACTTCCAGGTTTGCACTGGGTGAGCCCCTCAGCCTTTGATCCCCTGACTGCCTGGGCCCTGTTCTGGTTTGGGAGCAGGAGGAGGTGGTGGAAGAAGAAAACACAAATGGGAGTTGTTGCCCTGAAGATAAGTTTGTCCCCACATAATGAACAGAGAGCTCTGCCTGCAGGGACTGGACACAGGGCTCTGGCTTGGGGCAAATGAAACAGTGTGTAAGTAAGAAAATGTGCTTTGTTTAGTGTTGGGAAGTGCTCAGTTCACTCTGCACATCTTTACTTTTACTCAAAACACTTCCTAGAGTTAAAGAGAGAAGAGTGATTGCATCAGTGTGGAATCATCTGGACTTGATGTTCTCAAAGGTCTCTTCCACAGCACCATTCTGTGATTCTTTTGAGTTCTCAGTGATCCAGTTTTAGCTCCTCTGCCATCAAGGCACTGAAGAAGGACCTTCCCCAGCATGTCCAGCCACAGGGGGGGTAGCCTCTTGGGTTAGATTTTTGCTGTCATGTGCTTTGCCTGGTCCAGCAGCTCCCAGCGAGCAAGAGTGGAAAGATGAACCTCATCGGGGCCATCAGCGATGCGCAGGGCACGGGCATGGGCAAACCTAGGCAGGAAGAGTTCCCTGAGGGGCTGCTGCTTCCTCAGCTGTTGCAACCCACCTTTCTCCTGCTGGGAACTGGAGTGGGGCCACAGTTTGTTTTTAACCAGCCAGGAACTGCCATTGTGGGTATGAATCTGTCAGGGCCTCTCTCTATGAGCCTGCTACAAAGATCTGATGGATCCGAGCCTAGCAGAGAGATTCTATCAAATTTTTATAGCAAGCCCTATGAGGCAGTTAGGCTCTAACAGAACCCTAGAGGCACCCTGCACCCCCTGGTTTGCACTGTGGGTGCTGTTTGTGTTCCCCCAGTGACCCCAGCACTCACAGTATTGCCAGTGGGAAGTCCTGGGAGACACCGGCCCCACCGCACACTTGGATTGCTCGGTCAATCACCTGCAGTGCTGTCCGTGGCACCACCACTTTGGCCATGGCCACCTGTAGCCAGAGAACTGTTATCAGCAGCAACGCTTGTCAGGGAGAGGAACAGACCTCCCTGGGTGCTCTGCTGCAGGCTGGAACTCCCAGCCCTAGCAAGAGCTCTACTGCTCACCCAGCAAGCTCTCAGGGTGTTGCAGTACATGAGCAACACCTGCACATCTTCAAATATTTTAAATTGAATATTTACAGCCTGATCAGTCACTGAGGCCATTTCCTGCTCTCCTGCCACCCCTCAGGCTCTCTCCTTAGCAGGAGGTCACCTGCACTTGCAGGTTTTAGCCTTCTATTCCCCAAGTCCTAGCCCAAGGCTGCCAAAGGAAACATCACCTCCTTCCGTGCCTGTCTGTTGCCCAAGGCATCGATCTTGCTGGCAGTTTTCAGCGTGAGCAGTCGTGCTTGCTCGATGCTCAGGCGGCTCTCAGCAATCCAGTGAGCAACCACCTCCTGCAGTAACCAGAGCCAACAGGCACTCAGTTAATGCCTGCTTGTACTGCAACAAGCCACTGAGAAATCTGCTCTCGTTTAGGGTTGTGGACAGAAGCTGTTAGGGCCTGGCACTAACTCTGCATTAAAGTCAGCCTGTGTGTGGGACACACCTGTGAAACACTGACTGCAACTGTCCACATCCAGCCCAGCCAAGGACATCCATTCAGAGCAAGGGGTAGAAGAGAATCCCAAAAGTTACAGGGAATACAGAGAACCTGGCACCGTGGTTCTTCCCCTCCTCACCAGCACTGGGAACTTGAGCTTAGGGCACAGCTATCAGGTTCCACGAGGGCGGAACCAAGGTGCTGTCCTGAGACAGAGAAGGCAACTGCTTACGTGGTGATAGAGTTTCTTGCCAAAGGTCTCTCTCTGTGCTGCACGCTGGCACATGATGTGGAGGGCAGCCTCTGCTGCTCCCAGGGACCTCATGCAGTGATGGATACGGCCAGGCCCCAGCCGCCCCTGAGCGATCTCAAAGCCTCTGCCCTCACCTGGTTGGGAAGAAAAACAGGCTCTGATTTCCCCAGTAGTAGTTACGGAATCAGTCGCACCCCCTAGAACGAGATCACGCTCTGAGCTGCTTTCTGAAGGTGTGGTTACCTAATGTCACTTACATGGTGTTAACGTTACAGGGGAAAACACACCTTTCGGGCTTGGTGTCAGATCTAGGGGAAGATGTTGAAGTTACCAAGTCCCAGGGCTACTTTAGAGAGAGACAAAGATCTTCCAAGGAAATACAACAGCTGAGAGGAACTAAATGAAATTGGGGTTTACAGTAAGTGAGGGAAGAGAAGCTTTGTTCTGCCTTGAGGAAGTGATTCCCACCCCTCCTACCTGTGTTTGAGACCTGGTTTGACTGCCTGCAGCTGTGTGCAGTAACTTGTGGTGGTTCAGCACCAGTATTTTCTGCAGCTTTATCAACTGCTGTACATGTTAAAATGGAATTGACAGCAAAACTCACCCAGTATGATGTTGGAGACGGGTACTCGCACGTCCGTAAAGTGGATCTCAAAATGTCCACCATGGATCTCATCTGTGGGGATGGGAAGAACATAGGGGCAGGGTGAGACAAAGGGGGGGACTCAGTTGGTTTTTCCCTTCCTGACCTTCCTCCTCAAGGTGCTTTTGCTGCTGTCTTGTCTACAGCATCTCCTGCCCATTAACAGAGATGGAGCTGACACCATCTTCACATACCCAGGTAGCCAAACACAGAGAGGGGTCGGATCAGCTGGAGCCCAGGTGTGTCCATGGGAACAATGACCATGCTGTGCTGCCTGTACCTGCCCAGGACAAAACACACAAGTTATGACTTGCTTTGAGCCCCCAGGTTTTGATTTTTCTCCCCTATGTCCAGCACTTGCATAGAGCCAGTGCTGAGACTGACCTGCAGGAGCTCGTGCCTACCCCAACACTCCACAACCCACCAGCAAGGAGTTCAAACTGAACCACTGACCTTCAACACATCAAAACAAAAACTTCTGCATGAGCCAGTCCATTTCCTCCCCTGCCCCAACTCTCCTTTTTGTTCTCAAAACAAGCTCATCCTGCCTTCCTGTACACTTTAGGAAGAGAACCCCCATGTTTAAGCTCCTTCTGAGTACTTTGGGTCAGATGCCCCCCCTGCCTGTGGGGCCGCTCAACCCACCCCATGTGCTGCGATTAGTCTTCACTTCTTGGTGGGGCTCCCCAGATACAACCAGTCACTAAGTATTTTGTTCCCATCAAGGCAGTCAATGAGGTGTCACTTACACCCCCCCAGGAAACGAGTTTTGGGTGACTCCGGCCCTCCTAGGAACCCCTTACCTGGATGCTGAGGAGGTTTTGCTTTTGCCCATCACAATTGCAACTTTGCAGTTTGGGTTCCCAGCACCTTAAAACCAAAAAACACATCACAGAGACACAGTTTTGAGCCTAAACATCACCCTGTAGGTTCAGATGAAGATTCACCCACATCAGTGTGACTCCTGCCTGCCCTGAAAGGGAACAAAAACACTAGACTGTGTTTACACTCTGAGCAATCAGCCTGGAACAAACCAGGTCCTATTGCTCAACATCAGGGAGAGTGATGGCCTGTGGAGTGGGAGGGAGCCAGGGCAGGGGAAACACTCAACACCTTCAGGACACAGTTCCACCACCTCTGGTTCCTCTGAAAAGGGAACAAGAGAAGACCTGTAGGAGTTCCCTGTGTCTCCATTACAGCTCAGCCAGTAATTGTGGCAAAGGCAGCTCAAGGTGAGCAGCTGCTGCTTCACATGGTAAACTGCTTAAAATTGTAAGAATCTATGTGGGAATGAAACACTGACCCCGTTAGGACAAAATCACATGAGCAAGATGAGCAAAGGACTGCCTCAACTTCACTGCTCCTTCAGTATCTTCTCAGGAACGATGGGATTTGCCCCCTTAATGCAAATTACCTTAGTCTGCAGCTCAGAGAAAGGTCTGAGTGAAACCACCACCCAGAAGCAACCTGCCAAGATTTCAAGCCCTTGGTGACATGACTTGGGACATGTCTCCACAGCTTCACACTGGAATTCCACATGCAAATCCTAAAGAAGAGTCTACTGTTACTTCATTAGAGTCTTGGAGCTAAGAGCCTTCACCCTCACTGTGTTTTTCTGAAAGGGTTCCCTAGCACCAAAGTGAGTTCTCATTCCCTTCAACGCCTCATCCAGCCCATGGAGTGAGGGGAAAGGGTCCGGTTATACCTGACCGATGGCACAGTTGGCTACTACAAACTACAGGATCACCCCAGGTAGAAAAGACCTTCAAGATCATCCAGTTCAACACCTGACTAACCCAAATCCTTCTAGGGAGGGGAACTCCACCATGTTCCAATGTCTGATAAAAACTTCAGTAAAGAAATTCCTCCAATCATCCAACCTAAACCTCCCCTGGTGCAGCCTGAGGCACTTTCCTCTTGTCCTATTACTTGTCACTTAGTCAATTGTCTCAATTTTGAGGTCAGAAACAAGGACAAGTGACCTGCTCTGGCAGCTGTTTTCACAAGGCCCAGGAGCTTCTGCTCTAGGCAATGCAACTGGCTGGCTTTGAGCCGAGCTGCTGCTTCCAAAACCATCCGGGAAGTGGGAGAGACACGCCTTTCCTGCCTCTGCCAAGTTAAATGCTGAGCCAAGACATCAGTGAGAAGCTGGAAGGGATAAATCAGCCTGGTTGAAAGAACTAACCTAAAAAACCCCAAGGTACATTTCAGAGTCAGTCCATTTGAGCACCAGCTCGCAAACCACACACCGTACACAGCACTGAGACACGTGGGACTCTGCAGGGGAGTCAGCTCCTCTCCTGTTCCACAGCAGGTTAACAACCTGCAGAGGGGAATCTCCTGAGCCACATTTAACTTCAAGCTTACAAGAAAATAGGCTTGGACTTTCTGGAATCTCCTACACCACCAGACAATCCTTGAGCCACATCCCTGCTTCAAAACAAAAGGCAGATCTCACCACATTGTATGAACACCCCAGATGTGGTTTTCATGCTGAACTTGGTGAGGAGCTTACAGAGAGCAGGACATCTGCTCAGATTCTCTAAATGAGCCCTACAGGTTTCTTGGAAGAGAAGCGAATCTCTGGTACGTGCTCTGAATGCAGCCAAGGCAGCCCATTGCTGGCCTTTCTTCCCACTTCCCTGAGCCAGACATCCTGAAAACCTAACCCAAAGTTTATGCAATTTTGATCCGTAAAGGCCAGCAAGACAATCTGGTCTAACACAGGAGCCAGGGCTGCTCACAACCTTTCTGCTGTTTGCCTGCATTCTTGCTTTTACTGAAACTCACACTGTGACAGGATACAGGAAACACCAATCCAAGTGAGAGCTCTGGAGGATCACAGAGGGCTCCTAACATGGCACAAGGCGCTCTTGTGCAAGAAGCCAGCGTGATGCTGGACGTTTTTCCATCTTCTAACTGTGGGATTTAACAGAAGCCTTGTGATGATGTAAAAAAACCTCAAATCAAACCCCAAACGTTTGGATGTGAAGAATAATCCAACCAACCCCACAGTGAAATAGGAGTCCTGACATTCCCCAGAAGACTCACATCCTGGCTAGAGCAGGCAGGGGTGCAGGAAGCGCACGTGTTCAGCGTGAGAGGAGCTGCCAGGAAAGCTTTTTCCCCCCCTCAATTAATTTATTGGCAACTCAAAATGAAAGTGCAACTGAGTTCCAGCTGTGGGTGTGGAGCCTGCAGACAAAATACAACGTGTGTTAGATGATGCAGCACTGCATTGAAGCTCTCCCTGCCTGCAGGAGCTGCTGCTGGGCCCCGGCCGAGGGTGAGTTCTGTTTCACTTCTGTACTGTGTGCACTGTGCTAGGATTCACTTGCATTTAGGCTGGGTTTGCTTCATTCCGCTGCAGCACACTCTCGGTTCCAGGATTTAAATCAGATTACCAGGACAGAGCAGTTCTTACTGCATTGGAGAACCTGCCGGTCAGGCAGGGGACACCAATTTAATTCACCGGGTTTTTGTACAGTCCAGGGCCCATTTCAACGTGATTTGCAAATTGGATTTGCATCTAAATGTCCCATTACCACATGGGGTCACTCTGCAAGGATATGTGCAGAGGTGTCTGCTAATGGATCTGTGCCACAGAACAGCACCCAGCAGGGCAGCAGAGGCTCAGAGCTCTCTGGGGCAGCTTTGTATGTGCTAAGATCTCTTTCCTGCTCCAACACCCTGAGCAGCTGCTGGCAGTACCTGTATGAAATCCCACAGGGGTACTACCAACTGTTTGGGACAGGGACTGATCCAAGCCTATCCCGCTGCCATTCAGCAACCACACGGCTGCTCTGCTCTAATGAAACCACCACCAATGATACCCATCAACAGGCAAAGCAAAGCAGGGGCTCCAGGGACAAAAATCAGCATGTGAGTGGCAAGAACTGTCTCAGGCCAGGGCAGCAGTTCCCTGCCACAGCCCAACCCCTCTGGCAATGCACAGAATTCTCTGAGCTTGCAGGGAGATGTCTCTAGGTTTGCAATGGAACTTGCATTACTCCAGGTATAGCTGGAACATAGAAGGTTCCACATAAATATGAGAAGGAACTTCTTCCCAGTGAGGGTGACAGAGCTCTGGAAGGGGCTGCCCAGGGGGGTTGTGCAGTCTCCTGCTCTGCAGACATTTAAACCCCACCTGGACATGTTCCTGTGCGACTGGGTCTAGGTGATCCTGCTGTGGCAAGGGGACTGGACTAGATGATTTTAATACCCCTTCGAGTCCCTAACGTTCTGTGACTCTGCTCACTGCTCCCTTTGATCCGAGATGGGTTCTGCAATTAGTGTTTTAGACCACAACCAAATCTCTCCAGTTTAAAGCTGAACGTTGTGCTGATCATTGCTAAGCGAATTAAACTCTCCCTGCAGCAGCTTCTCTCCTAATAAAAATGGAAGGTAATTTTTCTCCTCAAAGCAGCAGCAGATCACCCCTGCTGAAGAATCCTGCCAAGGCAAGCACTGAACAGCCTGCGCTGGGGAAGGACAAACCAAATTCCTGCATTTTCCATTCCACACATCTCATTTAGGCAACAGTAAAAGACAGTGTGAGATTTAAAGTAAAGAGCAGTCAGGGTTTAAAGTTTAATGGGAAGGGTTTTGAAATGTTAACAAAATAATCCAAACTCACCAAGGGTGAAGCAAACCAAACAGTTAATTTCTAACTAACAGGCTGTAGAAGAAAAAAGGATGAGATACCAGATTTACTGGGAAAAAAAGTTTTCAGGTAAAAATAGAACTTAACTATTTGCTTCTCCTTCTCTGAGGCTTTTTGCTGCCGTTAGGAAATCTGGATGTTATTTACTGCACCAAAATGGGGCACTGTGGGGCTGTGGTTTACAGCAGGAAGGTTTTCAGTGAGTCAATGACCACAAGTACAGGAAAAGGAGAAGGTACTGTAGGATGTGACTTCAGGCACAAACACTCAAAATTCCACAGCCTTAGTGTTTCTGGAGTAAATCTGTCGTGATTCTGAGATGGCACCAGACAAAGTCCAAACCTGGGGTGTATAAGCGCGCGGCGCTGAGCAAGAAGTTTAGGTTTCAACAGAGCTTCTAAAAGTAGTGCGAGTGCTTCGGTGTTCCCACCTCCCCCTTGCTTTTGCGTCTCTTGCAGCGCTGCCACAGGCTGGAAAATGAACAACTCTGACTATTGGATTGAGGACGAGGACGATATCAACTCTGTCATAGACTACGGCATGTACGAGCTTCTCTGTGAGAAAAGCGATGTGAGAAGTTTCACAAAGCTGTTCCTCCCTGTGTTCTATGCCCTGGCTTTCACTGTGGGAATCGCTGGCAACTCCCTAGTGGTGGCCATTTACGCCTACTGCAAGAAACCCAAGACCAAGTCGGACGTGTACCTCATGCACGTGGCCATCGCTGACCTGCTCCTGCTCTTCACGCTCCCTTTCTGGGCCGCCAACGCGGTGCAGGGCTGGGAGCTTGGAAACGCAATGTGCAAGCTCACGTCTTCCCTGTACACCATGAACTTCAGCTCCAGCATGCTGCTGCTGGCCTGCATCAGCGTGGACAGGTACCGTGCCACTTCAGCACCCCGGGACCACAGGAGCCCTGGCAAACACTGCAGCATCACCTGCATCTGCGTCTGGCTCTCCGCCACTCTCCTCAGCATCCCAGAGCTGGTGTTTAACCAGGTCAAGGAACACAACAGCAGGAATGAGTGCCTTCCTGCATTCCCTGTCAGCATGGAAACACTCTTCAAAGCCACCATCCAAATCCTGGAAATCCTCCTGGAATTCCTGCTCCCTTTCCTGGTGATGCTCATCTGCTACTCAGCTACCGCTCGAGCCATCTTCAGATCTGCAAACAGCAGGAAAGTGAGGCCTTTCCTGGTCCTGCTGGCAGTGGTAGCTGCTTTCATCGCCACCCAGCTCCCGTACAACATCATCAAGTTCTGGCGAGCCCTGGACATCATGTACATGGTGATCACAGACTGCGACACAAGCAAAACAATGGATGTGGCGCTGCAGGTCACCAAGAGCATCGCTCTGTCCCACGCCTGCCTCAACCCCCTGCTCTATGCCTTCCTGGGCACCTCCTTTAAAACCCACCTCATGAAAGTCGCCAAGAATTATGGCTACTGGAAAAGACACCAACAGAATGGAGGACCTGAAGAGATTTCTGTGTATTATGAAGACCACACTGAAGAAACAGATAGTTTCACTATATAGTCTCTCCATTTTTCTCATTACTTTATGTAACCAAGGGAATTATTTACAAGTCCCAGGGGCACTGCTTCAGCAGCTGTTGCTCTGCCAATCAACTTTCCAATGACCTTCTGAACTTGCAGAGCAGCCAAGTCACAAGGTGACCAAAACTGAGCATCAGGTGAGAACTAAATACCAGAAGTTCCTAAAAACAACTGCAGATATTCACTAAAAAGCCACCTAAACTCCAAAAACCCCACCAAGAAGCCCAAACACCTAACCCAAGATGTAAGTTTCCAAGTGTTACAGTACCAGGCAAATACATCACTGTGTAAAGAACCATCTGTTCATGGCTAAACAGCTCACTGAAACAGAAGCCAGCAGCAATAAGCCAGCAGGACGGGAACTTCTCTACCCGAAGTCAAAGACTTTGTGGTTCTTGTACAACCTGAGGACATCTGCCCACTAAGCCAGTCCCATGTTTTCTCCAGCCATCACTGCAGACACCCTGGCAGCTCAAAATGAGGTCTGTGGAAAAGCCATCCCCCGTCTGTTCCTGTGTACACACAGCAACATTCTCCACAAAACCCAGGAACATCCCAAAATGCCCTTCTCCTCTCCCTTGTCTGCTCACCTAGGACTTCAACAAGCCCAGTGCTCTACAGAGGAACATTCTGGAGCTCTGTAAGCACCAAAGCAGTGCAGCCAAGGCAGCAGCAGGAACATAATGAAAGACTGAATTACTCTCAGGCAAAACTTCTCCAGTGAAGCGAGCACTGCAGTAACGGTATCTAATGCACCTGGAGATACAGTAAAATGAAAACCACTCCAGGTGTGCTGGGTGTCCTTTACTCCTGCCCTGATGTCTGTGGGGTTGCAGCAGGCCCTGCCAGCCCTCACCACAGGGGCTGGCTGATGGGTGAGAGGTTCTGACTCCTCACAGAGCTCGTGGATGGTGGGATTAAGTTTGTCCACAGACAGGTGCCAAAGCGGTCCCTTGCCACAATACTGGTGAGGAGTCCAGGAGAAGAGCAGCTACAGCTTAGGAAAGCCAACAAGATCCCTCAGGTTTAGACAATGTTCCCAGCTACACAGTCATGGACTGGAAGTGACAGGCAAGAAACACCAGCAACGTAAATAAGACAGAAGCCTCTTCTGTGTGGAGAAAAGCTCATGGAAATTCTGCCCAGTGTTCTGAGAAGTACCAGATCTGAACAGGCAGTTGTCAGAACCACAGAGACAACCCAGTCCCAACCCTCTGCCATGGGCAGCAACACCCCTCACCAGACCAGGCTGCCCAGAGCCCCATCCAACATGGCCTTGAACACTTCCAGGGATGGAGTAGCTACAGCCTTCCTGGGCAACCTGTTCCAGTGCCTCAGCGCCATCACAGGGAGTGATTTCTGCCTCAGATCCAATCTCAGTCTCCCCTCTTTCAGCTTGAACCTATCCCCCTTGTCCTAGCACTAGAGTCCCTCATAAATAGTCCCTCTCCAGCTTTTCTGGAACCCCTTCAGGTACTGAAAGCTGCTGTAAGGTCCCCTAGAGCCTTCTCTTCTCCAGACTTATTACAAGGAATACAACGAACCAGACCATGCCGACTCTCCCATTCAAAATTCACATAACTAATTTTACAAGCAGTATCTGGTATGTAATCTCCTACAGACTTCCCATTAGTTCCACAAGAACTGCAATGCAAAGCCCCAGAAAAGAGGCAGCAGCCAAATGAGATGAGACACCTCCTTAGTGCTGCAAAGCTGGCAGCCAAGAAGACATCGAGCCCTGCCTTCTGGTGAATTATGGTACTTCCCCAGCAGCTACTGGCAGGGTGATCTCCAAGTTTTTGGTGAAACAGTACAACAAGAGGAGAGTAATTTACTGCTTGTATCAAAAGCCACTGATTTTTCTGGGCAGTATAGAGAAAACAGGGAGCCCTGAAGCACCACCAGTTAGTTTAAAAAGCAACCAAATTTAACTACAGTGTCCTCAACCCTCACCCAGGAGCTGCCAAGAACAGCTTCACAGAGCCCAAGTGCAAAAGCTACAGCCATAAATGCAATGGAAAGGGATAACATGTAAGAAACAGCATCTCTCAGTCTGTAAATGATATTCAGGGCTTCCAAAAGGAGTCCAAACCCCAAACTGGATTTGAGTCTTGGCCACTGCTACAGAGAACAAAAGCTCCATTTGGTTCCTATTGCCTTTACTCAAGAAAAGACCATTTTCCATCTTAGAAACGGAGCACAGATGTTTGTTTTCACTTTCTGAAAAGAATCTCTGACTCTGCTGCTCTTGCTCAGGGTGTCTGTACTCACCGCTGCTCCACCACTTCTTGCCGTTGATCACGTAACTGTCTCCATCTCGCTCAATGACGCACTGCATATTGGTGGCATCGCTCGAAGCCACATCAGGCTCTGTATTAAACAAAGACCTCAGTTTTGTAATTGCACAAGTTCACAGGTCACAGTCCCAAATACAGCAGAAATCTCTGCGTTAATCCATTAACCTGTAACAACCCGTAGCTCTGTACTTGCTGCAGGTGCCATGTGAAACTTCTGACAGTCACCTCTAAGTTGCTCCTAGAGGAAAACGTACCTGTCATGCAGAAGCAAGAACTGATCTTCCCTTCCAGAAGGGGCTCCAGCCACTCTTTCTTTTGCTCCTCAGTCCCATACATGTGCAGGATCTCCATGTTTCCTGTGTCTGGAAGAAATCAGCAGCCCGTGGCTACTTCTGGAGACCCACAGCATCACATGTCCAACTCTTAAATGCTCTCAGCGTGGCAGTTTCAGGACAGGGCTGCTCACCTGGTGCATGACAGTTGAAAACCTCCGACGCAAAGACGCATTTCCCCATCTCCTCAGCTATCAGTGCATAGTCAAGCTGGCCGAGACCACTGATATCCGGGAGAAAAAGGTTCCACAGACCTTCTGCTTTGGCCATTTCCTGATGAAAGGATCAGAACCACTGGCAATGATTCTTAAAATAATAAAATTTCATTCTGGCTTGCTGCCCATTTCCTTCCTTCCTGCCCAACAGATCTACTGCCTTTTTTCAACAGCTCTTTTCAATGAGAGCTCTCTCAGAGCCCACTCTTGCTTTTCCTCCCTTCATTTGTACCTCTCACCTCCCCTGCATACGTCCTTCTTCCCTTCACCACACCTCACACTGTTTCTTTCCCCAGCAGGACACAAAACATTCTTATGCTGAACACTAGTGCCCTTTTCTCTGACTACTAGACAGCAATATTTATTACCCCGCACCTTCAGTCTCTCAAGAACTGGTGGTTTCTTCCATTTTTCCTCAGTGTTTCCACATTCAGTGTAGTATTTTATTATTTCCTTAGAGAAACGAGGAAAAAGGTGCTTTTTAAATTCAGAACTCACATAACACATGATGACAGTAGAAGGTCAGATAAGTTCTAATGCTACAAGTTCATTCACACGTGAGTGTGTGAATGTTTACTAGATGCTTTTACCCTCTCTGCTGGAAACACATGCTGCTTCATGAACTGCTGGACCTTCAGCAGAATGTCCTGGCCTTTCCTACTGGGATGAAATAGCTCTGTGGAACTGCTGGAGTGTGTCCTGCTGCTGCTGCTGAAAGAGGACCTGGACAACAGCATTCAATGCAACAGCAAGTAAGACCAGATTTTCCCTCATAATAACCTGAGCTGCCTTATACAGGCATTTAAGAAGACATTGCAAGAGCTTTGCCTTGCTTGGGCCACTCTTACCTGCTTGAGAGCTCCAACCCTCTCTCTGCCAGAGGCTTCACGACCTTAGCAAACTCATGACTGTTCTCTGCAGAAGCATTTCCAATGAGGTATCTGCCATATATCCCCTAAAAACCAAAGAAAGGTACAATTATGCACTATAAATAATTTCTTTGATAGACCAGAGATTTTTTTCAGCTGTTCAAGTAATAAAACACATTTTTAAAAGGCAGTAATATCCAGCAGATTTTACTGTTAATATTGGGTTGGGTCCATTTCTGACATAAGGGAGATGCCTGGTACACAACAGGGGAAGAAAGGTACCCCAAAATGTACCTTTGCTGTCCCTTAAGGCAGCTGCCAACATCACATATATGATTATGTCCACAGCTAATTAACTACCCACATACGTGTTTCCACTTCAAATTAATACCTGGTAGCTTCTCCTGTGTGTCCACAGCTAATTAACTACCCACATATGTGTTTCCACTTCAAATACCCAGTAGCTTCTCCTGCCTGTGGGGCTCTCAGGATATTTCATGGATTTTTATGCCCTGCAACAGCTGAATATCTTAAACAGTTACTTCTGTTAACACTGAATCAAGGAAGCTTACTTTCTCCTACCACCACTCAAGATGAGCCCCCTTTGCTCACAGCCAGAGTTCTCAACACACCTTTCCCAGCTGTGGGTGGCACCAGCAGGATCCCACCCTCACATCCTGCTCTCTCCTTTCACAAGAGCTGTGCAGACAGCTTTTGTTTCTCAGTAATACAGGATTTAAATTAGCCACAGAGTGCAAACAGGTAAGAACAAAGTTGCCCACACACTGGACCATCAATAAGGAAGCCCCACATACCCCCATTTTCTTTGGGTTCAGCTGACTCAGTTAGCACAGTGTACTTCATGTAGTAAGAACTCTACCTTGGAGAGTCAGCAGCCTTAACCACACTTAAGAGATTGCTTAACATACAACAGTTCCAGTTAATTTTAAAAGTCTTATTTTGAGCAAGTACTACCAACTGCTCATCACAAAACAACAAGTGATACCTGGGATATTGATGCCATTTTAAAATACGACAAAGCCAGAAAAAAATTGAAGTTGGACAAAGACGTGCTGATACCCCGGCAGCGGCAGTAAATGGAGACCAGCTCCTCAAACGAAGGGGTGTCTACAAAAACACAACAGAATACTTTAGAACACTCACTTTTCTGCCACTTCCCCCCACCTTTCTCTTCAAGTATTTGGAGAGGTTTTCAACTTGACAAGATACTCCATTCACACAGAAATAATAAATCGTGGTTTTTACTAAGTGTGACATGGAGAGAAACAAGCTGAGCTCACAACCCCTTGCCTCCACTCCAGATAGGAAACTCATTTCACCACTGGGGAGGTGAGTTAAATAAACGATAACCTAACATTCAAATCTTGTTTTCCTCTATTACCTCTAAGAAAGGTTCAAAACAAACTTTTACAGAAGCGGCGTACTGTGCCTAGTTCACAGCTTGCTGCAGCAGGACCACTTTAAGCCCCCTGAACATCTCCTGCAGCAAAGCAAACCTCAGAGTTGTTCTTTGCAAGTGTAAAATTATGTTTATCCACATCACTGTTCGTGTTTATAAAGGTAAAACCCAAACAGAAATCAACCCTACGTCAGACTATGTCAGTATATTTAGACTTTTACATGGACCTATGGAGTAAATCTCCTTAATTTGACCCCAAGTGAATCCATGAACCTGAGTCACTCCCTTTTCTTAAGATCAAGATATGACACCCTAGAACAAAAATGAACAGAATTGAAGTCAACCCTGTAAGACAAGATTCCAGATCTGTACCTATGGTCCCTTTGAAAGCCAAGGCAGTTTCTTGGCTCAAGCCCTTAATCACAGAAGGCCAGAAGTAGAACATTGTGGCATAGGCTAGATCGGCTAACGGGTGGCCAGTGGTTGAGAGCTCCCAGTCCAGCACTGCCAAAACACGAGCCTTAAAGAAAAGCAAAAACCCCACGCTTTTATATAACGCTAAAGATAAAACATTAGCTGATATATAACAGTATCATTTTATATGATGCTATAATTTCTACGTAAATAAATGCTAGAAGATAAATCCTCTCCATCATCACATGCACAGACCACTTGATACCCAGCATATGTGTTTGGCTACTGCCTGTTTGAAATCTGAAACCTGCACGGTCCCCATCTATAGCCAAAGCAGCTCCTCCTAGCACTGTGTGAGAAAATTAACTGTCACATGTGGCAGAAAACCAGGTGTTTTTCCAACAAAAACTTGTTTTAAGTTTGCTACTTCTGGCTGCTGTCTTTGTCAGAAGCTTCTAAACGTTGCTAGCCAAAACACAACTGAATGGCAACAGCCTAAGGTAAACCACTGACAGCTGGGTTTCTGGTCCTTTTGCAGAGATACTCATGGACAGACCACACCCTAAAAAAAGCTGATTTACGCCAGTGCTATACAGAATCTTAGGCACAAATCCCAGGCATTGATCCTCTGGTCAGACACAGCAAAAAGCACGGAAAGAAGGTGATGGAAATGCTTCAGATCAGGCACTTGTGCACTTTAATGATGCAAACCATCACTACGTCCTTAGGTTGCACTGAACTCAACAGGATTTCTGCATATAAGTGTTTTGTTCCTGGACCAGAGCTAACGAATGCATTAAAACACTCCCAATAAGGCACGTTTCGCTCACCTCTGTTGGGTGGAAAATTATGTTATCTATTTTGAAGTCCCCATGAATCAGCCTTTCGTCATCATCATCTTGTGGCAGGTTGTTTGCCAGCCACTCAGCCAGCCTGTCCACAGCAGGAATAGTCATGTGAGCAGCCGCATCATACTGCCTTTTCCATGTTGATACCTGAACACATAAAAACACTTCAACACATTTTCCAAAGCACAAAACTCTGCAGCAAATGGTTCTGGGCTCCATCTACCAGGACATCCCCTGTAAATTCAGGAAACCCAGCACCTTTGCACTGTACGGATGACTGAGAGGAAAGGAATCTGATGGGTGAGCTCATTGATGTTTATAAATATGTGAAAGTTGGGTGTCAGAAAGATGCAGCCAGGCTCTTCTCAGTGTCATCTAGTGATAGGTCAAGGGGTAATGTGTGTAAGCTGGGACAGAGGAAGTTCCACATCAGTATGAGATGGAACTTCTTCACAGTGAGGGTAACAAAGCACTGGAATGGGCTGCCCAGGGAGGTTGCAGAGTCTCCTTCACTGGAGACATTTAAACCCTGCCTGGATGTGTTTCTGTGCGACTGGATCTAGGTGATCCTGATGTGGCAGGGGGATTGGACTAGATGATCTTTCGAGATCCCTTCCAATCCCTAATGTTCTGTGATTCTGATGGGACAGACAGGGCCAGAGGAAATAGTCTGAAGTTGCAGCAAGGGAGGTTTCAATTGGGTGTTAGGAAGAAACTCTTTACTGAGAGTGGTCAGGCACTGGAACACGCTGCCCAGGGAGGTGGTTGAGTCATCACCTCTGGAGGCGTTCAAGAAATGCGTAGACATGGTGCTCCAGGACCTGTTCTAGTGGCAGAGATTGTAGGGGGTTTATTTTGTGTTTTATCTGGTTGAGTGCATTTAGTGCTGATGCTTGGTCAAGGCTTTGGTTTTGCTGTTGTTCTGAGTATGGTTGGACTCAGTGATCTGGGAGGTCCTTCCCAACCAGGGATATTCTGTGATTCTGTGTCTCCTTTTTCTAGCTTAATCCTTGCCAAATTTTCAAAGATGTGACAAAGCAAGAGACTGTTCTGAAGAGCTGTACCTGCCTCCTGCAGTATCCTGGTCCTCTCCCATACCCCTGCAGACCCAGTGACTGCAGATCAGAAGAGTGCAGGAAGGCCAGAGTTTCTATCATCGCGACGTACAAAGCAGAACGCTCTGCTGGGCCCACCTCCGGCAGCGAGAGGTCTCGGAAGATGCGGCCCTAGAAACAACAGAAATCGCACATTTAGTGAGTGGGGTCAACACAACAGCTGAAGATGTACATAGTACAACAATGCAGTTCAGGAGAAAAACAAAGGGAGTGAGACAACACCCCTTGAGCCATCTAAACTTCCTTCCTCATGGATTTTATACCGTGCCCAGGACAGACAAAGAGATTCACAGCAATCCCAGATACTACACAGGGCATCATTGGAAGGCAATTTAGGTAACAAATATTCACCCTGAATTAGATTCCACCAGTTTTCATGATGGTTTTGGAACACTTACACAGCTAAAGCATCACCAGAACAACGGGCACCCTTAGAGATGTGAATATTCAAGTAACAAGGAATTCAAATAATGTGAATTCAAGTAACAAAAGAATTTGACTGTTCTAGTCAAAACCAGAAAAATTCTGTCTTCAACATAAGGAAACTTCACAGCTTTGACATTTTATCACTCAACCCACAGCTTTGGTAGGAAGGTTTACAACCTTCTGAGAGCACAAGAGGTTAAATACTGAGCTGAAAAATCTCAGTACAGAGGGAAATAAGTTCTAGAGAAGCTGAAATCAGTGAACTGGCATTCCTTTAACGTTTCAGAGCATTACTTATATCACAAAACTCAGTAAATGCTGGATAAAGCTCTAATAAAAAGATTTTAGACCATTTAAGAGCAGCTTGTAGCAGGGAGAAGCAAACAAACCTTCCACACTGAAGGACCAACCTGCACATGCTGCATTACATAAAATTCTGTTCCAATGACAGAAGCATCACTGCAGTACAGCAGGGGCTCAGGCACTGGAAATCCAGCTGAAAACAAGGCTTTCTGCACACGATACTCCCTGTCGATCTGAGGAAGACACAGAAGCGTGCGTTCAGTGAAAAGGTCCCAAACGTATGTGAGTGCAACAAAGAGTGTTACTCACTTTGTGAGCTCTAGGCAAGAGCGGGCCATGAGGCTTCTTCCTAAGTACATACGCCTGGTCACCCTTCTGAAGGTAGAATGTTGGGTTTGACTGGCCTGAGCTACAAAGAGAAAGGTTATAATGACTTATAAACTTTTAACAGAAATGATGCCAAACACACTGACTTGGACCCAACAGCACAGCCAGACAGCACAAAGCACTCTTCAGGAGTTGCTGGTTTGCTCTTTTTTTCTTCTTCCCCAAATATAGTCTTACAGGGACACCCTACAAAAATCAGAACTCAGAGGTTCCATACCTACATGTAGAAAAGATGTTCTTTCATTGCAGTTAGTGTCAGAGCAGGGCTGAGTGTTACTGAATCCTCAGCTGCTCCACACAGAGTTAGCGGTAAAGACGAAGACTGACCCAGCACTGCCCGGTCACCACCAAACCATCTCCTGGAGCACCATGCTTGCAAAGGAACTAGTGTGTATTTTTAGGATAACTTCCTACAGCTCCTGAGCTGAGGTTGCAGAGCCCCCGCACAAACTTGCTGAGCACAAATGAACTGCACGTTGTGTTCAGCAGCAACTCTGGAGCCTGTGTGCAGCTCCCAGGGTGTTAACATGAACCTTAACGAGCAGCCAATAAAACACACGCGTATGCTCCAACAGCACCTCAGAAGGGGTTTCTGAGGCCGAGGGAAGCCCCTCCCAGCACCCTGTGTGCCCACACCCTGCCCGCTGCGGCTGTAGGGGCTGCCGGTGCCAAAGGTCACCGCAAACTGCCAGCCCGGACTCCTCCAGCTCCTCAAGGGACGGAAGGGCCCCTGGGCAAAGGGCTCTGAGTACAGCTGGGCGCCCAGCACTGACCTGGACGCAGGGCCCGAGCCCGCAGGGCGCCCAGCACTGACCTGTACTGCCTGACGAGCAAGCTCTGGGCGCTGTGCCGCGGGAAGCCGCGCAAGCGGCCGCGCAGGTACCGCTCGAGCCCGCCCTCGTCGAAGCGGTGCTGAGGCCGCACCGGGCCGCTTGCCGGCTCCTCCGCCGCCATCCTGCACTACGCCACTACCGTAGCCCGCGCACAGCCTCGGCGCCGCCTACGCTACCTGCGGAGCCGAGCAGCCGCACGCCACCCTCAACTCCGCTTACGCTACCGGCGCACGCCACGCCCCCCTCGACGAGCCCAGCCCCGCCGCTTACGCTACTTGCGCCGCCGCTCCGCCCCGCCCCCAGCCACTGGCGTCGCCGCGGTAACCGGAAGCGGTTCGGTCCAACCGGGGAAGCGGTCCCCGTTCCTGGGAGCTCCCCCAGGGCGAGACTGGGGGTTCTCTCGAGGAAAGGCTGCTCCTCCTGGCCGGTGCAGCGGTCGCGGCCAAGCCCTGCAGTCAGCCCCGCTGCACTCACGCGTTGCCGCTGCCGTGCGAAGGGGGTTCCCCGTCCCCGGCGGCGGAACCTTCTGTGAGGCCGCGGGGCGGGGTGGGGACGGCAGAGCCGGTGCACCCGGAAGGCGCCGTGACCGCGGACGTGTCGGGAGGCGATGGCGAGCGGCGGGCGATCCCGCATCGAGAAGATGAGCGCGGAGGTGACCGACTCCAACCCCTACAGGTGCCCAGGGCGGGCGGCGAGAGGCGTGAAGGGGGGCGGGGGGATCAGGCAGAGGCTCGTGGGGAGATGCTCGCAGGGAGATGCTCGCAGATGTCCCACCTGATCGGGGCTACCGTGTGTTATCCTGCTTTGCAGTGCAGGAGGGATTGGAAACCGAGCTTTCAGCTAACCTGATAATAAATGGGGCAAGTATTGGTATTTCATCAGGTCTTATCCTAATTCCTCCAACTTACCTCGGTTTAGTGAAGTCTGGAGCATCTGGAACCCCTTTTAATTCTAGAAATCTTATGTTTTGGGGTTTTTTTCAGGATGAATTGCTTCACTGTAAGTTGATGCTTGTACTTTTCATTGGGACATTCTAGGAAAAAAATGCAATAGTGGGATAAACCTTTAAAATTCACCCACTTACCCCTGCAGCCTGATATTCTGTAATCAATTTTTAAATGAAAGTTATTGGAATCAGATCTAATCAAATTGATCTTAAAGGTACCTTCCAACCCAGGAAATTCTGTGGTTCTGTAAAACCGCAGAACTGGGATCAGCAGCCCGCTGCCATATGGTTCTTTACAGAAGGAAGCGCAGGCTTTTAGTTCAGTCAGCCAGAGGTGCATCTATAGAAATAGCTGTAGGATCTCCTGAGCTCATGGATGTTACTCCTGCCAGTGGAATAAGCACCACAGGTTTCTGTAGGGTCAGTACTTCACTGCTGTTCCTAAAAGGAAAGCGTCTGCTATCTCATTTAGACTGTATCAAACTTCAGAGAAAACAACAGGCTCGAGTTTGCTGTCTTCAGAGTAAAAGAGCATGTAAATCTGAAAATCAAAACCACTTTTAGAAACGTGAAGAATGTTTTCTGTACAATGTCTCTGGTTTTCTTTGCAGTCGCTTGATGGCATTAAAAAGAATGGGAATTGTCAAAGACTATGAGGTAGGATTCCATCTGCATTAAAACCACTCTGTGGGGTTCTTTTTCCCTGGGAGGGGAAAAATATTTGATAAGCTGCTCTGTATCTTCTTCTTTCCAACAGAAAATCCGAACATTTACAGTGGCAGTGGTAGGTGTAGGTGGAGTTGGCAGCATCGCTGCTGAAATGCTGACAAGGTGTGGCATTGGTAAGGTAAGGAGAGTTTTCTTCTGTTTCTTTACAGCAGATGGACCAATCATCCTCAGAAAGAGTCAGATTCAGTTTCACTCTGCTGACTTTGCCCACATAAAAGACTAAAGGGAAGAAACCCTGCAAGAGCAGCACTTGCCTAAACATTACTAGTGAGGAGGCTGTGTTTGCCTGTGCTAGTAAAATTGATTTACTTACTGTTTGATTCCTGTCTGGATGCTCTTACTTGAGCCCTTCTGTCTAACCTTCAGTTGGAGTTCTTGTAAAAGGAACACAGAATAAAAATAATGGAGTAAATCACCTAGAAAATTAAGTCTTAGGTGAACAGGTTGACACTTGTTAAACTGAAATGTTGTAGAAGTCAAACAGGTATTTTTACCGCAAACATTGGTTTTTCACATGGGAGACTCCAAACTAAAAATGAACAGCAGTTAAAAATACTTAAAAAAGGAACCTCTGGAGTTAACAGAACGATGAAGGAATTTGGGGCGACTGTGGAGATTCACTCTGTTAATACAATCTTTGTTGTAGCTGCTCCTGTTTGATTACGACAAAGTGGAGCTGGCAAACATGAACAGACTCTTCTTCCAACCTCACCAAACTGGATTAAGTAAAGTCCACGCAGCAGAGCACACTCTGAGGTAACACCTAGAGATGGGGTAGCAAAATGTATTTACACAGGACACTCCTCTGGAAAACTGATGTTTCAGTCTTAAATCACTTGCAAAGTATCTGAGTATAAAATTGTGTGGAAATCTGAGTGTCAAGTAGTGGTGGAGATGGTTGATACCTTCAGGATGTTTTTGTACTGACCAAAACCTATAAACTTTTAACCTATAACTGATGTTGCTCAGAGGTTTGGTATAAGTTTTGCTACTTCAGTGTGTTGTGTGTTTTCCCCATCTGGTCAGTGATGAGGATTCCAGACTTCAGCCTGGAAGCGTGAGGCTGTAGCAACGCTGCTGAAGTTATCATTGCATTTGTTAATACTGACCTGTGGGATTTCTTCCGTTAGGAATATTAACCCTGATGTTCAATTTGAAGTACACAACTATAACATCACAACACTGGACAACTTTGAACACTTCATGGATAGGATAAGGTAAAAGTTCTCACCTTCTGCTGGCGGGTGGCGTGGCTGCGACACCCATATATTCACATCCTGGCTGCACCTTGCTGCTCTTTCTGCTCATTGTGCCATCTTCTGCATGTGCACAAGTTTTGCTGGAAGTAGTCTTCCTTTGTGCCTCTGTAATGTTGATTGCCGTGTGGGTATTCATTCTGCCAGCAGTTTCATGCAGACTTCTGACTCTTGTTTCAGCAACGGTGCTCTGGAGGAAGGGAAGCCAGTTGATCTTGTTCTCAGCTGCGTGGACAACTTTGAGGCTCGCATGGCTATTAACACGGTGAGGCCATGAGCTTGTGAAAGTCTGTGCTCTCCTGTAAATAACA
This sequence comes from Phoeniculus purpureus, assembly GCA_028565055.1. Taxonomy (NCBI): domain Eukaryota; kingdom Metazoa; phylum Chordata; class Aves; order Bucerotiformes; family Phoeniculidae; genus Phoeniculus; species Phoeniculus purpureus. Next base: position 26,124,243 of record JAOXOE010000506.1, read on the forward strand.
TTAGGAATTGTGGAGACTAGGGAAAAGTCAGGAACTTACCAAGAATCTTGTAAGAAAATTTGTCCTTCGTTTAAGAAAACAATCCGAGCTTTTACCCAGTTCTAAAATCCATATTTTCAGTGACCCTTCAGCCAACCTCAGGATAGTTCAGAAACCTCAGGAAATCATAAGGACAACTTAAAAGTTTGCTGTGATTATCTTCTGATTGATAAATAATTTCAATTCCACCTTTCCATGTTCCTTCTTCAGATGATAGCAGGAGGATCAATGTCTTTATTCACTCTCAATTTACATTTTTTGATTGTTGGGCTTCTTTCCATTAAGTGTCTGCGGTGCTGATTGTGTTTCTGTGTTTACAAGGCCTGCAATGAGCTGGGACAAATCTGGATGGAGTCTGGAGTGAGTGAGAATGCATTGTCGGGGCACATCCAGTTGATCATCCCTGGTGAATCAGCCTGTTTTGCAGTAAGTGGTGCTCTGCTCAACCAACTTCTGACATGGGATGGGGAGTATGAAGAGAAGCTGGATAGTGGACCTGATCCTGTATAACCTGTGCTTTTTTTTTAACTTGAATTTCTTTATTTCCCCTCAGTGTGCTCCTCCACTTGTAGTTGCTGCAAATATTGATGAGAAGACATTGAAACGAGAAGGAGTTTGTGCAGCCAGTCTTCCGACAACGACTGGTGTGGTGGCAGGGATTCTAGTACAAAACGTGCTGAAGTAAGTGTCTTGAGTCACCGCTGGTCCATGTACAGCTCTGTAACAGGCCTGCAGGAGCGTTTGTTTCATACTGCTGGGTGTACTCCTTGTGGCATGTTTGTGGCTTGAACGTGGCTGGGACACACCCTGCTTGAGATATGGGTTTGCTTGGGAGCCACTAACAGAACCTTTTGGGGTAAAGAGAAGTCTTCGGAGGTTTCCTAAGGATTTCTCTTACTGCATACGCAGATTGATTTCTTCCTCCCCTTCGTTCTGTGTTTAAACACATTCCCACTCACTAAGTTAAACACAGAAATACAGCCTTGACAACTCTTTAAAGGTCTGGATACAGAAGAAATAATTTCTCTTGCAGGGTTTTTAACTGAGGGAGTTAAAAATGAATTCATAGCACTATGAGACATTGGAATGATTTCTAGAAGTCCTGCCATGTGCTTCCCTGCTGTCAAGGGGTACTCTGAAAGCTCCTTGAGGAAACATTACCCTTTGAGCCATGATGTTTCTAGGTTTGCACCTCTGTTTGTTTTTCTAGATACTTGTTAAACTTTGGTACTGTGAGTTACTACCTCGGTTACAACGCGATGCAGGATTTCTTTCCAACTATGTTCATGAAGCCAAATCCACAATGCAGCGACCATAATTGCAGAAAACAGCAAGAAATTTATAAGGTAAAAAAGCTTAGAAGTTTGGTTTTCTTTATCTTAAAAGTCTTAAGAACCAAGGAAGCTCTAGATTTGTTGTAAAACAAAACCAGGTTTTCATGTGTCTTCATCTGGTTCATGCGTTTCTAAAACTTTAACAAGCGTGGCAGGGGCAGAATGGGCTTGATGGTAGTTAGATGTTTTCTTCTCTAGTGATTGCTCAGCCTTTCTAGCAGTCAGGGCTTTGGGGTCTAAGCGGGTTTGGTTACTTTTTACCCTGCAAGAATTGTTCCTTGCTATACCTAACAACGTTCTAAATGTGACCATGTAGCTGAAAGTAAGTGTGAACGTTAGATGTGATCTGCTTTGCTGGTGTTGAAGCTGGGTTATTACACATGTGGTGCTTCTGATCTGTTTGTGTGTTTCCTTCAGAAAAAAGCAGCTTTGCAACCAACACAAGAAGTAGTTGAACAGGAAGAAGTTGTTCATGAAGACAATGACTGGGGTAAGTAATCAACTTACCAATACAGAGACTCAGTTAAAGTCCTTGTTTGGGGTGAACACACCTATGCAGGGCACACAGACTTCTCACAGTTCCCATTTTTTGTGGTTTATGCTGTGCAATTACTGCTGTCTTTGACAGTGATAACAGCAGTTAAAGAACTCCTCACTTCTAATGGAGTTCTCAATTCCTTTTAATGCAAAGGCATCGAGCTGGTGTCAGAAATTTCAGAAGATGAGCTGAAGGCTGCATCTGGCCCCATGCCTGACCTTCCTGACGGCATTACAGTAGCATACACTATCCCAAACAAGGTAAGGCAGTTATTTGTGAATAGTTAAAACGTGTGTTGCAGATTAAATTTGCAGTGCCAGCCCATTTGGTTACCTTCTGAGCCTAAAATAAGATTTCATTGTGAGCAATCCCAGCGAAACAGTACCTAAGTACCTCCAGCCAGTGCCTTCTGCAGGCCAGTTTTGAGTTTCAATAGGGTACCGGCACTGGTGTGAATGTGGCTTTGAGATGATAGAGAACCAGTGTGAGTTTCTCTATTGAGATCTTGGTGATTAATTATTATTTATCACGTGTATTCAAAGAGTGGCTGGTAGACTCAGGGAAAACAGACTGTATTGCAGGACTGTATTGCAGCCAGGACTCCTCACACCTGGTCTTCAGAATAGTTCACAATTTCAGCTTGTCTTCACATAGGCCCAATCTTGCCCTTGAGTGTTTGGTTCTGGGAAAACGGTGAGGTGTCACGGAATAAAGATGATTTGTGGGAGGGTTCTGTTCGCTGGTTTTGTTGCCAACTCTCTCTTCCTGTTCCTCATAGGATGAGAATCTGGTAACTGAGGAAACAGTAGCAGACTCCGAAGAAAGCCTAGAAGAACTCATGGCCAAAATGAGAAACATGTAGCACGACAAACAAGTACAACTTCTCGGGAGTTTTAACTGACAGTGAATTTGAAGACCAAATTTTCTGAATTTAACGTCCACTGAAGCTCATTTTTCCTTCTCTAATGAAATAGAAGTGTTACAGGGGCAGGAAGGAACTAGAGTGACTGTGTTTATATTCTGTTCTCTGTTCATGTCTTTAAGATCAGGAGTTTTGCTGCAGTAAATTGTCATTTCTCAGACCAGATATTCAGCAGAAGAAAGGAGATCAATAAACCAAGAAAAGCAGGTGCAGCACACAGTTCTGTGTGATCTGCTGCTGTGGACCAAGTAGGACAAGGTGCCTCACCTGTATCCCTGCTCCTGATTCCCCAGGCCCTTGTGCTTGTCTACTGGACTGTGATGTGGCTTGTTTTTATGTAAACAGAACATTTCAGCCTTTTCCCAGCCTTAAATATCTGGAATTTAATTTATTCTTTAAAGTTTCCCTGATGTTATTTAATGGTTTACTACCAGTTGTTCTTCAGTAGCTGCCTTTGGCTTCTATGTGATGATGCTTTGGGAAGCTACAGCAGATGAATTTCTGTGTCAGGATGATGACACTAGTAGAGTGGGTCTTAATGCCACTATTTCAGCTGGCAGGTGCTTGTCATGGAAAAATCTGATCAAATGACCAGCAAGGTGAGACTGCATCTGCCTCTTCAAACATCTAAATACTGTATTTTTGTTTGTTATTCAAAGTTTTGCTGATTCATCCCCATCACAAGGGCTGTGATAGGGAACATACTTAACCTGAGTTTGCACAGGAAAGCTTTTCAAATTAGATGCTCTAAACTTTGTTTAGTGCTGCAGATGTCTTCAGGAGTAGCTAAACTATTGTATTAGTCCTGTAAAATAAGGTCAGTACTGTTATGTTACAACAACATACACACAAACAACACTCTGCTTCTTGTACAGTTTTATGAGCAAATTAATACCTGCTCACAGAACAGTTCTTGCGTAACTTCCAAACTTGTATATACTAAAAGAACTTGGAACAATTAGAAAATACATTAAGGTGGTGGTTAAAATTATTTTAAAATAAACAGCATAAAGAAACTCTTGGAAAGTTTGGGCTTTTTTAATTAAATAAACATTGGAATTGATGGTATCTTGAGGTCCCTTCCAAATCCAATGATCCTGTGATTCAGTCTACTCCAACTCCACAATGTAACAAAGGAAGTAATGAATCTTGTGTTACGAACTGACAAATTAGAGCCTGTTGTGAGGGTTTCACAGAATCACCAGCTTTGTTCGTCTGGCAGTCGTACAAAAGCAGTTTTGCATTTTACGATGTACCGTGATATTCCAACTGCATGATTACATCTCCACTGAAATGGGTGACAGCACTGAGGTAAAGTTCTTACGTAGAAATGTCATTTGGCAGACAGCAGATATAAACAGGTCGTTTGCTTTTTCCAAACTGGATCAGACAAACTTTTACATCAGTTGTCTCTGAAATGTAATAGAGGTTTCAATTCATTTTTCACTTACAGTTCTTTACGTAAAAAGCATTTTTTTTTTTTTTTAGTACTTAAATAGATTAGTGGATTTATGCACCAAAGGAGAACAGACTCTAAGCTGTCTTCAGAAAAGGCAGAGGGGCTGATTAAACAAGGAGCTAGGCAACTATAGCACAAAATAGGAATAACCCCCCAGATACAAATTGTTCAACTTCACTTACTCTACTCCGGGCAACTCAGGAGAGGTAACAGTATCAAGTCCACTGTCTGGGCAGTAGCTGTACTCGGAGCTCGTAACTGATACAGTCTATATACAACATCAGCAGCTCACTTTGTAATGTACCATCTGCAAAGTTAACAAGAATTTCAGGCTTTGACGTTTGTTTCCCTGTTGCTCCTGAAGACAGATGTCAGTCCCAAAACAGTACCGTATCCTGGGAGAACTAGTTTTCTCTTAGTAGTGTTGTGTGTAGTTTCCAACAGTCATGGCAACTGCCTGTGTGTGAGCAGCCCGGGATCACCTCTGCCCGTGTTCCAGGAAAAGGTTTGGTGATAATGCACTTTTTAAGCTGAAGGTGTCTCCACTTGAGTGCCGAGAAGTTGCTTTTCCACCTATCAACAAAGTCTCTGCTTCTTTGATCTCCATAGCTCTCTTGTAGAGTTCAGCTGCCTTTGCAAAGTCTCCCCCTTCATAGCTTGAGAAGAGTAAAAGCAAGTTGAGAGACACATTGTGTTTCCTTTAACTCATGTACACAGAAATGCACACTGTGTTACCAATGAAGAGGGCCTAAGGCTCTACTTTCCTAAGAGATCTATGAGTCCAGGATGTTTTGATCCAGTGATTTTTACAGGACTCAACCAAACTGCCTTACCTTAACACAGCCAGGTTTTTCAGTGTTTCCCCCACACGAGGATGCATGTGGCCAAAGCTGTCTTCATAGATCTTTAATGCACGTTCATAGAGAGGTAAAGCTTCGATCTGCCTCTTCTGTGGGGAGCAAAAAGTTGTTACTGGTGTGTATGTGATTTTTTTTTCCTGCCCCCAGCAGACTATCAAATCATCCTGGATGCAAATTCTTACCTAACCAGAAAGGTATTTTGAGTACTTGACACTGCTGATAGATGAGGATGATAATTGAGACTGTCAAAGCAACAGGCTTGTGCTTGCAAGGGCAATTCCCACTAATCTTATGCTGATTTGGGTCTGGGCTTCCTGGGCAGTTTTGAAAATCTCAGTCCTCCAATTTTTGAGTTACCATGTATGCTTTAATTTTACCTGAAGCAGCTTTAATCTGTTTAAAACCAGGGATTTAAATTGGTTTAAAACCAATTCCTCACTTAGCCTCACTAGGTTAAGCTGATTGCATATCCTTGGACTCTCACACTAGCTGTAGAGTTGAAATCTGCAAATCTTACATGGAATTTCCCTTTTAAATGCAATCACATTTCTTTTGTATCATTTACTTACAAAACCACAAAAAAAAAAAGAAGAAAAGGGAATAATAAACATGTGTGATGTGGAAAACTTACCATCTGACAGTGCAGGACAGCTAGATTGACCAAAGCAGTTGCGACACTGGGGTGTTTGGGGCCAAACGACTTCTGTCGAATTTCAACCGCCAGTTCGTACAGAGGAACAGCCTTGTCAAGTTTTCCCTAGGAATCATAAGGGGAAGCAGTTCAGTTGTGTCAAACTGGTGTTAGTACAATGTGCTGGAAACAAAAAAACCTTGAATGTGTAATTTTTCCAGAATAAGGGCTTAAACTTTGTTTATTTCATAGTTATATTCTGCACAGATTGTTTATCAGGTGTTATTTATTAGGACCTTATTTTCCAAAGTATGTATCTGACTCCCAGTTAATGTGTTTCTCAGTTATGCTCCTGTTTAAGCAAAATGGGTTTTGAAAAAGCTACTGGGCTTTTTGGGAACAGACCAAGGCCACCTGACTAGATGTTTTATGGCTGTGTTGTAGCACACAAAACCCCCAGGCCACACTCCTGTTGGAGTGACAATGGGCACAAGGCAAGGAGCTGCAGTAATTTCAGTAGTGAGAAAAGGCAACAGGCTTGTGCTTACCATCTTCTTGTACAGCACTGCCAGGTGCTTCACGGTGTAAGCCAAGGATGGATGATCCGGAGCCAGGGCTCTCCTCCTGATGTCCAAAGCTTTCTCATAAAGCTCCTCTGCCTTGTCATAGTGCTTCTTCTCATTGTACAGGGCAGCCAGGTTGTTCAGGGACTGGGCACAGTCTGGGTGGTCAGGTCCCAGGACTCTCTCTCTCATTTCCAAGGAGCGCTTCAAGAAAAGCTCTGCTGTCCTACACAACACAGTGGGGTCAGCAGTGTTCTACATTAGTAGCAGCCACATATGCTGAAGCAGCTGTTTGAAATGGTACAAACTCAGCTTTGGAAACCACAGAGATATGGACAACTGGTAATGGCCTTTCCTCAAAACATGCAAGCACTGGATCAGCAGCTCATTTACAAAGTGAGGAACTACATATTCCACAGTCCTAAGAACAAGCTCCTAAGAACTGCCCCATATATTCCTGCACTGACTTGTAGACCTCTGCAAAGGGCCGAAATGCCAATGCAGCAGATCTCCACAAGTGTTACACTATACCAGCAGCTGTCCGTTCTCTTATTCCAGCCCACACCTTCAAATTTGTGTGACCTCTCCTAGCTCCAAACCTTCCACAGACTTCTGGGCAGCTACTACAAAGGAGGGTCACAGAACAGCAAAGCTGAGTACAGAGAGCAAGCACCTAGAAAAAGTACTGGTATTTGCAATGCAGGGTAGGTTAAATTCAATTGTGGAACATCAATTCTGAATGCAGGAAGGGATGACTTGATAAATACTCACATGAGGCTCACAGCATCAAAAAATGAGTGAATTGCACAGTAGAAAAGCAGTAGAATTAAACTGAGGATAGCACTACAATGAGTATTTCATCAGTGGTTTACATTAAACATCAGTTCTCAACCCTTTGCTTCCACTTTAATCTCCAAGGACATGCAGCAGGTGTGTCACAGTACAACTTACTCAAGGTTATTCTGTAGGTAGTAGAGGACTCCAAGCTCGTTGAGGGTTCGAGCGTTATCTGGTGTGTCCTTGCCTAGAGTGAGCTCTTCCAGCTGCAAGGCTCTTTGGCGCAGGAGAGCAAAGCCACACTGCAGGGGAGCATAAGGTGTTCAGCAGCACTGGTAGAATAAATGCCTCAGTTATTCTGGAAAACTTGTTTTTTGTATCAGCAGTCATTCTTCAACCCCAAAACATACAAATATGCTTAGTTCTGTTCTACCTCTCACAGTCCTACACCAACCATAGCAATTCATCTGCACTTCCAGCAGAGCTAAAAGGGCAGTTCCCACAGCTGCTGCCAGGCCCCTTCACTGCCTTAGCCCTCGATTGTCTAAAGTATTTGAGCCTTAGATGAGCAGAGCCGCAAGACGCCCTGAGGTTTTGTGGTTGCTTTTTTCCTTACCAGGCTGCCTTTCCGCCTTGCTGCTTCTTGGCGTATTCTGAAGGACTTTTTCCTCAGTTGCTCAGCTTGTTCATACCTGAAAAGAGTTATTTACCATGTTAAAAAAATAAAAAGCCACATCACTGGCTATTTTGGAAAGCTTCCAAGTTACCTGAACATACATATCTGGGGAGAATTTAAGAATCTTGAAGACATTCACACTTTTTGTCAAAGATAAGAACATCCAAAATGTTTGCACCAGACAGTGCTCCTCCCTTATCTCTTGCTACACCATTTTTGGGAAGTAATGCACAAAAGCTGGCCCCTACTCAATTACTGGCTCCAAGAATACAGCAGGGAGGCTCATGGCTGCACTGGAAGTTATGTAACTCTAAAAAAGAAGCTGCTGGTTTTGTACCACCTCCACGTGAAAGCAAACACCACTGCATTGAGCTATCGAGCTTACTTGTTCTGCTTCTGGTATAAGGTTGCAAGTGCATCCAGCTCACGGGCTACACGAGGGTGTTCAGCTCCGTAAGCGTTTTCAGAGATTTCCAATGCCTGTTTGTACAACTGTTCTGCATTTCCAAACTTCTTCCACTGGACGTAAACCCCTGCGAGCTGGTGGAGGGACTGTGCCACCCTCGGGTGATCTGGATCCAGCGCTGTTTCTCGAATTTCCAGAGACCGCTGCAGCGGAGCTACAGCCTGTAATGACAAAGTTCACAGTACAGTGGCAGTGGGCAGTGTTCTGCATGTTTTGGTAACTTAACAACTGCAACAGAGAGCATAGGCTGAGCTACAGTTAATTTGCCTCCTTGCCATTACAACAATCTCTAGATGTACTCACCTGACTGAGAAGACCTAGGTCCTTAAGAAACCGTCCCAGAGTCTCATAAAGATCAGCCAGGCAGATCATACTTTCCTCTCCCTCACAGCTTTTTTCATATTCTTTCAGAGAGTCAAAATATTCAGCTGCCATAGAGCTCTTGTCTTTCCCAACCAGCTGCCAGTAACTCAGCAGTTCTGCAAAATGTCCTCTGTTTTAAGAGGGAAACAAAAAGTTCATCTTATCTCTGATTCACCTCTAGTTTCAGACTGATGTTAGCTCACAAGGAAAGGGCCATTTGCACAAATTCTGTCTTCAAGGAAGAGTGCTGATAAAGCCAATCTATGCAGACTAATGCTGTTCAACATTTAGCCCTTTACCAACCCCCAGGCTTAACAAAATAAAAACCAGGTGATTTATGTGACAACAGAGTTTAGCATTTTAGCCTTTGTTATTTCAGTTCCATAATTTCTGTCACTTTTTGATTTCTCATGACATATAACTACTTTGAAATGTCTATAAAAGCCAAAGCAGTGGCTACCGTCATACCTTTTGTAAAGGTTTTGGGATACAAATAGATTCAGAAGACACTTGTGTAGCTTCTGCTTATCACCCAGCTGCTGGAAGAGCCAGGGAAGTTCATCTGCACTCCTCCAAGTCACCCGGTCTCGACTAGTGAAAGAAAGGAAAACCCAAAATGAAGAGTCTGAGAGGCCTTAATGGGGTTCTGTGTGGTTATTTTGCCATAATATTTCGCTAGACCGAGCCAAAGAAGAGAATAAAAATACCCACGAGGCCTAAAGCCTGCAGTTCAGCACATCTGGAGGAGTTCTGACCTACCTAAGCTGACTGGTGAAATACTCCACAAGTTTTTGTCTGTAGGCAGAAATAACATTTTCACCTTGCTCCATATACTCTAGTCTCACCATCTCCCAAGCCTGAAAGAGAGAGCAATTGAAAGAGAATGTATTTAATTGGTCTATCTGTATCACCTGAGTGCTGATGACACACAGAGTGCTACGCAAGATTTATTTTTGAAACATGCCTTGTGCTGTAGAACTGAACTCATGACAAAGGCACTACTAAGACTGTCTTACATTAAACCAAAGCTCTGGTTGTTTAGATAATATTCCCTTCTCCTTTGGGTCTCCTTGGTTTTTTTGTGGAACCAGTGTTTCTAGGGCAACTAGAAATGTTTGAAGGTCTGAAATTCCAGGTTGTCAGGTGCTGAACATACTGCCCAATGGCAGTATCACAGCTCAGGGGGTTTGCACGGTGATGATTCTAACATCAGGTCAGATGTTAAGGTAAATAGATGAGCAAATGCTAACATATCATGGTCCACCCAGATGATAACAGAACTCATCTGAAAACCAGCAGGGGCTTAGCGGGTGGAGTTTCACTTGCACATGTTCAGAATTACGTTTACCTGGAGGTGCTGGAACCTGAGCAAACCGCAGCCATACGTCAGCAAACACATCTTGTGCAGGCTGTGAACGAGCGAGGCTAACACTGCAGAAGACAGGTCAGGGAAAAGTTCCATCAGCTCCGACTCGCTCACACCATTGTGGCTAACGCCGATGACACACAGTATCTACATCAAGCAGAAAAACTGCTTTTACACAACACCAAGAACTTGTAGAAGCAATTATTAATTATCATATTGTAATCAAAAAGCTGTTCCATACAACAGGAAAATTCTGCAAAGACAGGAAGAGGAATCAGAAATCTAATAAGCAGTGCCCTGTACTCACAGGACACCACGTTCTGATTACATTTACTATGTAGTTACCAAGGGAGTGATCAGCAAGAAGCGCTAATTCTATATCACGTGCTTGTGGAAGGTTCTACTTTGCATTGTGAGACAAAGGCTTGGCTGAAATTTAATGCAAAGGTGACAAACGTTCTATAGCTATGCAATAGAAATAATTAGATTAACAAAACAGTCATCTCTGAATCAGATATACAAACCAACATTAATTTACATTTCATTTTTACTTTAAAAAACTCCTCCTAAAATACACACCACCTGCAGAAATGATGAGGCACCCTCTGCTTACCTCTTTCAAAAGACCTCTCTCTTTGTCACTCTGCAGCAATTCTTGAATCAATCTTAGAACAAGCCTGTAGAGTGACACCGTGTCCTGACACTGGAAACACTGTTGAAGTATTTCGTCAGTATTTCCTGTGTTCCCAACACTGAGCAGAAAGATGAAAAGGACACGGCTTAGCATATTAAATTTGGCTGAATAAAATGAGTTGAGATGTCTGAAGCACTCTATTTCAAAAGCTCTCTGAATTCCTGCTGGTTTTAAGAGGCGTACAGCACCTGCTGAGATTTAACACAGAAGAGGTGAATTCCTGAAGCCACCTCCTGTCCTAGTATCTGATTTTTCTAAGTAACTGTAACGTTTTATTTAAAAGGAAAAGTACATTGCAGTTTTCTTTCCCCCAGCAGGGGCACAGAATAAGAACATCAGGCTGGGTGAATGGGCCACTGCTTCATTTAATGCATTTATAAAGCATGCTTTCAGGAGCAGTTATACATTTTAGGATGTAGAACAGAAACAAAAAAATAAAGAAAATCAGTCATCTAGATTAATTTATCCATCAGTATTTCATCTTCTGGTAGTTTCTCTCTTGACATGAAAAATTCAGTTAACACCAAACCAAAGCATTTATCAAGTATTCTCTTGCGCAAGAGAGAAGATGAAGTTTCTCCACAGCAGGATTTACAGACTAAAATACCACATGCAGGATTTGAGCCAGACACTTGTTGAAATTCCTCTTAGTTTGCCTTAGATTTTTAAAGCTATCTGGTACATCAGTAAATACAACAGAACTCAAACTGTTTAATAAAACGTTCTCCAAGTACCTTTGGTAAATCTGAAGCAATTGACATGGCAGGGGGGTTGGAACTGGATGATCCTGTGGTCCCTTCCAGCCCTAACTGATTCTATAGTGACTTATGGTGAAGGTACTTTCTTCTTAATGCCTGTGTTGCAGGTGCTTAGAACTTCTAGAAAACAGTATGGATGTGTTCCTGTGTGACTTGGTCTGGGTGATCCTGCTGGGGCAGGGGGATTGGACTAGATGATCTTTCGAGGTCCCTTCCAATCCCTAATGATTCTATGATACTATGACATACTAGAAAGTGAGAAAAGAAATATAGAATAGAAAGAGAAAAGCTGAAAACTGACAGATACAGTGATTTGGATTCACTTAGTATCAAAACAGTGACTGTGCACCCTCACATGACTGCACTCAGATACAAAGAAGGGAGAAAACTCTGCTAATCTAGTGATGAGCACAATAGTTTCCAGACCATCTCAACTTACCAAGCAATAGTTTTGCCCAAAAGAGTGACGTACAAAGCATTGCAAGTTGTGGCAGAACGACAATGTCTTTCAAGCTTCTTCTCCTACATTTGAAACAAAATCTGAGCCAGGATGGAGTCAACCATACCAATAAAATCTTCACACTTTGACAACAAAACAACTGTTCTAGACAAGATTCTGTAGGTAACATCTGATTAGTATGACACAGTAACTAGCACACAAAATACTACATGTTTTCTCCAGCTACAGGAGCATACAAATGACAGGTTCCTCTTGATTTTAAGATAGGAGTCAGGTTCTAACCACTATGCTTCTCAATATGAGAATTATCTCCAAAGCAGAGGTAAAACGATTTTTTTCCCCCCACTCCATCAACCACTGTTACAGTATTTATGCAATACTAAACGTTCTACTGTTCTAAAATAAAAGAACAAGTTTACAGCAATATGTGTGCCACACTTTTGTTGTGTTTAATAATTTATTCTGTTCCATCTGTGCTTCAGTAATATGAGCCATGAGGTAAAAATACCCAAGCTGCAGACTCTCTGGAGCAGCAGTATTTAGGTGGCTTTCTTTTGGCAGCTGGGTTTGTTTCACCTTCCTATGTTTTCACTAAAAGTTTTACTTGAGGGAGGTACTTTAGAAGTGGTGCCACAGACATACCTGCTCTTTAGTCAATTTGACATTTGCAGAGTTACATTCCGCACTAATGAGAGATTTAACATCTCTGGAATTCAGTGGATCAAGATGAAGAGTGGGCCACAACCTTTGGGAAGAGAGAACAGTGTCATACCGAGACATTATTAAATAGCACACAAAAGGGAATAAAAAAGCACAAAGTTCCAGAGCACTTTTAAAAGATTGTATCAAAGCAGTATCTGAAGCTATTCCCCGCTACTAAGAAATTTTAGTCGTCACAAGTCAAATTTCCACTCATAGCCTTATACTGGATCTACATCATTGTTACGAGGTTCTTGATGTGCATCTGACTGTATTTAACACTGTCTTTCATGCAGCCAGATCACAGCATAACAAATCTGCTTTCTCAACAGCTAATACCAGTCCTTATTGCTTTCCTTGTCCTCAGTGGTTGCAAAACGTTATCCTGCTCAATCTCCAGGTTCTGACAAATCTGTTTGTTCTTCAACAAGTAACCGTGGTTTAAGCCACCAATTCTAACTGAAGCTACTGTGAAACCTTTCAGAAACATAACATACCTCCAAGGCTGTGGACATGTTTCCACATTCACTGATACAATCACTCTCACGTTGACTGGCAGCGGATCGATCAGCCACTTCATGTGCTTCTCTGCTTGCTTAAAAACAAATTTGGGTTGTTGAAGACAAAGGGTTCAAGACAATGCCAGAGTTTGTATATACAACCCAGTAGCTACCCAGCTTAGTGGAATGACTCTTAAAAATTCTTCAGTGGCCTTAAAAACTGTTCCTGATATGGTTATTGGAGAAGTATAAAATGATCCATTGATATGTTTCAGCACCGATTAAAGCAGACAGAATACTCTTGTTGAAACGTTCAGTTCACATCAGCTAGGTTCTTTACATGCTCAGTAAGTCAGCTCACAGTCTGCAACCCCTGGACAGATAATATCAGATAATATAACTGGACTGTTTAAAAATTTAGAAGAAAAACACCTGAACACAAACCTTATCTATAAAATAGATTATTTTAACTCATCTCCACTTATTGCAAAACTATTTTCTATGTGTGTTCTCTAGGGCAAAGCAAACATGAATGTTTCTGTTACACAGATACAGCTGAACTTCCAATAGTCAGGGTTTCCTTTAGTCTGACAAAGGGCAACTCAGGAAACATACCTGTATTTGGTCAATAGAATCAATAATTATAATAATGCTGCCTTGGTGACGTGCAGAAAGTTTCTCCAGCCAGCGGGGAAACTCTTCCAGAAGTTTAGCTGGATCCAAAGTGAGAGGTGACACTAACCAGGAGTGTTGCATAAGCTGCAGAATTATAACCATGTATTACAAACTCCTCCTTAAGAGTCAGCTCGGACAGTTCAAAGACATTCTACAGATAAGAGATGCGTGAAAAAAGAAAAACTCTAATACATTATTTTGAGGCAATTTTTCTAGTCAAGTTCACATAGAATTCTTGCTTTCCAGTCCATGCAGACAGCTGGCATACACAGAACAAAGTGTATTGGTTGAACTGCGTCAATTCTAGATAAATAATGTGAGCTTACACAATGCACAAGTAATCTGGAATCTTAAGGGGTTAAGGTTAAACAGGCACAATTCTAAAATACTTGAGAAAATTGCATGGACAACTGACCTCTTTTTGGCCAGGTGGCAGGAAATTTTGAAGTAAGTTGGTAAGTTTTTATAAGCCATTAGTACAGATCACTGGGGGTGGAACTGCTACCTGATGTCAACTGTTATGACTATTCCAGGGATGCTATTGAAATAATGACCTATATCCCATGCACAGGGTCAGACTCCCTTTATTCTATAGTATCTTACATTTGTGTTTTCCTGTAGAAATGTCTTTTGACACACTCAGTGGCAGCATACCTTTAAAGTAAGGCGTTTAATTATCAACGCAGATTCTGAGCTAGTAGACATGGGCCTCCCGACAAAGTGATAAAGAATTAGAGTGCTTGGGGAATGTTTCTGTTGCAGCTGAACCCTAATGGGAGAAGAAAAAAAGCAAAACAACATTTAACAGACTATAAGCTTGCAAACACAGCTCAAACAGAAACCATAAGCTTTGCCAAAAGAGAGTCTGAGCTAGAGATGTTCTAGGTTTATCTCACAAAACAGGATAGACGGTTCCCAAGCTATACATCTGCCACTTTTCCTGGCAGATTCCATTTCTGCTCTCAGAAGTACTGCCAGCCATCAAAAACTTCATTCCTACCAAATTTCATTCATACCAAATAAATAAATAAATAAATAAACAAACTACCATTTTGATAGAAGGAGAGATTTCCCAGAGCCTGGTCCTCCTGAGACAAGCAGAGGTGGAATTGGTGCAGGTGCTGCTACTAGGTCATTCAGACGTTCATAATACTGTAAAAAGGAAACAATAATGACAAATATTCCACTGTGTAAGGGAGAAATATAGTGATTGGTATTGTACAGTACACAAAATACACGTACAGATTTATTAAGGTAAGGGAGTTAACTACTGGAATGCAATTGAATACAATACAATTGTCCCCAGTGCAGGGACACTGCTTCTTCTACAGAAGAACACCTTGCCTAACAAGGGATGGAAATGAATGATGACTTTTCTCCATCCACATACAATTCCAATGCAATTACCTTCTCAAATCCCAGCTCACAGGTTGAATTCGAGGCCTGCTGAAAAGCTTCCATCTGTTCTTGTTCATCGTGAGCATCCCACAATACATCACCAAACACTACTTCTTCAGGAGCAGTGGACTCATCCTTATTACCCAAACCCTTGCCTTCTAGTTCTGTCACTTCACACCCCAGTATGTCCTAAGTAAAAAGACAGAGATAACTGGGAGTATAACTCAACAGCACAGACACATTTGGTGTTAGTTCTGCAGTTCCTGAGTGCAGCTCTACTAACACCACAACCTTATAGCCTTTTAGGCTGGCAGAGAACATAAATAGTGAGCAGTGAGGTGAAACCAAGCTAGCTCTGAACGCACAGGTCTGAAGAAATTTGGTTTAGTCTTCTCTTAGCACAAACAACTCACCACAAAGAAGGATAAGGAAGTAACGGACAGTGCAATCTCTCCCTATCGTATGATAGGAATAAAGAGAAACTAAAAGATAATTTAGGCCATAAATAGATTCCTCTCCTATGTTTTCGGTTTTATTTTCCACTCAGATTTCTCTGCTTGCCAGATTTAATGATAAAACACAAAAATCCTTTGAATCACATCTAAGTAGCACACAGTAATGACAGTGCCATCATTTCAGATCATACATCAGAGCAGGAACAGAAAAAGCCAAAATGAGTAACGTGCTCTACCTGTTTAATGATCTTTTCCACGCAATTATAGATTTCATATGCTCCTTCCTTCACACCTCCAGGATGATCAATCACCTGTAAAAGCAAATGGCAAAGCATGATGCAACTCTGAATGCTTCTACCCCTTCAGGGGCTACAGAGTGACCTCTGATAAATAACTTTGACATTTAAATGGCCAAGTGTGGGTGAGAAATTCAATCTGTACAGCACAGGGATGGGTTTTTTTTTTTTTTCAGTGTTTCTTCTCCCCTGATAATGAAAACTTTGTAACATTCACAAATTTCAGCTCCATCAACCTGCTCATGTAACGAGCATCCAGAGCAATGAGGGTGATGCAATCTCTCTGGAAGTCTGGCATTTGTTTCCCTGCTATAAACAACACCAAACTCAACAATCTTTAAATACCATACCTTTGCTTTGTTCACATAGGAAATTTGCTCCAGTAAGTGCTGCACCGAGGCTGAACTGACCTCACCATCCTCCTTTCGGTGGTAAATTAGCCGAGGTTTTTCCTCTGGATTTCTCAAGAAGGCTTCTTCACAGTCCTCCAGCAAACAACTAGATTGGAAATCAGCATTCTTGTGCTATATTACACTGCTGTAGTAAACAGTTCAATCAACGCAAGCTCCAAAGATGGGTTTCAACTGTGAAATCTAATTTAAAAGTCATATTTACAGTAAAGGGCAAGCAAGTATTTCAGCAGAGAATTTAAGATGAACTCTGAGGAAAACTTAGAAATGTATGCTACCTGTACCAAAAACATTTTAAAAGTTTACTAATTTTTATGATTACTGCCTTATAAATTAAAAGTTGACCTTCCTGTCATACCAACACATGTTGTGAAAGGTAATTGCCTTGCATGGGGAAAAAAACCCTCCATTCTCTTTACTACTATGTTCTTTATACCAGTGCTACCATTTTCCATCACATTTTTCTTAGGAGTAGCTCTCTGTGTCAATACTCTTGGCAGAACACTCCTTTGTGGGTTTGTTTCCTTGTGTTCTTAAACATTTGTGACCTACATACACAGAACCGGCTTACTTGGCACCAGCATTCCCTCAGAGTGCCACTGTGTCTTCACAGCAGCTGGCACTACCTTTCTAAGAACAAAAATGTAGGACAGCTCTTGTCTGATTCCTCTACAAAAAGCAGCTCAACATCTTCTGTTGTACCTAGCTGTTCCCTGAAGCACCTGCTGTTGTAAATCTTAGTTGTTGGTGTCTTAATTCTCTCAGGATACATTTTATTTACAGAAACAGGAACACTAGTTAATACAGGAGCTCTATTAAGACAACAGTATTAGAAACCTGAAGAGTTCAAAACCTACCCCTAAGATGAAACTTAAGGCATAGTAGTATCTTCAGATTTTTTGCATTCATACACCTGTTCTGGAATGCTGGAATGACTGCTCTGTGACCCTGAGTATCATCTGGTCTAATCCCTTTTTCTCTCTTTAGCAAAATCCCCCAAATGACAAAGCTAAACTCTGCTCAAAATTCCTGACTGCATAACAGAAACAGCCCTGATGCAATTCCAAAAGTAACCCTGGTCTGGTGGTTTTTCATTTAGCAAGCTGCTTCAGAAGACTACCCACTGAACAAACAGAGCACACTGCATCACCATTTGGTGATGGTCTAGCCTTGAGCTCTGTGGTAGGGGTTGGACTTGATGATCTATTAGGTCCCTTCCAACCCTGGTAATACTATGATACTATGATACTATGACTTCAGCAAATTGAGCTTTAGCAAAATAGTGTAAGATACCACACTAATTCAATCAAAAACCAGCCAAAGTTTAAAAAGAATGTGACAGAATAGAATCAAAATACTGGAGACAAAGTTAGAGAAGCGAGTAAAACAGAGGACACTGAGGACATTTCACTCCAGCCACTCTGAATTCCTACGATTCCAGCAATATGCATAGCAGAGAGCTTTTCCTGTCTTAGGAAGTCCTGTTCCATGCTGTAGTTTAAGAGACTCTGTAGCTAGAAGAAAGAGGAAACAACACAAACTGATACATTCTTTCAACTGCCTGCACTAGGAAACCTTGAGTTTGAAGATGTTTAGGCAACGTACTGAGCAAAGCATGACACACATTCTAATAAGCTGTATGCTCTGCATAAATAACCAGTTTCCATTTGCTTTACTGGTCTAGAAAGCACCTACCTTGGCAAGGTTACATGCAGGAGTAAAATGACTAATGAACTTTTTTCCATTTCCCATCTTCTAACATCTTTAGGAGGTCTTTCATTTCCTGCTGGAAAGTGAACAACTTGAAAGAAGTAGCCCATTGTTTCACAGACACTTTGAAGTTTTGGTGAGTGGTTCTGAAAGCAAATTTGAATAACAGTGCTTCATTACTAGACCTGCAGAGCGCTAAGGACCTGCTAGATACAGCTCAGGTTCTTGCCTCTAGGCAGTTTGTTCCCTTGAAGCCCTTGACAATATCTGCACTACCTTCACTGAAATCAGGCTGCACCTACTAAAGCTTTCAGGAAGTATCAGACCATTTCTAAGGAAGTGGAAACAATCCAGCACATTAAGTCTGAGGTACTCACTCTAATGAAGATGTCTACTTCTGGCTGAGTCTCATCAGTGCTCAGAACAAAACATCTGACTGTGTTACTCCACAGAGAGTGGGAAAATAGAGGAGTAACCTGCAATAAACTGGCAACAGCAGCATCCCAGTCATCTGCCAATGAATAAAAACCAAAATGAAGTCTAGGAGCTCTTCTGAATATATTGCAAAACAGATGAGTCTTCATCCCTTAACACTATCAATATCACATTTTATTTAAAATAATAGTTTTTAACACAAAGGAATTCCAAATAACCTTTCAGTCGAGGTACCCAAGAGTGGGCAGAAAAAGAGCAAAAGAAAGGGATAGAAAAATGACACTTACAACCCCAGCAAAACAAGCAGCCACTACTCACCCCTGTTTATATTTGCAAATGGTCCCTCAACGTCAATGGAGCTATGAGCAAACTCGGGCCCTCTGCAAGACTGCTGGAGTTGCATCATACTACCCATGGATGGCTCACTTCCCAAAGCTCCTCCATTCCAGTACTCAGACTGCACTCCAGCAGCTAAGAATTGGAAAATGAATGTCAGGATGAAAACATTCTCTGTGCTATTGAGAAAGTGTTCGCAGTACCTGTGCACAAAAAGCTTGGCTTACACTTCTGCCAATCAGTACACAACATTCAAGACACTGAAGAAATCTTCCATGGAGAAAATTAGGAAATTGAAAGACACTCAAAAAAGGTAAGAAGTGAAGTACAAATGAAAAAATTAACACAAAAGAAAGCAGATGTACCACTACAGTTCACCAAACACATCATTTATATGTAAAGAACTCCTGCTAAATATACATGATCCTTCTCATGTTATCAACTAGCTAAAACTTTGTGCTGTGAGGGCCATCATTAAGTTGTCTAGAGCTTCCTTTTAAAAAACAATCTTCAAGAAAATTACTCTTTTAGTCAGGTGATGTTTGCTAAGCAACAAAACACTAACGACACAGCAGCTGAGACCAGAACATTCCATCATCCATGGACAGATAATCTATCTGAGGCTCACGCCAGGTTCGGGTGTGCTTTTTCATGATCCTTTGGATCGCAGGTTTAGAATTACAAAACTCAGAAGATACTAGAAAACTCAGAATTGTTCATGAACAATTAAAAACAAAAAGTTCAGGCCACTGTGTCTAGGCGGCGCTTTATTTTCTTCATCTATTAATTCAAAAGATGAGAAATTTGGGTGTCCCCACAACCTAAACAAAAACTGTAATGGCATCTGCTTTTACTCTTTAAACAATTTTATGTTGCTTTTGGCCTGGATTAATAAAATCTTCTTGAGAAAAACATAAAAATGTTTATGCTGTTTTTTATGATTCAGAGACCTGTCATCTTCCAACACAAAATTTTGGGGATTAAATTCTCACCTGTAACATCTGTACAATTATCATCAGAATCAGATTCTTCGGGATCAAACACTTGGATTCCTTGGGCCTGGAGTCTCTGAAGTTTTGCTTCCAGTTCTCGTTTGGCCCTCAGTAAGTCCTGAATCTCATTTTCTTTAGTTTCTCTAAAAATCTGAGCATGAAAGGTAAAAAAACCAACCATTATCAGTTCCTGAATACATCTTATTTCCTATTTTTCTTCACAGCTTTACACAGAAGTTTTGGTAGAATTATCTTAAAGGAAATGGGCAGCTGCAAGTATGATAATCCAATTTATTTATCATTTTAAAGGTGATTTGCATGAGATTTTTTTGAAAGCTGTTGAAAGGGTCCATGGGGAGAATGTGACCAAGTGATACTTTCTTTTCAGACACCTTCCTAGGAAAAAGAAAAGTCATGCCATACCTTGAATTGCCTTTTAACTTTGTCCCGATCATGTTCAAAGGTAGCAGCTCTCTCCATGGCTTGGTATTTGGCTTCTAATGCACTTTCTTTCTCTCTAAGTATTTTCTGGTAAGTTTTCTGAAGCGCCTGAAAACATACAAAGCACCATTTCTCTGAGACAAAACCATGGCTGACAAAAGCTTTTAGACTACTTTTCAGTCTGACTACATTATCCCAGCACCCTACAACAAGGTCCCCATCTCCACCACGTGGCACACCCTGACCACCTCCTGACAGCTCACCATGATGGCAGTGCCATTGCCCCAGCACTTTGCCTTCCTTAGGAAGGAACAGTCACCACATCCCCTCCCTGCCACAGCTTTCACAGAATCACAGAATGGTGGGGCTGGAAGAACCCTCTGGAGATTAAGTCCAAGCCCCTTGCCAGAGCAGGATACCCAAGAGCAGATCCCACAGAAACACAGCCAGGTGGGTTTGAGATGCCTCCAGAGCAGGAGACTCCACAGTCTCTCTGGGCAGCCTGCTACAGGGATCTTTTATCCTCACTGTAAATAAGTTTTCCTTATGTTTAAATTGAACCAACCATGTATCAGTTCTGCTTTCTTGGGAAGCAGGATGAGTCGTTCACAGAGTCCTGATATCTGAGAGGCTGGAGCACCTCTCCTATGAGGTAAGGTTGAGGGAAATTCGGCTGTTCAACCCGGAGAAGGCTCTAGGGGGACCTCAGAGCAGCCTTTCAGTAAGTAAGGGTTCTAGGAAAGCTTTTACAAGGGACTCTAGTTGATAGGGCAAGTGAGATGGTTTCAAGCTAAAAGAGGGGAGATTTAAAAAGATATCTTAGGAAGAAATTCCTCCCTGTGAGGGTGCTGAGGCACTGGAACAGGTTGCCCAGAGAGGTTGTGGATGCTCCATCTGTGGAAATGTTCAAGGCCAGACTGGACAGAGCACCCCGGTGCAGTGAGACGTGCCGCTGCCCATGGTAAGGGCTAGGACTGGATGATCTCTGAGCTTCCTGCCATCCTCGGCCACTCCATGGCTCCGTGTCGGGCAGTACCTGCAGCTCGGCGCGCAGCCGCTTGTTCTCCCTGTCGAGCTTGGCCTCCTTCTTCACCATGGAGGCCACCTCGTTGTTCTTGCTCACGCGGAAGATCTCGTACTCCTTCCTCAGCCGCTCGTACTCGGCCGCGCACTCCAGCTCCTGCACCGAGGCCGTGGACTTGAAGCTGGCGCCGAGCAGCCCTCCGGGCCGGGTTCCACCGACTCGCCGCAGGGAGCCGCGCAGCAACCGCGCCTTGGGCCGCACCTCCACCGGGATCTCGCAGGCCTCGCCACCGCCGTACGTGTCCTCGATCACCTCCGCGGCCCCGGGGCTCACGAGGGACGACGCCGTCCCCATGGCGGGGTGAGGAGGCTCCAGCGGGGAGACAGAGCGGGGCGGGCCCTGGTGGCGAGAGCCCCGAGGTGCGAAAAGCCCCAGACCGCTGCTGGCGGAGCCTCACGGCAAGGAGAGACCGGAGGGAAGAGCCTCCTGCCCTCCTCTCCTGTTCCCGAGCCGCTCCAGCGGAGGAAGAGCCGCCCCGGGGCCAGGAAGGGCGGGGCTGGAGGAGGGCGGGAACCGGCTCCTTTGAGGGAAAGTGGCTGGAAAGTCAGAGAAAGTGATGGAAAGTAAGGAAAAGTGTGAGGAAAGTGGTGAAGAGCGAGAGGAAAAGTGAGGGGGAATTGAGGGAAATATGAGGGGAAAGTCAGGGAATATTTTTTTTGGGTTTTGCTTTTAACCACAGGAGCTAACATGAGGGCACCAACAAGCCCTCCCGTTCCCACCACTGAGCACCGGGAAGGCCTCAGCTCCCGGCACCATCAGCAACACATCAGGCGAGTAGGGCCTAACAGGCTCCATGAGCTGCCCTGAAGCACACGGGCTGCTCTACACCGATTCTCCTCAAGGTTTATGTGGTAGAGCCTTTGGTGGAATTCTCTGTCATCACCCTGAAATGGAGTCCTTGACACCAGAGTGAAGAAGAGCTGAAGTGATGACAGTTCCACAAAGAAGTAAGTGCTGAGTACACCCAACATCAATGTCTGCACCTCGTGTTCCCTCTGGGCCCTGTTTGAAACTCATGAAATCTCTTTGAAGAACTTCCCTTCCAGGAATAAGGCAGTTGTTAGATTATCTGCTCTTCAAATTACCATAATGCCATAATGCCATTTCCCTCTCTGCTGCTTTAAAACCCTTACCAGGTTACTTCACCCATGTTGGAGGTTTCAGAGGTCACTGAGGCTGAGGAAAACTACTATTTGTTCTCCAAAGCTCAGTACCTGCCCTAATGTTGATGTGAATAACAAAAACGTTACAACTTCAAGCAGGTTTTGCCTCGTGTGCATGCCAGTTTTATTAGCCATAACCATGGAATACATTTCATCTTAACAGGTGTGAAAAAAAAAATACCTTAGAAATGTCTTTCCAATGAAACATCCCTGAATTTCAAAATCTATTGGAGAGAGAAATTACTTTAGTGAACAACAGAAGAAAGGTGTTGTTTTGCTTCCTTTAATAAAATCTCTGGGTTTGGGGAATATGAGCTGTTTGCACTAACTTTATCCCCTTGTTTTCATGAGGAAAAAGTAATTTCTTGCCTGAATACTGTTTATGATGATCGATGATCTCTGAATCCACACCATAGGGAGGAACATAGTGCATTGGCTGATCCTCTGGCAAATTGACTCTTCTTAAAATTCAATCTGGAGGAATAGTCCTGAGTACTATTGAGCTTACAGTCAACCACTTGGTAACTGCAGCCTGTCACGCTGGTGTCATCAGCTGCCTTCAAGAATCCATTTACCGAGAGACCTGAAAGTTTTTGGGAGCAGAGGTGATGAAAATCATAATGTAGATAGAGGACACCTGCTTTTAAATGCTCCCGTGGGCTACCGTGCCACTAGAGGTCAGCAAGGCCTCAGGAAAATGGCACTGTGCAAGTTGGTGGGAGAAGAGAAATTGTCCAGGAGTTAAATATTAGTTCAGAAGGGATGCGCTTCTAGAAATAATAGGGCTTTTTGAGGAATGGAGACAGTTTTCAAAGATGTTTCAAGAAAAAATAGAGAGGAGACACATAGATAATAATAAAAGCTGAAGTTTTAATATAGTCGTTTGCCTATCCATCACAGATAACGTTATTTGAATAGCACAACACTAGCTAGTTTTGAAAACCACAGGCTGTTTCTATTAATTCCATTGAGTAGGGCTTTGCTTTGCAATCCTAAATAAGTGTTCTTATTTTTGATGAAGGAATTAGATACCATCAGGTAAGAAGGTTGTTACAGTCCAATATTTGAAGCAGAAATAATAGTCCAAAACTTTATCACTGAATCATCACTGAACTGAGAGGAATGTCTCAGGTGTTGCACTTATGGCCATTTCATTACAGGCCATTTGGATCAATAACTATGTTGTGGTCACAGTGCTGAGAAACAGCAAAAGAGCTTCCCAGAAGTTCTTAGCATGAGAATTTGAAATTCTGATTTGAGCTCTGAATGGGTCCCTGTGAAGGCAGAGATGCTCTGAACTCCTGCCTGCCACTGGAAGGTTCTTCTCATCTAGCTGAAAATTAAATATCAAGTTCCTTTGGTTTTCAATCAATCCCTCCAGTTTTAATAGTGTTGACAAGAGTGCTCACCATCGAGGGCTGCTGCTGTATTTTATTATTTGTCTTGGTGAATAGGAAATAATTCAAGTAAATTAATCTGCAGAGTGTGGACATAGCTGAAACGAATGAAGAACCTTAAGTATTTCCCTTGAAGTTCATGTAATCAGAAAGTGCATGTTGTTACCTGTGTGCTACGTGAATTCTGCATGTATGAGCTGAATGAGCCACAAGACAGTGTTTTATCCCTAAACCATTATGCAGCATATTTGTGGAGTCAGTTTATACAGATTCTTAAGCAAATTGTTTGGCTATTGCACTAACAGGGGTCTTTTTAGCACTTCATTGTTTATTGTGTTTAAATTCTGTATATGAGATGTGCGTTGAAACCAAATGATGTTTCTCTTTTTATAACTGCAGCAGATACTGAATGTCCTGAGGGTATAACTGACTGGCACATGGAGAGATTAGATAACCATTGCATAATGGGAATGGCTGGAGAACAGTCGGGCTGCATCTGCGCCTTTAAACATATGTCATTTAACCAATGTTGCTTGAATGAAGAAAGGCTCAGTGCTTGGACATATGTTAAATTAAGTTACAGTGTGGTTAAACACATGAGAGCCGTATTGTGGCACTGCTGAAATGGGCTGTAATACAGCAAAAGATCCAGTTAATTTTTCTCTGAGACGTGTGAAGCATGCCATTACAGGAACTCTTCTGGGAGTCCTTCAGATTGAAGGTGTAAAGGTCTGTGATTACATTCTGGGTTCATGCCACAACTCATCTTACTCCAGGAATTTTGTAGCAATGAACTGTGACCAGAGAGAATTGGAGAAAGGGAAAAAAACCCCCTTGTCTATGGTGCCTACAGCAGAAATGTGCATTGGTGGAGGTTTTCTGTGTGTTTTCTTGGCGACCATATGTCACCATGTTTGGAGTGGTGTCAGTTTATAAACTGAGTTGTGAATAAGTATGTGTGTCTGCAAATGGAAAATATTCCTTATAGGATAGCCTTACTGGATAGATATTGGGGGAAAGGAGGATCAGGGGAGACCTTCTCACTCTCTACCACTCCTGGAAGGGAGGTTGCAGTGAGGTAGGGATTGACCTCCTTTCTCCCAGGAACACCTGACAGGATGAGAGGAAATGGCCAGGGGGCATTTAGGTTGGCCCTGAGGAACTATTTGTTTTCTAAAAGGATTGTCAAAGCCTGGCTCAGGCTGCCCAAGGCAGTGGTGGAATGTCTGTGTCTGGAGGAGCTGAAAAGCTGTGGAGATGTAGGGTGAAGAACATCGGTTAGTGGAGGCCTGGCAGTGCTGGTGGAATGGTGGATGGTATGAGGACCAGTGTCTGATAGCTGCTGATATCTCAGGCAGATTAGAAAGCTAGCTTTGCAGGCACAAGGGCTGCAGTGAGAGGAGACTTTAACTCCCCAGAGCAGCTTCCAACAAAACAAAGCAGGCAAAGTCTTTTCTGCTTGTTTCTGTAAGACCTTTTATATTGACTTCAAAGGGAAAATACATTATAAAACACTTTTTCGATGTACTTATAAACAGCAAATTGTCACTTTGTTCTTAAACAAGGTAAATAGAGCCATGAAATGCATAGCTGAGACTTGTCAGAAAACACACAGCCTTTAAATTGGAAGAAACATTTCACACTGCATCTTCAAAACAATTTTGCTAGAATTCTGTTTGGCAATGAGACCAGTCTTGGAAGGAGTAAGCCCACCTAGCTTGAAACTGTTAAATGTCAGAGCTGGGCTTATGTTCACAATGGAAGTAACTGATGAACAGCACCAACTGAATGACCTTTATTGAGTAAACAATTTGTTGCAGTCTCTGGTGAAGCCTTTCCATTGATGGGGCTGTAGATGAGGTGATACGTTAGAATAAACACTACTGATATCCAACAGGAAAGGAAGCCTTCAAAACATTATTTCCCCATCCTCCTCAAAGCCTTTCACCTTGCTCCCATGTCCTTGCTGAAGAAAAGCCCAAGGCTGCTTGAAGCCCTCAGAGTTTTCTTTGAAAATTAATCTGTACAGAAGAGAAATTGAGAGTAATAGCAGCCCCTATTCTTCCCGCTGCACTTACATTGTGTACACAGACAGCAGAGGAAACGTCGTAGTTTCTGGATTAGGGAATGGCTTGTGTGAGAGTTCAGGTAGCAAAGGGCTTTCCTTTCCCCCACAATACCCAAGTCACTTGCACATGAACTGGGCACAAGCAAAATCCCTTTGTTTTGCTGTGTCATGGCAGTGCTTCCTCAGCCCATCGCCCTGCAGCATGGAGCTGTGTTTAAATGACACAGCTTATTTTCCTGAGCACAGGAAACTGCACATTCCATGTGAAACCAGGTACTTTCAGAAGGGTGTGAAGGCAGCGAACAAGCGATGAGAGAACAGATGGGATGCAGAGCATGAAGCCTGCAGGGAATGAGCACAGAACTGAGCATGCATTTTCTTGCTTGGGTAGTAACTATGTTCTTTAGTCACTTAGTTAGTCACACCTTAAGGAAATTTTTTTGTGCTACACATTTGAGGTGCTTGCTCTGATATAGCATGTTTCTGTTCTCATTGTGGGAGAAGAACTGGAGTATTCTTTTGTCAGTTATTTAAAACAAACTGGTGACTAATGGGTGTAGTAAGCAACCTATTCTGTGCTATGAAGCTTCCCACTCCAATTCTGTGCTAGTAAATGGGGAATTTTCTTACAACCATGACAAATTCCACAGTAAAAATAACTGGCCCTTGTGTGTGCTACATAAACGATTCCTTAGTCAACTTGAAAGCTATCAGTACATTTATCAGGTAAAGATAATTGGTTTAGACATGCTCATGCTTCTGATGTTGATCTAGATGTTTAACTCCTTTCATAGGTTTGCTCTTCATTAGCTGTCGTATGCATAATTCATCACCAAGTTTTTCTGTATGTTGAGACTCCATCTATCTTCTTTTTAAGTTTTGGTACAAAAAACTTAAGAAAAAAGACTCAACGGTTGGCCTTGATGATCTTAAAGGTCTCTTCCAACCAAAGATATTCTGTGATTCTGTGATATTAATGTATAAACCTACATTTGGTAAGTGACAGAAAAAGCAGGATGTATCCCCTGTTACTCAATATTGTCATTTTGCATCATTCTAGCTGTGTGGAAAGGACAGGAAACCCGTTGACTTCTTTTTCCAATGAGTGACAGAGGTATTACTTGGTTACCAGAAATGTCTGATACTAAGCTGTCTAAACTAAGATGTGTAAGGCTGGGACATTTGTCAGTGTTCAGCTCATGTGGCTGAGTGACCCAATAGAGGTCTTGGAACAGCTGAGGACAAAAGGATGCTGAAAGGAGGAGGTTGCAGGAGAGTGAAGAGGGAAGTAGGAGCCTGCCCTAGGGCAACACGTTGGGATGTAACAAGGAGGTGAGAAGTTGATATTAACAGAGTTTCATGCAGCCCCATTTCCATATGGTTGAGCAGCTGTGTGCTTGCTCCTCTCAAAAACACATTTTCCTGTTACAGCTCAGAGCTGATTTGATCAGAGATGCATTCCAGGCCACAGCATAATGAAGCAAAGTCTTGCTTCCTACTTGAGTTGTGGTATTTTAATTAAATATCAGATAAAATATTACCAAAAGCTTCTAGGTTACTTCTTACAACAGTGTTGAATTGGTCTTAAACTCTAATTAAGCCAGAATGAAATCTGTATGTAATGTGTACCCATATTTCTTGATCTTAAAGAATCCTTGTGATCATTAGGAAAGGCAGAAAATAAGAATATTGTTACCTTCTTTCCTTAAATCACTCATGCTGGCTTGTGAAGGTGAACAGCAAGCAGTGATATTAGTAGAAGAGAGTATGAAGTTAAGAGAAACTGAAGGGTAAAGGCATTAAGTTCCCTCAAGAATTATTTATCTTAATATATGATGCTTTCCTAGACTCCTAACACCGCCACTGAGCAGACTGTTCTGTTCTTCATTTTTGTATTTTAAAAGTCTCAATGATATTTTACACTGCTCAGACTGCAGAACTTCCTACTGTCAGCTCTAACTACTGTATTTGCTTTTGAGGAGGGAAGGGATTCTTTTCTGTGTGTGACTTGCTTTTCGTTTATCCTTTCTCTCTGAAGAGCTTTCTCTTTAGTCACTCTTGCTTTACTTTGCTGCAGTGCTTTAGATTTATGCTAATAATACATAGTAAACAATAGATATATGTATTATAAAAATAATACATATGAAACAGATAAGAAATTGAAACATGGAATAAATTTGGAAGATTTTAGGAAGATGGTGAATATTAAATATGTTAAGAGATGTTTGCTGACATGTCGTTGTTAGCCAGGATATTCTATCACCTAGCAGAGTTAGAAAAATTACATAATATTCAGATTTGAGCTGCTCTTCCAGGCTACTGGTCCTGAGATAACCCACATCCACTTCACATGTAGTTTCAACAGCTTTTGATTTTCACTATTTGTATCACATACAAACATTTCTGAAGCAGAGGTGTGCGCAGAGGTAAGAACACCCATCCCTGTCTTTTCTGCAGCACTGGCAATTCACAGCCTTCACTGTTTAGGCCTTCCCATCCACTTTCTGCAGGAGTAACCCCTACAAGAGTCAAGTTAGCCCAAAATCTGTGAGGAAAGAACTGAACCCAACAGTACTAGGAGTAATATCTCACCTTGGAGAGTGGCTGTGACAGAAAGGACCTTCTTCTATTGCTGTTTCCACTTTTGCAGAAGGTAAAGCACAGTCTTGGATGTAAATCTCTCTTCTACATATTCTAGGGGAGGGATGAAAATTATAAGATCACCCATGGCACTGTGTTCATCAAATTCCAAAATTCTTTAGGAAACCACCTACTTCTATTTATCCACTTCTTTCAAGAACAACGGTGTTGAAATAATTAATGTAAAGTCTGTATTACTTAGCCATGCTTTGACTCAAAAAACTTGAATGTTTTTGGAAAAATGCCGTAGTGCATCGCATTTCTAAACCCACTGCTCATACAGCCATCACATTATATCCAAAAGGAGACGTTAGATCTTAAAGAAGTGGCTCTGAGACAATCCACTAAGATCTGTACTGACTTTGCAAACAAATGCATGTTTCACAACAAAAAACAATCTACTGGTGAGTAACTCTAGATGCCAAGACCATACCACCTCTTGGAAGTCAAGATGAGACTTGATACCACGTGTTCTGAAAGGGTGATCATAAAGACTATTCCTTCAAGCATTTATTACTCCATAAACTGCACCCAGAATTTTAAATGAGCAATGATCCTGTGAGATTGTGACATACAGGATGCATAAATTGAATTTATACATATTTATTTCCAAATGTGACACAAGCAATAAAATAGCTAATACGTACCATGCAATAGAAATTGCACCAGCATTTTTATTACATAGTTAAGGGCAAAACTATGACAAAAGAAGGAAAACAACATCACTTTAAAGCCTAGAATTACACCTATCAGCAGGGGATTTAGTCTAAAACAAAAAGTGCTTGTATTAGAAAGTGCTTTGGTTGATGAATGTTAAATGTGAAGGTCAACCAGCCCTATGACCTCTACTTTTTTTTGGTACTGCAGTGTGTGTATGGTTTGCCCTGGTTCTCAGGGCTGCTGTGGTCAGAAAACGTAATTCTAGAAAATAGTATTTGAGTATTGAAGGTTAATGACCTCAGTGTATTCAGTTCCATGCTACCCACAACACAATTAAACACTTTGTTATAAGGCTGGTTTTAATGGCTGAGGGTCATTTTCCATCCAATAGAGGAGTCCCAGTTGTGGCCAGGCATCAGGAGCCTGAAGGACTTAAAGAAATGTAACCCATTTTATCTAGTTGAAGTGTTGTCTGGGTTCACTGTTGGTGAACTTGTCTGACACCTGATTCTTAGAGTGAGGTGGAGTTGGCTGGAATCAAATCCCCAGAAGTACAGTGCAGAGGGTGCTGAGCTCTCTGCTCCCATTGCAGTCCAGTCTGAGCAGATAGATTTGACAGGACTGGTCTGCTCAATGCTTTGCTCTTGTCTGACTAAGGAACTCTGGTCAAGGTATTCAGTGTCCTGGCATTGGTGTTGTGAGATGAGAGGAATGGCTATGCATGTATCACAAGTGCCTTTAGTTCTGTAGCTGCCTGGATAGTGACTTCAGCTACAGCTCAAGTAGTGCAGTGCAAAATTGAACTAAAGAACTAAAACTTTTATTCAGAATTCTTACTGCATTTATTGCATACTTTATAGCTGGAGTAATTCTATTACAGGATAAATTAAACCCATAATTTGTCTGATGATCTTTAGAGGAATCTTGCAATTCTGCCCATTTATAGCA
Source organism: Phoeniculus purpureus (assembly GCA_028565055.1). Taxonomy (NCBI): domain Eukaryota; kingdom Metazoa; phylum Chordata; class Aves; order Bucerotiformes; family Phoeniculidae; genus Phoeniculus; species Phoeniculus purpureus. The sequence continues at coordinate 26,154,456 of JAOXOE010000506.1, forward strand.
ATAAATTAGTTATGACAAGCCATGAGATGAAATGTAAAATGCTTTTCAACTTCTCTGTGGAAAAAAATGCAGTTCTAAAACACAGAACAGGCATCTACTTATCCTTTGGAGCTCTCCTGTGTATGTAGATGTTAGGTGGGAGAGCAACACATATTAACCTTATTTTCAACAGTGTTTTCACTCATCTCAGTCTTGATAGGCGAGTTAAAAGCCTTGGCTGTGTGTTGACTTAAGAAGCAATTATTTATTTACATTGATTTAATATTCGTTGTAAGATGCTTATTTACTTGAGGGAACACTTAATGCAAGAAGAAGCTGAGAAGCTGTCCTGAATAAAATTGAAGAGTATAATGGAGACTTTACTGCGGATAATTTGGATATTTTCAGATCAATTGGTAAATCTGGGGGTTTCCACAGTTCAAATAATAGGGAGTGTAAAAATTGTTACTTACAATTGCCTTTAACTGAGAAAACACTGGGAATTAGAAATATTTTTGAAATATTTTTATTAATTAATGGCTGTGGTGAAACACTCACTTGTCCCATTAATTGTAATTTAAAATTGTAATTCCGGTCCATCTCCTAGTGTGGATAGCTCTTAATTGTTTGAAACGTCATCCCACATAATTATTCTGCTTATTGTATATACTTGGGGTTAATAACAGAAAGGTTATTAAACACAGGAAATTGGTGTGGATTAGCAACTGAATTTCAGATTCACCTGCTTACTTCCACAGCTAGACGAACAAACCCCGACCCTCAGTTGCATTTTAAAATTGAATTTACAAGTCAAAAGAGTCTTGTGTCTCCTTCCTGTAACTCCAGGAGCTTTCACAGAAAGGAAACCTAGGATGGAGTCTCTCTCTCTGAACCCACTCCTACTCCTGTAAATGCCAGAGTTATAAACATTTGGAGCATTTTCACGTAGATTACACACCATAACAGCCCTACCCCACCTCAAAATGTATTTCTCCTCATTAGAATCAAGCCCATTATGATGTACGTTGAGACATATCAGTTACTGAATTTCTGTCATGTTCTCATTTCAGAATTAGCTCCATCTCTCTCCTATTCTCTCCCAAAGTCAGTCACACAAATAGGCTGGTCTAAACCACTATCAAAGCCTGGCTGTGTGAAAATCTCTTCTAGCAACCATATGTTGATTATTTCTAACAAAGATCAACTGTGTAGTGTGGTAGTGTGAAGTTGTCCCAGGTTAAAACCAAACAACAGAAAGGCAGCCAGGTCTCGAGGGTGGTCTTGAATAGAATTTATCAGGCAATGGAGCAGCCTTAGGGAAACAAAAGGGGGTTATTAAATCTACAGCTAAGCACAGAAAGAAAAAAGCCCAAGCAAATTAAAACACACAAACCAGAAACTCTGTCACAGTGCCATTACACACATTCTGAGAAAAAATGATCAAAAAATTATGTAAACAGTCTTTGGCTTCAGGCTGGATTTCCTTGGGCAAGGGACACACACACACTGCAACAAAAGGGGAAGAGCCACCCCTAGAACATTTGAGATCCCCTTTTTTCCCAAGCATTCTGCCAAAGGTTTAAGAGTTACCAGTCCTTTCCAGGTTCTTGCGTGGACGGTTCCATGAGCTGAACAAAATGCCCCTCAGGGCTCTGTTCTCCTGCTTACTCAAGCATCTCCAGTTTTCTCAGCAGCAAAATGACACTTTCTCCACCTGCTATTCAGGGCATCAAAGATGGCAGCAGCCACATTGCCAGCCACGTAGTAAGCACATAATGGTAGTGGCAGCATGGTAAGGTCAGCAGAGGCCTCCCTGCTCCTCCACTGGGCTTCTGGGGCTTTTCCTCTTTCAGGTTAGCTCACTGCTCCAACATCTCCAGGCTTGTAGTGCTAGGTGCAGCTCTGTTTCGCTTGACCCAGGGAGGAATCAGCATTGGTGGTTTCTCGCTGCACCCGTCTGCCTTGTGGTGTGGTGCCGGCGCAGTTCCATAGCTCTAGTCACAGATGAAATGCACTGCCACTGCACTCGGCTGTAGTTAGAGCTGGATCCGGGCAGTCAGCATTGGAACTGCTCTGCTCCGTTCTATTGGCTGTGTCCCAGCCCCAGCACAGGTGAGTAGGACCACAGCTGGGGCCAGGGCTGAGCCAGCCACCGCACAGGGCTCCAGCAGAAAGCAGTCTCCAAAGCAGAGCCTTTTACCAGGGAGGAAGGCAGATAGGAACGCCCCTGGCACTTCCCTCTAAACCAACCACAAACCCCTTTTCAAAGCCCCCCCAACCCAAGTCTTTGGTTTCAGCCCTGGGCTGTTCATGGCTCTTGCACAAACAGCCCATTAAGGAAGACTAATCTAGGCCTATAGCTCTTAATAACTCAACCTCCCAGAGCTGCAAAAGAATGCTCTCTGGGGTGAGGGGTTTCTTTCTGCCTCCTTTACAGTCTAAACTGTAAGATATTATTTTGGGAAAAGAAAAAAGAAAAGGAAAGGTGATACTAAAGCCTTTTTTTTTTTTTCTAATCCAGAACAGAAGTGTAGTAAAACTATTGCGGCTCTGCAGAGAGAATCGTAGAAGTGGGTACCACAGGTTATAAATATCATAGCCTTGAGTGGGAAGAGATGCTATTTTACATATTGGTCTTCAAAGGAAGCGGATAAGAAGGGTAGCAGGGGTGTAGGGGAGATTACATGTGGTCTGGGCACATAAACCTCTTTTGAAAATGTAATTAAATAAAGCAATTATAAAAACTTCCCTAAAAAATAAGTAACGTACATTTGAGTATCATCTCTTTGGTGTGGTCTGAATCCATGGCCTTCAGGGAATATCATAAATCAGGACGATGTCCATGAAACCTGATGGGGATCTCAGTCTAACTGACAGATATGCAAAATCTTCTGAAGACAGACAGCTCCCCACTGGCTTTGCATCTGAGGAAGGTTCCTGTGCAATGTTTTAATTAAGGTTATTTATTTCTTTATTATGTTGATTGCATTTTAATTGCTCGTGAAGCACCCCAGGGGTGGAGGTGTAGCTATCTTATAAATTTTATATGACAGAGAGGAAAGGGAAAATGCTGCAGGTTTAGAAAATAAAGCAACAGCCATATACTCCTGATGCAGTTTGAGAATAAAAGCAAGAATGCTTCTTTAAACTCTCTCCCAACTTTGCAAGGAAACAGCATCATCAGCTCTGTCTTTGCCATTTACTGCATGTAACTTGGTGTAAGTCAGGCTCAGGTCTCTACTGAAGTGTAAAACTAAATAGTCTCATCTAGCTTAAGTGATGAAGAAGTTGAGTGTTGGGATTTTTTTTCTTTTAACTGTTTTTGCTATTTAATTATCAATTCACAAAAGGTTCTTGTACAGGGACAGAAACATTTTGTTGGTAAGTTAGGAGTTTCCCTTCAGTCCTGTTTGACCCTTTACAGCAGCACATGACATACACAGAAGTTCCCCTGCTCCTTAGGGAATGTGCTTGGTTCTTTCTTTTGCTGATCTTGCTAGTTTTACAGAATTGGAGAAGTTTAGGAATTTGAAACAGATTGGGACAGTGTTACGTTCCCTGACCCTGGCACTGGTTTGCTAGATCGTGTATGTACCTCTCTGTGCTGTGATGAAAGTGGTCCCTTTGTTTTGTCCTATCCACTCTCCTGTTTTCCTGTTGCAGAGTCAGGATGATATTCCACTCTGCTTTGCTAATCACTGTAATGATTTCATTATGTTGGTAGTAGTTCAGTTTCATACTGGACTCCAAGTAAAATGTCTGGTCGTGCAGTGTATTGGAAATGCCACAGTAAATTACATGAACTTCAAGAGCATTTAGCAAACCATGATACAGTCTGTCTTTAATTAGAAAGACCTTGAAGGGTCAGATGCATGAAACATACAGGCTCAAGGTGGAAAGTCTTTTGAAAAAACATATTTAACCCAGTTTAACAGCATGTCAGCTCGGTAAGAATAGAAAAGGCACATTCTGTGCTATTCTAGGACTTTTCAAATCCATCTGCGGCCATCCAAGTGAGTGCTCTGGGCACCCTGTATGGTGGATTAAGAATTGCAATATTGTCTTTGACAAAACACTTCTTATGAGTGACTCTCCATTTTCTTGCAACTTGCTTGAAAGCTGTAGAAGAGAAGAATGTGAGTTTGGAGAAAATGAGTCCATTTGGTGTCTAGGAAGTAACTAACACTTCAGAGTCACCGTGATCCTCTTCAAATAGTGCCATTATAATTGATGCATTCAAGAAACACTCTCGGCCTCTGTGTGTTTTCAGGGAAGTGGTTTGATACCGATGATTTAAATAGCAAAGCCATGAATTACCCAGAAGTTTGCAGGCTTTGGCTGGGGCAGCTTTATGTCTTGGACATGCATTGCACTTCCTTCTTGTATGTTCTGTGTTTCAATCCTGGAAAGCCCATTGTCTCTCATGCATTTTAATCACATATGACCATGACTGTCTACAATTGTTTAAAATACAACAGAATCTATTTCAGTTCACTGCATTGAGGTTACTTTGGGTATGCCTTTTGCTCTCTTTGTGCATGGATGCTGTTGTCCTGTTTTAGTGATGTCTCCTCAGAAGACACTGTTCTGTTTATGCCATCTTTCAGGTCTTTGCACTGATACAATTGACTCTGTTAAGTGTCAGGCATGACTCCAGCTCCCAAGGCTAGTTCTCCCTTCCCTGTATCTTTACAAATATTAGAGGAGATTTGGGAGAAAGAAGAGTTTCTACTCAGAGATTTTTGTTCCAGGGTGCTTGAAGATCCAGTTGCTACTCAGGGCTTGTTTGTGACAGATTCAACACGCGTTACACACACACATGAAAGTCTTCCAGGGGCCACAGCTGAACCTTTCCAAACATTTAGTCAGTAGGTGCAACACATACCTAGGTAAAAATAAATTAATGGCAACTGGTGGGTTAAGCAGTGACTGTAGAATGACCACTGCTCATTAACGCTCAAGAATTCAGTAGGGAATTCAGTTATGTTTCCGTAACTGTGTTCATTTCACATTATGATGCTACCCTTTGCCAAGTAGCTGGAAAACCAAGATAATTCTATGTTTTCCTACTGCTCATTCCAGCAAAGTCAGACACTTAAAATAACTTATGCATCATCTTATCCCCCCTACTTTCATAAACCCTGAAGTATCATTTGATTTCCAAATGGGTTTGTCTGCAATGCTTTTTCAGCAGTCCAAAAGTGTTTTATTCGGTGAGCTTTAGTGTCTTTTTCTTTAGCCCTTGTTTATGTCAGGTCACTTTGTCTTGTCAGAGTAAAGGCTGCCTGGTGAAGATCTAGCTGAGATTTCTTTCAAGGCCTGACAGTGAAGTGTGTCTGAGCTCTTGTCCTCTCCAGCACTCCTGGAGGAGCGCTCCTTTGCGGAATCCCGCTGTCTTTTGAGAGAGGTGGAAGAGTTTGCTTCTTGTGCTCTTGGCCTGAGGGTATTTTCAGCTGCAAATCCAACTGTGTGTGACTGTCATTCTCATGTTCTGATGCTGGACTAACCTGGAGCTGTTTTGCTTAGTGTGGTTTCTGTTGTATCCTCTCAGGATCTGATTTTCAAAAATGTGATTTCTAAATGTACAGTTGTGATTGCTGTAGACTTAGAATTGCTGGAACTGCTGAAATTCTTCAGCACACACGTTTAGCCACGTGTGTGCCCTGATGAGTGTTGCAGGTTTTGCACAGTTCTGTGGCCCTGTATTTTCAATAATTCCATTAGCATGACTGTTTTAAAAATGTGAAATATATGACCACATTCAGTACTCGAGTTTGTCTTGTGGGACGAGTGTTTCTGAACCTATGAGTCTGAGAGAGCACCTTTACCTCGCAGGCACTATTGGGTAAGAAGAGGATGCTTTGAAGACTGTAATAATTTTGGCAATAGTTGAGGCACAGCGCAGTGAACAAGAGGCTCCGTGCTGTTACAAGGTGGTGTTAATTGGTGTGTAACAATGAACGTGTTATACATGCCCCAGAGCCTTTGCAAGCTCAGTCAGCCGAGGTGTTTGGTGCTGGCTGTATTTAGAAGATTAAATAAGCAAGCTTTGAAGAAGTTCAAAGTGAGTTTGGTTTGAACTGTGTCTAACAATGATGTGTGCCTTACCTGAATTAAATCAGTAACCAGGAGAATAAGTTTGCTTCCTCCTGCCTTCACTGAAAAGTCCTACTGGAATTATTTTTGAAGTAACAGTCGTATAAGGTTGTTTTGAAAGAAAGAGGGCAACATGCCATCTAATAAAGTTGATTATATTCTACTTTGGCTCTATAAATCACTTTTTAGAGCGATATTGGTGATTAGCCTTTTCATTCCTCATGGCTCTCCTGCCACGTAGAGCTGGTCTGAGCAAAATCCAGAATGGATCATACAGTGTAACTTCATACTTTGCATGTTACTTTGTGCATAGGTTTTCCATAACTCTAGTTCTTATTATAGAAGAGTATCAGCAGTAGAAGCCACGTGTCCTGCATAGCTTTACTTCATACCATAAAGAGTAAATAATAGAAACTGAACAAGGACCTGGATAAGAATGAGCAGAAACATTTAGGCTGAAACCTCTTCTTGGGAAACAGTAAAGCAGGTGCAAGAACCAGTCTCTCTGACTGGAGAAAGGGGAAGAAGGAAAAGTCAATTCAGCCAAGTCAAAAAGCAAAGAAGGCAAAGTCACAGTGACTTCTGAGACAAAGGGAGAGGCAGTATTGGGTTGAGTGCTGACTGCAGCGAGGCAGGGAACGCCTCACTGTTGTTTGAGTTCTTACCACTAAGACAATCTCTGTGCCTAAGGCATAGCCCTATTTGATCTGTATCTAATCCTACTGTATGATTTTTTGGGATGAGATCATACACTTTCACATGATACTGAAACGAGGATGCATGGGTGATATAGATATTAACATTATAGCATTTATAGCACTCTGCATTTCCTTCCTAATGCAACCAGCTGGCTTATCATGACTTTCAGATACTAGCTGCATACAGAACAAACATCTTTATTCGGTTCTCCTTGATGACGTCTCCTTTTCTTTCTCTGGGACCTTCTAAATAATTCAGAAGTTATCAGTGCATGCAAGTAGTTGAAATTGTTCTTTCCAGTGTGCACTACCTTGCAATTTTTGACATTCAATTTAATCCGGTCGGCATATCGTCCAATTGCTTTATATAATAAGTCCTTGTGGAGCTATTCAGAACCCTGTGCTCAGAGGTTCCTGCACATTTTAGCCTGCTGCCTTTTCTGTCAATACAGCAATGCACAAAGCTTCAGCAGGACTTGGGAGATCAATATGCCACCTCAATGGGGAAGTCTCATGCAAGCAAACAGAAATAAAACCAGTAGGCTCAACATACCTAATTATTGAAAATGCATTCCTCTTACTAAAACATGACCTTTTTTTCCTAAGGGTTTTTTAAATTATGCCTTATATAGCCCGTTATTTTTGGATGAAATTTGGTTGGCAATTCAAAAGGAGAAGACACCGTGGAAAATTGTTTTATTTCTAAATGTAATTGTAAGAGTGGTGTCACAATCAACACTGAAATGTATTCCTGAGTTTGAATAAGAAAATGTTATTTCAAGAGGAAAAATCAACAGGAAAATATTTGTAAATTGTAGAAAGACCCCATTTATGTACCCTGTAAATCGAGACAAGCAGTTATGAAATATCCTTGAATCTAATCGCACTGAACAATTCCTGGCTTGGTAGGTGCTGTCTCAGTCTTGGTTCCTTTGCAATGTGTGTGTACCATTATACTTGAAATATTTTCGTTACTGTATCAGGTCCCTTGTTGCTCTTTGTTGTTGATGGTTTTCTAGCAGTTGACTTTTTAAGTTTTGACTTCCCAGAATTTATTCAGCTGTGCTTCTGCACTCGCTAAGCTTTTAATTAATGGTACAAAAATTACTCTATTTTGAACTTTTGAATCTTTTCAAGGTGCTTGGCTGGGTGTTTTTTCCACAGGCCAGTGTTTGGTTTCCACTGTAAATTGAATCTGTTATCTTTCTGTCGTTGTTGCTTACAACAATGTCAGTTTTCCAGTCTGTTTCTGATACATTCAGGAGACTCTCAAAAATGTTTTAAACAATTCCTTTACATTAGATTGTGTTGCTATGTTAAGGGAAATTATTGCAACATGAAAAATAAAATTCACCCAAACTCAAGGCTTTATTGAATATCGGTTTTAATTAAAGATTCCGGTCAATCTGCTTCTAGACTATTTGTAGTTTCCTAAAATTATCATTGAGGAAACCACTTCAAATTAGCATATTTTTTTGGGGCATTTGCAGTCACAAGGAGCTATGCGTGTCAGAAGAGCTATTGTTCCTCTTTCCCTACTTGTGCATCCACTGTTAGGTTAGTAACAAAATTATATAATAGATGTTATTAATATTTTCATTACTTAATTATACATAAAATCAAATCCCAGAGGTTTTTTTTCCTATGGAGTCATGAACCTCCCATCACATCCATATTTATCACTTGCACTAGAAGATTAAACTTGAATGCTTGCATGGTACATGTTGCATATGTAAAAAGGAATGGAAGCAGCTAGAAATGAAGTCAAAATGGCGTTAATTGCTAATAAATGCAGGATGTGCAGCTGGAGTGAAATTTTGCTGGTTGTAGGTAGAGGCAAGATTCAAATTATTTATATGTTTAACAGCATCTGCAAATATTCCTCTTGTTTCCAGTGCTTCAACAAGGAGATGGAAAGTGAGAAATGCAGAGTGATGCTCTGTCCACTCTGTCATCATTCTGGAGACAGCAGTAGCGTGAAGTCAAGAGAACACTACGCTTGACAGGATTGTGCTGTCCACGTAAGCGATTCATTTGCTTCAAATATATGTGAGGGGTTTTATATGTAAAGGGTCTTTCTTACTCCAAAAGCTGGGTATCCCTTAACAAATAACACCAAGGTGCAGACTGAGAAGGGTATAATTTATCAGGCTGCCAGAAATATGAGAGTTTCACAGAGTACAAATACATTCCCTCCCAAAAATCCACACAGGATGCCATGCAGTTCTTTCTGTAAAATAGGCATCTGCCTGCCCATTGTAAACAAAGCACTGAGCCATATTTCACAAGTGCATAATAGATGGAAATGCTTTTCTTTACTATTTTAAATAACAGCCCCACAAGAACTCTGTTCTGTCTTTCATGATTAAAACATTTCTACAAAGGGAGTTAGAGAATGAAATCTATTCATTATGGAAACTATTTTCATGTTGTCGCAGCTTTTATGAAAGATTCCAAGTTTCCACACCATTTATTAGGCAATAACATCACAAGAGAGAAACCCTAGGAATATTTTAGATTAGAAGAAATCTAATAAGGACCTTCAGAATTGGGGGTGAACATGTTGTGCTGGAGATCTGAAAATGGTTCAAAGAAACTTTATCATGGCTTTAGAAAAAGTGTGTAACCCCCCTGCCCCTCCCTCCTATAAAGTCCACTTTCACTAAAGTCATATCTGTGCAATTAAATCCAAATTATTATGAGTCATGTGGTGACTTTCCGTTCAGTAATGGGAAACAACGAGGGTGTTGGAGCAATAGTCTGCGAAAGGATTCACTGAACTGGAAAATGCAGTTTTGACTGTAAATTCCAAATCATTTAAAGCCTATGGAGATATGATGATGGGTTTTGCTGGCATTTTATGGAGAGGCATTTAAAACCGTCATCTGTTTAACAGTAATTTTGCTGGGAGATACAGCAATGGAACAACGTATGAAAACACAAGGGGAAAAGGAGACAGAATTGTGGCTTAGTCTGCATTCAATTGCTCTGTAAAAGAGTCAGGTGTGGAGCTGTGACCCCCTGGGCAAGAAGCCTACCTCTTTTTCCAAGTGCTGAATTTGTATTTCCATGAGTAATATACCCAAATCCATGAAGACAGCTGTGCTTTTCCTTTTAACAGAAGAGAAAGAAAGGTCCTGGGAAGCTTCTCCCTCAGTTTCTTGTGTATACTGTGACTTTAGAGCTTGGAGAGGAAAAGAACTGGAAATACTTTGTGCCCTGGTCCGTGCAGGGAGAACTGGTTGCTGGTTTGCCTATTGCAATGTTCTTTATTCCAAGTCCCCATGTGCCACTTCAGCCTAGTGTTGTTGTGCAATAAATATTCTGTAAAGATGCAGAAATCACACCTTCGAGTACTGTTTGGCAAATCTGAAGATCACATGGGGGTACTTCATCCTCTTCTAGGTGGGTTGTGAGGTTTTCACTGTTCATTACAATCCTCCCCCTCTGAACTGCACAGTCAGATAAGAAACAAGTTATGTCTTCCTTTCCTGTTCAGTAAGAACTGCTGTAAAACAAGATTTGGATGTGTGAAGCATATTCTCACTTGGATGTTTTAAGCCTAAGGAAGTAAATGCAGAACTTGGTTAAGCAGCGGGGATTGAAAACTGTAATTTGTAGTGATCATTTCACAGAAGTATTGTCAGACGTTTTTGGAAATGTTAGATTTGCCCTTCGATTGATAGGTTTTTTTTGGTCTGAATTTCCCAGACGTCATTCCTTTTAAAGTAGTGATTTCTGGTATCAGTTTAAGGAAATTATATCTGAAACTGGCTTTTCAAACATATGTATCAGACTGCAGCTCTGTACGTCTCAAAATGTAATAAGTTTTTAATTAGGATGTTAATCTCAGAACATAATTTCTTCTTGCAAATTATCCATTATTAGTGAGTCGTTGTCGATGTAGTGTGCATTATGAAACTCCATTTTTGAAAATAGGTGATCTTGGCTTTCTGATTGCAAGCTCTTTACCTTCCATGGCATTTAGTTATTCCTGGGGGATGCTGAGAACACTCTGGTCCCCGTGTCTTTCACACAGCCCAGCTCTGAGCATACTCAGATGCTTTGATTAAAAGTTTCTTCCTTTGTTTGCTCTGTACTCCCAAAGGCTTTGCTGCTAGGCAGCTCACGTTCATTATAGCCTCTCAGGAAAACCAGAGGGACAAACGGCAGTGGTGTTCCCTAAGAGGAGGTGTGAGACAGTTGGCTTGTAGGGAATTGCAGCTCTTCGCTGTGATTCAGGGACATTGGGTCATTCCTCTGGAAAAACACATTGATTTTAGAGGTTACTGCAGAAGGTAAAGTCTTAGCATGTCTTTGTCCATCACAAATGGTGATGCTACTCTTGGCCTATATTCAGTGCACAGTTAGCCCTCATCCCATTGCTCAGCTCAGACAGTGTGGGGGTTTCTGTTGTATGTGACAGAAGGACAAAGGGCAGTTTAGATTAAACAAAATAAAGTGCATTATTTGGTGTACTTAGTAGTATCTGTACTCTCTAGAGTAATAAATACCTCATTAATAGCTAGCAAGCACTTCTACATGTAAATTAAGAATGGAGTATAATGCAATTATTTATCTCTGATCTAAAATATTTACATTTCTTAAGCAAAATATGACTACAAGTGTGATTTGCAAACAGCTATCATAAATGCTAATTAATTTTTTAAAAAAAGAAATAAGCACCAACTAGCAATGCAGATTTCCTAATAATGTGAATTGACAGTGTTTGATGTTGGTGAAATGAATTCTGCCTAAGCGATTTTAATGAACTGCAGAATTAGGGTACTTAGTTTTAAACGTAGATTTTGTTAAAGTTCTTGGTTTTCCCTTAAGGGCTGAATTTCTTCTCTGTAGCAAAAAGTTGTAGATTGTATTTTATAAAAATACTTGTTCTAAATACCACACAGGAAACTGTAAAGCTATTTTCAGTTATTATGTAGAAGTATGAGAAGTGCACACAGGATACATAAAGGAGAATCAGACATCGGTGTGTGTCAGTAGAAGCTTTTGATGCACTTTTCCAGAACAGAGGCAGGGCCTGTTAACTCATCAACCAACTTCGTTTTCCATCTGGATCCTTGGCAGCATAAGATATGGCTCAAAATAAGAGCTGTGAGGGCCTAGACTCATGAGGCAACTGTCAAATCCAAGCCAGACAACAGTTTGAAGCATCCTAAATTCTAAAGAAAAATAAAAAGGAAAACAATTTCATAGGCATTTTTTAAATCTGCTTTCTGAGGAAAGATGGATTGAGAGATGCTTTCCTTTCTTCCCCTAGAAAGGAGAGGTGATGGAAAAAGTTGTTTCAAGGAATTTTTGAATGAGAAGAAATTAGACTTTGGTGTGTGTGCAGTTTTAGGGCTGAAATATGAGGCTGAGACCATTCTGGAGTTAAAAAGATCTTGTTTTAATTTTTCATCTCATGACCTGTGTCAGTTTTCTAAAAAAAAAAAAAAATCCATTCAGCAGATACAGGAACCATCTACGCTAAGCCAAATATTTGTGGCAAGAAGAATAAATATCACATCCTTTCTACTTTGGAAAGTGTTTTGGTATCTAGGGAGGCCGTTTCTCCTCCTGATATTACTGAACCAGCCCCTTAATATCTGATGGGCAAAGCATGTGCTAGTGCTCTTGACCTGCTGCTCTACACATGAAGTCAGGAGTTGTTGGGAACTCTGTTCTCTGGTTTTCAGAGACATAAGCTCTGATTAATTTTGTTGGGTGTCAGTGCTTGAGAAGGATCCAGAAGCAATCTGTGGTGTAGGTCCTGTGGGGTGACTTTGATTACAGGCAATACCAGTGTTCTCAAGAACAGACTTACAACAACCAAGGTCTTGGACAAGCTGTAAATAAAAGTGAGCTTGTAAGGAGAAGTGAAAATAGCATAAATAAGTTTGTAAAGAGTCCTGCATGGAAAAATTATACAGAATTTAAGACCAGTGAAGATAATGATTTTCTGGGAATTAAAGTGTTTAATTAATTTCTGAGTGGAGAATGATGGACTTTGAATAAACAAGCAGTGAACCTTTTTCTCAGCTGCCAAGGCTGTGGTTTTCCACAAGTGAAACCCCAGAACCTTCAGACTATCAAATTTCTTCACAAAACACAGAACATCAGGGATTGATAGAGACCTTGAAAGATCATATAGTCCAATCCCCCTGACACAGCCAGATCACCTAGATCAAGTTGCACAGGAACATATCCAGGCAGGTTTTAAATGTGTCCAGAGAAGGGGACTCCACAACATCCCTGGGCAGCCTGTTCCAGGGCTCTGTCACCCTCACTGTGAAGATGTTCCTTCTGATATTTATATGGAACCTCCTATGTTCCAACTCACACCCATTGCCCCTTGTCCTATCCCTAGATGACATTGAGAAGAGCCTGGCTCCATCCTCCTGACACCCACCATTCACATATTTATAAATATTAATGAGGTCACCCCTTGGTCTCTGTTTCTCCAAGCTAAAGAGACCCAGCTCCCTCAGCCTTTCCTCATCAGGGAGGTGTTCTCCCTTTATTATCCTTGTGGCTCTGCACTGGACTCTCTCGAGCAGTTCTGTGTCCTTCTTGAACTGAGATGCGGTCTCACCAGGGCAGAGTAGAGGGGCAGGAGAACCTCTCTTGATCTACTAACCACCTGACTTCTGATCCACCCCAGGATGCCGCAAGGTCACATTGCTGGCTCACAGTCAACGTGCTGTCCACCAGGACAGCAATAGGAGTTATGTTCCATACAAGTCAGACATTCAATCGCTTTCTCAGAGCTATTATTTGATATTGAAAGTACATAAGGAGTCCTGAGAACCCTTTCTAGTCATTTGCTGGTATCTATATGTTATTTTATTCCTTCCAGAAATCACAAGTGGTTTTGCCACTCAGTTATGTTTGGTGTCAGAATTTATTGTGCTCTTAGAGCATAACTTGCCTAAGTGAACGTTGTTGGAAGGTCCTGCCTCTATGAGCCACAATGCTGTGATGTATTAGAGGCCAGTAGGCCAGTGAAGATCCCCTGATGTGAATTAATCCTTGTAAAAGCAACACTAAGAAATGTTTCAATGGTCATAACAAAAGGTTCACCCTGCTGGAAGCTCCAGGGTGCTGGTGGGCTGCAATCACCACCTGCATCTGCTGGTTTCTCTGCTTTCAGCACCTTGCTGTGGCAGAAAAGCTCTGTCTCCCCTGAAAGCCTTCAGTCTGGCATGGCAGATGAAATGGGTTATTGTGTGGGCTCCTGCGTGAGCAAACAAAAACAGCAATCAGAAGGAGAGCAGATTGGCAGTTGCTATGGCAATTCCAGCCTTTGTTAGGGTTTGATATAAGTTTTAGGAGCTAGGGGAAATGCTCGGAAGTGGTAATTAGCTTTTTCAAGGGAATGTAATTTTCCATTGTGAGCAGAGATTATAAAGTCAGTGATTAAACTGATAAACTGGATTAAGGAATCTAAATTTTATATTATCTGCTTCTTAAAGAAGGGAGACATTTTTTGTAAAATAATGGTGTGGTTAACTACAATTCCAGTTATCTAGTGTCAAATTTTATTTCAGATGATGGACTTTTTTCAAGTGTGTATTGGTGACAATAATATTATCTGAGCAAACACCAACAGAGGGTGTGTTATTTGTTGCTAAAGGTCCATTTGTTTCAATATACGTGGTGCTAAAATAATGTAGATTTTTCAGAACCTTAGAGGAAACCATGAGTTTTGGGGCACAGCTTAGAGGGATGATCTCTGGGGAAGCTCCTGGCAATTAGATAAAGATAACAGCCGTGTGGTATTTAACCGTCTATATTTAGTAGATAGCAAAGGGCTTCCAGATTAGAAGTTTGATGCCACTGGGATCTGGGCAAACTGATGGGGCTCCTCAGTCATTATTCTGATTACAGTGGCTGCAGCACAGATGTCTCAAGGCTCTTGTTCATATATTGCTTTTTACTCTGACACTCCCCTTATGTTAGACCTTATTAAGCATTTTCCTATGGTGGACTACTTCTATCTTATGGATGGATATCAAACAGACTTAGCGGTTCATTTGGGAGTGGAATACTCACATTCTCCATAGAAACTGCAGCACAGCCAGAGCACATGAGTTGTCTATCTCTAGGCACTTGTTTCCAACAGAGCTGAATTTGTAGCAGGTAATCTTTATTTCCCATTCCTACTTTCTCTTTCAAATCCAGCATGCTTGTAAGAAATTTTGAATATTTACTATTTGAGAATAGCTACATCCAATAGGCTGCATTCTCTAACACAGTTAGAACATGGAACTCTCTCTCTCTCTGCTGTGGCTGTAAAGGCAGAGGAGACGTTGTGGGCCAGAGGTGCTAGGAGAAGAGTGAGAAGACAGGTGTTTAAAAGCACACAGAGAAGGAAGCACGGAGCTTAGCTAACAGCTGAGTCACAGAGGAGGCTGAAATGAACCTACAAAAACAGCCAAGTGCTCATCTGCCTTTGGGTTTTCTTCAGGTTCTCTGCAAGAAGATTTTACGTGAAAGCACGTTGAGGTAGTAAGTTAATAGTAATTTTTATAACCCTTTTTGCACAAACCATCATTTCATTTTAAAGGATATTTAAAAAAGCATGCAACTGCAAAAGCCGGGTGAATTTTGATTTATACCTGCTCTGTGCCAGTGTAGTATTCTAAAGGGAACTTCAAAGAAGAGGGATACTGACTCACAGTATCTTCCTATTTTGATCCAAGAGATTCTGATCTACAAAAAACCCCAACACACCACAACACAAAGTGGAAGAAATTAATTAATTGCAAGGAGGAACACTTCAAAGGCTGAACAGGATTTATTTCTGTCTTGTTAATACCCCTGGCTTATGATTCACACAAATGAGAAAAAAACCTCTGTTCTTATTGTTACACAAGATGTGTAAGGAACCTTGGAATAATGACTCAAATGTCGTTGTCTTCCTTAGTGCCCTAAAATCTGGCAAGGCAATGCTCCCCTTCACTGAGCCCAGGGATGCCATGCCCAGGGGTGGAAGTGTTTGCTCAAATCCTTCTGGCATCCTCTGAAATGGGAAAAGGGATAGAAGTGATGGTGGGAAAGTGAAAGAGCCGACAGGTGGAAGAAAGCAAAGCAGTGCAAGTTGCCTGGAGCATCTAAGTGTCTTGATGCAAGAGCACCAGCTCCATGGCATCATCTCCTGCCTCAAACAGTGGAGGGTACTGAAGCAAGATGTAGATTTTAGCAACTTTGGGAGAAGCAAAGCAGGAACAGGCAGCTATTGCACACAGGCACATGTTTTCTGAGCAATTAAACCTTTCTAGTTCTGCAGGTTTCTGTTCCATAGTGTAATTCTGATGCAGTTTGTCATATCTTTACAACACGATAAGCTTGGAGAGAACAAGGATGTCACAGTAAATGGAGGAACAGTGAAAGTGCCTCATAAGGTTCGGACCCCATACATCAATGTATTTAAAAACCCAAGTAATTTTGGATGATATCTTACATTTTAATGTATTAGTTAAAATATGGTTCACAGTCTAAAATTAAACAGCCTAGGGTGATCATCATGTAGGGGATAAAATATTCATCTCATTATAATTATGGAACTTAAATATAAAAGATTGAAACCTAGTAATGTTGCATTTGGGGGGAGAAAAGCTTGTACTGTAAATCTGGAGGGTTGTGTGAGTAACATCTGCTGTAGGATTTTAAAATACTATTTCCTAGGCTTAATAAATGCATTCTGTATTGGGTTCAATGTTTCTCTTTAATGCATTGTACTGTACTCAACTCCATTCTAGTGGGGGTTTTGCCCCAAGACTTTGGGCTGCTCACCAGTAAAACCAGGGAAGTTGCAGAAATGTAATCACCACATTCATCTTTTAACCAGCCTGTCAGGATTGATAAAGCAGTTGCATTTGAAATGTTAGTAAACTCTTAATCCACCTGCATAATTCTAGCCTGGCTGCAAGGTTACTGAAGCCTTTGGAACTTCAAACCTGTGTTGTCAGTGTCTTCCATTCTCCAGCAGATACTGAACTAGTTCCAAGGGTTTAATAACACAGAACAGGTTAAGTGTGACTATCACAGAGCTGCAGAGAGGGGACAGGGGATCTGAACCTGTGTGTGTAGTTACTACTTAGCAAACACATTCTGCTGTAGATTTGAAACGTTTTTCTCCTCTTGGTGTGGCCTTTGCATCTCTAATAATACTTGCCAGCCACTTCAGGAGTCTTCTTACATGAATGTGTCTAGTAATCTTTGGGATCTCTTCATAAATGTGTTCTCCTGTGGCCATGAGTTCCACTGCTGAATTATTTAGTGTGCTAAATTGTTCTTCTCTTTGGTTTCTTATTTAAGCCTCTAGCTTTAAAAATAGTAGTGTGGCAAGCTTGATCCCTCCTGCTCTCTAATTATTCCTCCAGTATCTTAGGAATTATTTAAGAGTGCAATTTCCGCTTGGAAGAAAAAAAAAGATTTTATTCTTTCTAGCAGTTCCTTAGTGTTAACTAGGATAAACCTTCCTTCCAGAGACCTCTTCCAGGAGACAGAAAATGACAGTCCCATATGTCAGTCTGTGATGTTGTAGGTAAATGATTTCCAGACACAGGAGCAGATTAAGGATGTTTCAGACTCCTCACTCTCTAGGGAAAAACACCTCCCACGCAGCTGTAAAAGCAATTCAATTTCTTCAAACGTTCTTAAAAAGTTGTTTCCCAAAATGATAAAATGAGCAGATGCCTGAACATCTCAGGTAAATTAGGATAAAGACTGGGATCCTCAGTAGAGGCAGAATGTATCGCAGAGGCTCATAGATCTCTTCCCTTCCTAACTGCTGTTATACCATCATTCATGGGTTCTTAGATGTATGTTTCTGACAAACAGGAACCCTCTGGTACCTATTAGAGACACACAGGTAGCCTCTCGGAATAAGGAAAGTTGCTAGTGGCACACCAGTACCTTTGACTTCACTGGTATTTTACCAGAGATGTGAGCACAATGACACAAGGAATGACAAATGTATGATATAGCATCATCATCTTCTAAACCCAGCACTTGGCATTGCTCAGAACTGACTGCTGACTGCTCAGGTCCTGTAATTTTTACTTGGTACAGCAGTGGAGGTCATTACATTTTGTATTATTGTGTTTTGACCATGAAATGGTACATTTGGCATCATTGGATTCCTGTCCTGGTTTACAGCTATTACTTCTGTTCTGTGATGTGTTTTTGAGCTCTAAGGTGTTGGGATTTCTCTTAGTGTGTAGACCGAGGGCAAGTGGTAGCTTATATGCAGTGCATGAGACACTGCATCTGATGACTGAAAAAGAAGTAAAAGTGGTTCCAAAGTGAATTCTTTTTTTTCTCTGCTAGTCTGCAGATGAAAATTTGACTTTTCAAAGTAATTCTGTGTAATAACATTCTGCGGTTTTATTCACTTCTTTGTCTTCCTTATTTTATTCATAATGCACATGGGACTTAGTCTGTTTAGATATTTAATATAGGAAGGTAAATGAAATGAATTTTTCTGTAGCAGCCATGCACTGTGATTTGGGCACAGCTGAAAAATCCATATCTGGTTTCAAATCCAGCTCTCCTGGTGAGTCAAAGAAATGTGATGATGCTGGAATAATGAATTCTGGAAAAACACTCTGTCAAAGAAAAGCCAGTATGAATATGGAGGGAAAACACCAAATTTTATTTCAGAATTTGGTTCAGGTGAACCTCCCCTTATTTCTCACAAGTTTCAGTTCAGCAGTGTAGACATTGTGTACCTTGGTGTTAGATTCTCAGGAACAATGACATTCCTGCTTTTCATGCTTTGCTTCCCATCACCATTTTCAATAAATCTGCAACACAAACTGAACCGATATTTAATGTGGAGATAAACTTGTCTATTGCTACTAAAATATGAGCTGAAAGCATGGGAAATTGTATTGTCTCACTCCAGTGCTTTTTGCCACTGACTGTATCTCTCAGTTTACACCTTAAGTATTGGTGGTTGCTGAGAGCTGCATCAGAACCTGAGTCAATTCTCATTTTTCACCGTTACTTAGGCACTTTCTCTGAAAGTAAGTGTGGTATAAACATATAGGAACTGAAGCAGCAGTTCATTACCAGGTCTGTGGGGAAGAGGAGCAGTGTGTGGTGCCAACAAGCAGCGTGGGTTTGTGTTACCTCTTAGGTGGTCCTGGCCATGCTACTGCATGGGATGGTACATCTCTGTTAGTGTCATTCTCATGCAAAGCCAGAGGAAAACTGGATGTTGGATAAAGTAGTGGAGTAACAATGACTATAGATTCCTGAAATAAAGCAGCAGCCCAGGTGCTGAGAGAACAGTCTGGTTTTACTCTATCTGTACATAAAACTGTGACTGATTTTAATAATTTTGCTTGTATTAGGAATTAATTAGGGCATTAAAGTTTAACTAATACTGAATAATCATTCTCATAATCTACAGTATGCGTCTCATGGAAAGGGCAGTAATACAGGTTATAAATAACTTGCCAGACAAAATGTCAAGACTGGGACCTCTCATTGTATTTTTGTATGAAATTGCTACCTTTTGATCTTGTTTCCCTTTGAACTCTTATTGAAGAGAAGATAGTCATCTCCCATTCATATACCACTGCCTTTCACCTCAAAGCACATCAAAAGCTATGCACACATAGGAGCGTGTGTGTGTAATGTCCAAGAGTTTGTGTCCTACATCAATGTGAGGCCTTTTATTTAATGGGAATTAACAAGGAGATGAAGGCTTAGAGGATAAAGTGGGAAAAAACTCCTAAATAGCAGTTTAAAATTTGTTGGGCGACCCTAGAATATAATTAGCCAGGTTGGACTGGTTCTGGGAAAGAGATTCCTGGACATTTCTGGTAAGACATCTACTTTCTTCTGTGTCGTAAACATAAGATGAGATGTCCTTCTCCTGCCTCCCTAGTTATCTCTAATACTTCAGGAATGCTTCTCTCTTGGATTGGTTTCTCCAGTCTATCACTTTTATTCTTTGGAAAGAACCTTGGATCTGTCCTCTCTTCACACATCTTTTCTCCTCCTACACTAGTTTGTTAACATTTCCAGCACTTCCCATTTATTTCTCACTAGTTGTCACACCATACCGATAGATTCATGCAGTAAACATCTCAACAACAGAATAACCTGAGAGAGTGTAAATCAGCACAGAGCAGCTCAGAATCAGTCATCATCCTGATTTATGAAGCCCAAAGGTCTACAGATCTGGTCCTCAGTCAAAGAAATGTGCAGCCAGTTGCACGCACCAATCCCTCCTCTATAACCATCTCTGTGTGTTTGTGAGACAGAGACACAAAGCTTTTGGAGAATATGATTAAACCAGCTAATACAGTGGAGACAATCAACGAGGCTCCACATGTTGGTGCCTGGAAATGTGCTTGTTTTTCCTAGCTGCATCACTGATCTAATAAAAGGATGTGTCTGTCCTACAGCTCTTGCTTTATCAGAACTAAAACATCACTATTTTTATGCTTCATATTTTCCTCAGGCTTGCTGTTTGTATGGGATTCACAAGTGAGGTACCCAAAGATGGAAAACACAAAGCAAACAATTTGTCCTAGACGCTGTCCCTAGGCACATCAAGGACAAGAGGGTCATTAAGGACAGTCAGCAAGGCTTCACCAAACTGAAGTCATGCTTGACCAACCTGATAGCCTTTTATGAGGGCATAACCAGGTGGATAGGTGATGGCAGAGCGGTGGATGTGGTCTATCTTGACTTCAGTAAGGCATATGACACAGTCTCCCATAGCATCCTCACAGCCAAACTGAGGCAGTGTGGACTGGATTATTGGGTAGTGAGGTGATCATGAAGTGGCTACAGGGTAGAAGCCAGAGAGTAGTGGGCAATGGGACAGAGTCTAGTTGGAGGCCTGTATCTAGTGGAGTCCCCCAAGGGTCAGTACTTGGACCAGTCCTATTCAATCTATTCATTAATGACTTGGCTGAGGGATTAGGGTGCACTGTCAGCAAGTTTACTGATGACACAAAGCTGGGTGGTGTCTCCCACACCCAAGCAGACTGTGCTGCCATTCAGCAACATCAGATCAGGCTGAAGACCTGGGCAGAGAGCAATTTAATGAAGTATAACAAGGGTAAGTGTAGAGTCTTGCATCCGGGCAGGAACAACCCCAGGTACCAGTGTAGGTTGGGGACTGAGCTGTTGCAGAGCAGTGCAGGAGAAAGGAACCTGGGGATCCTGGTGGCCAGCAGGGTCACTATGAGCCAGCAGTGTGCTCTTGTGGCCAAGAGGGCCAACAGCATCCTAGGGTGGATCAGAAGGGGAGTGGTTAGCAGATCAAGAGAGGTCCTTCTCCCCATCTACTCTGCACTAGTGAGACCACACCTGGAGTATTGTATGCAGTTCTGGACCCCTCAGTTCAAGAAGGACACAGAGCTGGAAGGGTGTCCAGCGTAGACCAATGAAGATGATGAGGGAAGTGGAACATGTCCCTTACGAGGAAAGGCTGAGGGAGCTTGGTATCTTTAGCTTGGAGAAACAGAGACTGAGGGGTGACCTCATTAATGTCTATAACTATGTGAAGGGTGGGTGTCAGGAGGATGGAGATAGGCTCTTCTCAATGTCATCTAGTGATAGGACAAGGGGCAATGGGTGTAAGCTGGAACACAGGAGGTTTCACATCAATATGAGAAGGAACTTCTTCACAATGAGGTTGGTGGAGCATTGGAACAGGGTGCCCATGGGGGTTGTGGAGTCTCCTTTTCTGGAGACATTTAAAACCTGCTTGGAAATGTTCCTGTGCCACTTGTTCTAGGTGATCCTGCTGTGGAAGGGGGATTGGACTAGATGATCTTTATGAATGGGTCTCCAAAGCTCATCTAGTCTTTTTTTTTGAACTTTGTCAGAAGCCTCTCAAGCTTGTCTTCACATCTAAATTTTCATTACTTCATTTTGCTGTTCCTGGTGCTCTGTGTAAGGGGCAGCCTATGGGAAAAAGATAAGTGGTGCAGGGCAGGAAGATGGATGTGCACAGGTGTGTGATCTGCAAAAGCAGAGGCAGTTGGAAAGCACTCACTGCAATAAAAATGATCTGCTGGGCTCATTTATTTGATGTAACCTTCCTGCAACAGATTTCCTCCCTTTAATGCAAACACATGCAGAGTTTTGTTTTATAGAATCACAGAATGTGTTGGGCTGGAAGGCACCTCCAAAGGTCATCTAGTCCAAACCCCCTACAAAAAGCAGGGACATCTCTAGAACAGACTGCCCAGAACCTTGTTCAGCCTGACCTTGAACAGCTCCACGGATGGGGCCTCTGCCACCTCTCTGGGCAACCTGTACCAGGGATCTCCTCCTCTCAGATTAAATAACTTTTTCCTCGTGTTCAGACTCATTCTACACCTTCAGAGCATGACCCCTCATCCTATTGTTCCCTATTCTTGTGAACAGTCATTCACAGCCTTCTGAGAGGCACATTTCACTGATTGAAAGGTCATTGTGAGGTCCCCCAGAGTCTTCTTGTCTTCAGGCTGAACAACCCCAACTCTCTCAGACTCACTTCAGAAAAGAGGTGCTCCAGCCCTCTGAGCATTTCCATGCCCTTGTCTGCACCCACTGCAACAGCGCCACATGCTTCTTGTGTTTGGGGCTACAGAACTGGACTCAACTGGACTTTAATATTTCAGAATATTAAAAATCTTGTGATGCTTCTGGGATTCTTCATCTTCCCTTCTTCTCCTAACATTGACTTTTCGCTTTGAACACAGATCACTGAGCATGTGGGGTGTTTTTTCCTTCAGAAGGTGTCTAGTAATTCTTTCCCAACCAAAACCAGAGGAGAATTCTTTTGTATTAATGTATTTGGATAGCTTATCTGGGTAACTCTTGCTTCATCCACTCCTACAGGATCTTTATAGAGTCGCAGAGGTTTTCCTAAGGAATACCTCTTTTTTAATCTGTAGCATGTAAGGTCAGGTATTGTGTGAACAGAAGGTGCCAGGATATGGTTTGTTCTGTGATCACAAACAGGTGTTAATGTCCAAAATAATGTAAGCAAAGAGAAAGCAGAAAGTGTTAATGTTGAACACAGAGCTGGTAATGTTATTACACATACATACACAAATATTTGCCTATTTAGAGAGAGGACAAAGACCATGAAAGACCAAGACTCATATGATCAAGACTCATAAAAAGTGTAAATGCTCCAAACTTGAAATTCATAGAGTCATAGAATCATTCAGGTTGGAAAAGACCCTTGGAATCCTCAAGTCCAACCATCAACACTACTCTACAATTTCAACCCTAAACTAGATTCCCCAACACCACATCTAAGCAACTTTTAAACACATCCAGGGATGGGGACTCAACCACCACCCTGGGCAGCCCAGTCCAGTGCCTGACCACTCTCTCCGTGAAGAAATTCTTTCTGATGTTTAATCTAAACCTACCCTGTTGAAGCTTGAAATCCTTCCCTCTGGTTCTCTCATTAATTACTTGTGAGAAGAGCCCAGCACCAACATCTCTACAATGTCCTTTCAGGCAGTGGTAGACAGTAATGAGGTCTCCTCTTAGCCTCCTCTTCCTCAAACTAAACAGCGCCAACTCTCTCAATCTCTCCTCATCAGATTTATTCTCCAGGGTCTTCAACTTTGTAGCCCTTCTCTGCACTCACTCCAGTGCCTTGATGTCTCCCTTGTACTGAGGTGCCCAAATCTAAACACAGTACTCAAGAGAAGCAGATATAAACAAACTGACTTTGAACAGTATTAGGATAGACAAAGGGAATAAATGTTTTGTTTATTTAAAAGAGAACTGGGTGTCTTCTGAGCTTTAGTTTGATGACATTTTCAGAAACATGGTCTTAAATTATTTTCACACTTCAGAGATGCCCAAACGTACGCCAACAGTTCTGATGCAGAGAATGTCCATACTATCAAAATTCCCCTAGAAGTATAGATTTGGTAGATAAGGCTGAAGACTTAATTCGAGAGTGTTTTTCCTTCAGATCATCCCATCATCATCCGTGGACCTGGGAAAATGAAAATTTGATGTCAATGTTAGATATAAACTGGAATAGATCCTTTTTCTTTGAAAATAATTATAACTTTGGCTGGAGGACAAAGGGTCTGTGACAGAGATCTGTGCACTTCACTCACAAGTGAGAAGTAACAATACATTTATTGATATAAACCAGTGATTTAAGAAAGTTTGTCCAGTAAATGAGAATTTTTAAGTTGATGTTGAGTTACACAGGATTGTTTTAGGGAGGATAGGGTCCTGCTCTGGCAGGGGGATTTGACTAGATAATCTTTCAAGGTCCCTTCCAATCCCTAATGATTCTATGGTTCTGTGGTCAAAGCTGTCAGGAGAACCTCCCATCTAAAAGACTCTATGTGCACAGTTAATCTTAAATATAATCTTAGAATCATAGAATCATAGAATCATAACGAATTGGAAGGGACCTCAAAAGATCATCTAGTCCAATCCGCCTGCAACAGCAGGATCACCTAGACTAAGTCACACAGGAACTCATCCATCATCTTAATCAATCTTCACAGTGTTTGCATGCCATTAGTCACTCACTGAGGATCTGCTGAAGCAAGGAATCTCTTAGCCTCTAGGACTCTCCTTGACAGGGGTTCTTCTCCCAGTTGAGATACTGGTGTGCAGGATCCCTTCATGGGCTCTTGGGATGCCCACTATTGATAGAGGTAAGATGATTGACTCAGTCATATGTCCACACCAAACTTCCCTTGAGCTTGTTGCTCAAGCCACACCTTGGCTATTGTGCTGTTATCTGTATCCCCTAAATCCTATTGAGCCAACATCACACCTAGAGGCATCATTAGTGCATCATTAGCTCAGAAGCATAGTGCGGGAGATAAGGGCCATGTTGATGGAGACTGAAGAACACCGTCACAGGTCCTTTTGTTTTTTTCTTTAATTTTCATGGATAAGTTTGCAGCCAGTCCTTTGAGACCCAGATCTGTGAGAACCACCTTTCCTCAAACTAAGTCTTACAGTGGAGATTATTTTCTAGCCCTACCAAAGGACTGAAGACAGGAATTAGAATTAACCTGATTGTGTTTGTCCCTGTACCTCATAAAAAAATATTTTCCACGTATTTAAGGGATAATGAGGGCACACATCACTGTTACAGCTGACTTCCGCTGTTTAGGTTTTAGCCCTGTTTGTTTTAGGAGTACCAGCTGCTTGCAGTATTCCCTTGGCTGTGCTGGTGCAGTTTCATGCCTCATAACATTCCTATTTATTTCCAAATGTAGATGATCATAACATTTGTGATACTCTGGCACCTTTCATGAAGTTGAATCAAACATTGTTTGTGGCAGGTAACTTGAAAGTGCAGCTGCTGAACACAAGGAGAGAAAAGACTGTAGAGGAATTATATCTACCATGGGAATATTGTCTAGGATCTTCTTGATAGAAGTCATTTTCCTGCCAGAGAAAAATGTAAATTGCTGATCCTAAAGACAACCAGGTCAGTAAATTGCATGTAAAGTAAACAGATGAACCTTCACATCACTTGCTTTTGCAAAGACGCTTAGAAGTCATGAAAGGTAACAGAAACATGAGGGAGATGAATGGTGCATTTAAATGCTCCAGTGTGTGATTGTACCCTTGTGTTGAATTATAAGTGATGCAATGCAAGGCATGCATGAAGGAGCTGTTCCTCACTGAAATTGAGACGGAGTTCGGAGTTCCCATACCAAGAGCTCTGTACAGCCTGACTTTGGA
This sequence comes from Phoeniculus purpureus, assembly GCA_028565055.1. Classification (NCBI taxonomy): domain Eukaryota; kingdom Metazoa; phylum Chordata; class Aves; order Bucerotiformes; family Phoeniculidae; genus Phoeniculus; species Phoeniculus purpureus. Next base: position 26,179,940 of record JAOXOE010000506.1, read on the forward strand.
GTCTGGGAAAGAAATGACAGATAAGATAAAAGACAAAGGAAGGAAATCCATGCCATTGTGAATGATAAGGAGATGGCATAGAGACATAATTTACCTTTTCTCTCGAGTCAGAAACAATAAACTGCCAGTTTAGCTTGCAAGTTCCAAGAAGTTAAAAACAGACAAGCATTATGTTCAGCATGTTCCTGGGGTGGATCAGAAGGGTTAGCAGGTTGAGAGAGTTTCTACTTGCCCTCTACTCTGCTCTGCTGAGGTCACATCTGGAATATTGTGTCCAGCTCTGGGCCCCTCAGTTCAAGAGGGGTATGGAACTGCTGGAGAGAGTCCAGCGCAGAGCCACAAAGATGATGAAGGGAGTCGAGCATCTCCCTGATGAGGAAAGGCTGAGGGAGCTGGGTCTCTTGAGCTTTGAGAAAAGGAGACTGAGGGGTGACCCCATTAATGGTTATAAATATGGAAAGGGTGGATGTCAGGAGGATGGAGCCAGGCTCTGCTCAGGGGCATCTAATGATAGGACGAGAGACAGTAGGTGTGAGCTGGAACAGAGGAGGTTCCACATAAATCTGAGAAGGAACTTCTTGATGGTGAGGGTGACAGAGCACTGGAAGGGGCTGCCCAGAGGGGTTGTGGAGTCTTCTTTTCTGGAGATATTTAAAACCTGCCTGGACATGTTTCTGTGCTACTTGATCTGGGTGATCCTTGTGTAGCAAGGGGGATTGGACTAGATGATCTTTCAAGATCCCTTCCAATCTCTAACGTTCCGTGATTCTGTGATGAATGAAACTGGCAGTTTGATTGCACATAAGCACATACACACATATGTGTTTACATGTTTTTATGTGTATGGAGAGAGAAGAACAGGAGATGGTACTTCACAGAGTGAACTAAGCTGTAATAAATTGCAGTATACTTGGATGCAGCACGTAACGTGTTCGAATATGTTATGGATGTTGAAATTCTACTTTAGATCAAAAAGTGATTTGAAAATTTGTAGTAGATAAATCCCTCTTGCTCCACTGAACACAAACTGAGGAAGTACACAATCTGCTAATTGTTGCAGTACGTGTTGTAGAAAAGTTCACTTTAGGTTCACCCTGATTTGTCTACACTGAAGGATTTTTTATTCCTCTCAGTGTTACCCAGGGATAGGACAAGGGGCACGAACTGGAATGCAAGGCATTCAGTTTAAACATAAGGAAAAACTTTTTAACTGCAAGAGTGACAGAACCCTAGCACAGACTGCCCAGAAAGATTGTGGAATCTCCTGCTCTGCAGACATTAAAAATCCACCTGGACATGTTTCTGAATCACAGAATCACAGAACACTGGGGATTGGAAGGGACCTCGAAAGATCATCTAGTCCAATCCCCCTGCCACAGCAGGATCACGTAGACGAAGTTGCACAGGTACATGTCCAGGTGGGTTTTAAACATCTCCAGTAAAGGAGACTCCACAACCGCCCTGGGCAGCCTGTTCCAGTGCTCCATCCCCTCACTGTTTCTTCTCGTGTTGATGTGGAACCTCCTCTGTTCCAGCTTACACCCATTGCCCCTTGTCCTGTCACTAGAAGACATTGAGAAGAGCCTAGCTCCATCCTCCTGACATCCACCTTTCACATATTTATAGACATTAATGAGGTCATCCCTCACTCTCCTCAAAGCTAAAGAGACCCAGCTCCATCAGCCTTTTGTCATCAGGTAGATGTTCCACTTTCTTCATCATCTTTATGGCTCTGTGCTGGACTCCCTCCATCAGCTCCATGTCCTTGAACTGAGGGGCCCAGAACTGGACACAATACTCCAGGTGTGGTTTCACTAGGGCAGAGCAGAGGGGGAGAAGAACCTCTGTCTATCTGATAACCACTTCCCTTCTGATCCACCCCAGGATACTGTTGGCCCTTTTGACCACAAGGGCACACTGTTGACTTATGGTCATCCTGCTGTCCACCAGGACCCCCAGGTCCCGTTCTCCTACACTGCTCTCCAACAAGTCAGTCCCCAACCTATACTGGTACCTGGAGTTGTTCTTGCCCAGATGCCAGACTCTGCACTTGCCCTTGTTGTACTTCATTAAATTTCTCCCTGCCCAGCTCTCCAGCCTGTCCAAGTCTTGCTGAATGGCAGCACAGTCTGAATGATCTGCTCTAGGACAACTTGCTCAAGCAGGAGGGTTGGGCTGTATGCTCTCCGGAGGTCTTTGCCATCCCCTGGCCACACTGTGGTTAGGTGGGAGCATTGTTTCATCTCAGCCTTTGACTATTACTCCATTGTAATTTTAATCCCCTGTATTCACTTTGAGGTGCATGCAACTGTCACATCCAGGCACATCCATTACCACCACCACTGGTGGTTATCACTTGAGTAGGGTTGTGGGAAATGTTGTGAGGTGCCAACAACTGCCACAGCCAACACAGTAATGAAAACTAGTTAATTCAAACTGCAGAATCCCAGACTTCTTGTGTATCGAAGGGTGTCATGCTCTGGAGATATATAAAACCTGCCAGGACATGTTCCTGTGTGACTTGGTCTAGGTGATTCTGCTGTGGCAGGGGGATTGGACTAGATGATCTTTCAAGGTCC
>JAOXOE010000506.1:26182618-26209018 GCA_028565055.1 Phoeniculus purpureus
AGAAGAGGAGACTGAGGGGTGACCTCATTAATGTCTATAGATATGTGAAGGGTGGGTGTCAGGAGGATGGAGCCAGGTTCTTCTCAGTGTCATCTGGTGATAGCACAAGGGGCAATGGGTGTAAGCTGGAACATAGTAGGTTCCATATAAATATCAGAAGGAACTTTTTCACAATGGGGGTGACAGAGCACTGGAAGGGGCTACTCAGAGGGGTTGTGGAGTCTCCTTTAGAGATGTTTAAAAACCGCCTGGATATGTTCCTGTGCAACTTGGTCTAGGTGATGCTGGGGGATTGGACTGTATGATCTTTTGAGGTCCCTTCCAATCCCTAATGATTCTATGATTCTATGAATAGATGCTTCTGTTTGTGCCCAATGGGGCAAAAACTTCACTGAGCATGACCTTTTTGTAACCATTCTCCTGGTTAGTATTTGAAATTCTCTTGTCATCAGGTGTTCACCACAGCAAGGGCCCTTCACTCAGGAACATGCTTTTCTCTTCAACAGCAGAGCAACTCAGGTGCTTGCAATGGAGTGCACGTGTCACAATCATGACCAAAGTGCACAAAAATTACAGATCCGAGCTACAGCAGCCCCTTTTTGTCTGGAATGTTTTGTGCGGTTGAAGGACATTGTAGCTCCTCTCTGATTTTATGAAGGTTTATGTAAATCTGAAGTAGGATTACGTAATTCTCTGGGTTGAAGTTCGCTGCTAGTGCATTCATGCTGGAGAGCAAATCGATAATAGCAGTGTGCGTGCAGGAAATAATTCAAAATCATTGGGACAAATAATGACTGACAAAACTATCTTCATCTTGAATACAAAATACCTCAGAGTTATTGTCCCTTCAGCACAAGCCCATTCTTCTTGTGAGATAACTCATTCCCATTTCTCTTTAGTGTTACTAATATCTTGCCCCAGATCTTTCAAAGTTAAGACAAATAGGCTGCATTCTCAGTAATCTACAAGTAATAGAAACATTTAAATCCTGGCAGGTGATATCTGAGAAAGAGTTTTTAAAGCTATGTAAACAAGGCACTCAGGGAGGGCAGGATGGTGATTTAACAACCAGGATACAGAGACTGACGGAATTCAAAGGAGAGAGATGGAACTGAGCTGCTTGTGGTTATTAAAGCAAACGGGAGCTCACCTGTATTTCCTGCTAAGGAAATGCATGATGACTGCCTTGCTTTACCAGTATGTTGCTCTTACCTCCAGTGATACCTACGGTAAGAAACACACACTAAAACACTGAGCTTCTAGACTCCCCCCATATTCTCTTGCCCTACTGGAACCTTTAAAACAAACCCTTATTTATATCAACATTTGTGACTCTGCCCAGGTTTTGAACTCCCCTAGCATCTTTCCTCACCTTATCCATTCAAACATGCAGAAAAATACAAGTGTAGTCATTTATATTTTAGTGAATTTGGGCAGCTCTTCAAGCAGGAAAAAACAGAATCCTTCTTCTAGCAGAAATAACACCCTCTTGAGCAGGAAATCCCTCCCAACTCATTCCCTTGAACTGCCCTTAGATAACTGCTAAAGAGTGGCAGTAAGACCAGGAAACTTAGTCTGGCTGTGTCCTACATAATTACTTTAGTAATTCGGGTGTCTGATGAGAACAGGTCAGTATTGTTTGCTAGAGCTTTCTTAGGTAGCTGCTGTCTTCATTAAACCATCCTACACACCAAGGTTCATATTGCTAATATTTCACAGGCATTTGCTAGTTTACAAAACTTCTTCACAATAGAATTCTTATATAAAATTTAAGCAAAATGCAAGGAAAACTAATTCTGTAAGAGGCAGCCAGTAACAAACTTCCTCTTTTTTGACAAGGTCACAATGTCCTTGGGACTAAATTTTCTTTTCCCTGGATGTATTCTACTCCCCAAATACTCTTTGTTGCCTTGGCTAGGAGGAATAGGAAATCTGAAGGGAACAAAAGAATCAGTTCTAGTTTGTGTGAATAGTGATAGAGTCAGAGCTGACTTCAGGATGGGTGGTGAGAACACAGATTTGTCCTTGCTGCCAGACAGAGATGCTTTTGTGATTGGAAATAAATGTAGTGACTAATGAAAATATATGTATGTGCACATATCACAGAATCACAGAACATCAGGGATTGGAGGGGACCTTGAAAGATCATCCAGTCCAATACCGCTGCCACAGCAGGATCACCTAGACCAAGTCACACAGGAACATGTCCAGGCGGGTTTTAAATGTTCTCCAGAGAAGAGACTCCACAACCCCCCTGGGCAGCCTGTTCCAGTGCTCCGTCACCCTCAAATGTGCTCAGTGCCTCCTAAAATACATTTGGAAAGAGAAGGGGAAACTTAAACTTTTGAATACAGATGTGTCACATAAGTGCTGAAATCCCTTGGACAGATGATATTAGTTGGTGTTTTACAACTGTCCTTTATTTTCTGCTCATTCGTTCTTTCCTTCAGTCCTTCCAGCTGCAGTGGGAAAAACTACTCATGGCCCTCCTTTAAGACAGAGCAAACTGAAAAAAGGCACAGCTCTAATGCATACACATTCTTTGTCACTGAATGCAGCGCTGTGATTACTTTTCCCTGAATTAATTTTATTTTTGAATGGCAGCTTAGGAAAAATCAATGGTAAATTGTGCAAGATTCAGGGACCTGTTAGTAGTGGGAATCTGTAGTTTTTTTGCCTGCTCCGTTACCCGCACATGACTTTAGATGAAGCTCAGCGTATTTAAAAACTTGGACATGGTCCTGAGGGAGCAAGGCTTAATAAGTCCTCACAGTTCTGCCCACTTTGTTATTACTAGATTATTGCTTTCTCATTCCACTATCCTGACTTGTATGACTTGACTGTTCAAATAGAAACTCATTGACTTGAAAATGAGCCACATTCACTTGGCTCTACAACTTTTGCCTTGGAGGATAATTTTTAATAATGTAAACCTCATGAAGCTGCAGACATTTGCATAGGAAGAAGAAAGAATGAGGCAAATCCTTCCATTTTGTCTTCAAGAGAATAAGGGGAATGTAGGGACATTGTGGTTTTTTGTGTCTGCAGTTCTAACCAAATGCTTTAACATTTCTGGAGTCCTTATTCAAGCAAAATTATTAACTTCAAAGCCTCAGAATACAGCCAAGGGCCTGTTAAACCATTAGGGTCTTCTTGGTTGATGTGTTCTAGGACTGCATACTGCGAGAGGCTGGATTTAGCATTCAAAACAGATCCAGACAAATAGATTGGAAACATCCATTTTCCATGTGCAGCGAGGAAGTTACAGGACAGCAGCACTGCAAGCTCTTAGTCTGAGAAAGCTTGATGCTAATGCAGAAGATGTATTTGAGTTGGGCTCAGCATCTCCCAGTCTGACTGATGTAGCTGCCACACAGTTGGGTGGAACATCTCACAGCCCAAGTACATCCACCATGTTTCTATGGACTGGCACTGGATTCTGCTCATTTCACAGTGTGACCAATGTTCACCTCGAATGTGACACCTTACAAACAAAATCACCCACATTTAAGATGTCTCTGTATTCTGGATGTGAATAAGAAGCCAAAACATCTGCTGACCCACTCTTCCCAGGAACATGTCAACAGGGCTCGGGCAAATATCAGCAGCTGCACTAGATGCACTGAGCAACTTGTCCCTTCTTTAAGTAGTGATGGTCTTCTTGCTTTCTGTGTTGTATCTTCAAAGGTGCTGGAGCTTACCAACAGGCTGAACTCCTTCCCACACATCTCTGCCACCCTGTCATCCTGTGGGTGGGTGGCTGTAGGAGGGTCATGATGAGCCCCAAGGAGTGGTCTGACAGAACATCAACTGAGCCCAGCGCTCCAGCGTGAAACCAGGGAATGGAGCTCTTTGGAACTCATTTCTCTGATCATAATGCTGAGTCTGACAATTAAATCAAGGTTAATTAATACGGGTAATTCACACCCATTAAGAGACAGATAAATATCCAGTGGAGATGCAGCTGTTTTCACCACCCGCTTTTATTAACAAAGATCAGCTATCACTGTCTTACCATTGTTCCTGATCTGAGGTGCAGTGTTAAACTGGATTGTGGCAATCCAGAATGGAATGAGAGACAAATCTAGGAGTTAGTGGAGATTTTGTTTTGCAGATTTGTGGGCCGGTCTTTCCAAAGGTTGGAAGAAAAAGGAGAAAGTCAAACATGTGAACTTGTAGGGCAGAGGTTGTTTAGGACGTTGGTGGCTGAGAGTCTCTGGCAAGCAGGCATGAAGGCAACAAGTGGTAGGTGAAAGGAGGATGGAAAACAAAGAGGGGAGTTTTTCCCCAGAAGATACTAAGAGAAAGGAAATGCTCTCTCCGAAAGTGATCCTTTTTTTTCCCTCTGTCTTCTTCTAAAACTCAAACACTCTGTGGACAAAAACCAATCAAAAGAAATCAATGTACTACAGCACAACTCACATGGAGTTTCAGGTGTTTCTGGGCAAAGAACACAACCATATTCTGACTTGTCAATACTCCACATCTACTATTAATGATAAATAAGAGGCTGATACTTTGACTGCTGGCTGGAGCACTTCAACACTTCTATGGCAAGTCACATTTACAAAAAAGCCCTTTTTGTGTTCCTTGACAAAGCAAGGAACAAACACTGTTGTCAGGACATGGACAGTCTTCAAGACTGGAAACACAAGATTTTTCTTTTCCTTCTCTCCCTGAAATGTGCAGTTCAGAAAAAGACAAACTATCTGATTTTAGCTTTCTTAATTCAAAGAAATAGAATTATCAATACAGTCCCTGATTGTATTTTTATGGAATTTCACATTTAGGAATAAGAATCTTTTCAGGGGAACTTTTAGCTTAGTGGAATCCTTTGCAACTTACTGGAATCTCTAATGTTCACGTTGCATTTCATTTCTGCTTCTAAAAAGTTGTTTCGTAAATAACCATCCAAGCCCAAGTGCTTTGTACTACTCTAAATGTAGGCAGAACAGCTCCAAAGGAAAGGACAAGCAATGTGGGAAGGAAAAACAAGGAAAATCTGACTTTACCTGCATTTAAATGACAGATGGCGAGCAGAATCCTGGCTAATCTGTTAGTCCTTCTGAGAGAAATCAATTAAATTTAGAAAAGCTGTTTATTGCCAGAGAGATTAAGAAGTAATTAGCAGTTATAAAGAAATCTGCAAGGGTCCTGATCACAATGAAGCTGTGAGTTTAGTCTCTGGACAGCTGGGAGGTTCTAACTGTGAGGGAAGTTTGTATCTTCTCTAGTGCTTATTAAAAACAGTGAGCCCAACCCTCTTGGTGCTCTGGTGATGATCTCTGCAAAGGCCTCCTGGATTTTTACCATGATGCCAACACAGTAACAACAGCCCTAGTATCAGCTTATTAAAACCAAACTGCAGAACTAAGTACTTAGTTAAGAACATTCAGCAACAGATAGGAAAAGAATTGAAGATACTGCTCCTGTTGTATCTCATGCTCTTTCAGAATTAACCAACACTTCTGCAATTGCTCTTGAGTTTATTTAGTCCCTCACTTGTACCATTACGATGTTTCCCCTCTCTGTTTCCAAGACCTGGGCACAAGCTGGTTTTAGCTATGCAGAGCTTCTTAATGAAAGCCCTCAGTCTTACTCTTCCCAGGATTTCTACTCTTACTATTATCGAACCTTTGTGAGGTCTTCCCTTCTTCCACACTACCTTATCCTTCTCACCACATGAATAATTTCATGGCTTTGTAAAGACCTGGAAGATGAATTACATTTCAGATGAAAGGAAAAGAGATTAAAAGTGCAAAAGAAAAAGTTTTATCCTTTAAAAAACTGACACAAACACTACTGAGTCACTGCCAGTCCCTTTCCCAGAAGCATTTATGGTCACAGATGTTTATAAGCCAAGGCATAGCTGTAAAGACCCCATGTATTTAAGGAGTAGTTTTACACGTGTAAGGAACATACCCTCAACAAGCCATCTCCAGGCTTTATTTTTAGAGCAGTGCCACAATATTTTATTATAATTTATTAAAAACTTAATAGGCTGTTAGCTCTCAGGTTGTAAATGGAGCATGTAGGAGGAGAGGGATTACTACTGCATGGCTTCTACAAGAGGGAATAATTATAGTCCTCCTAGAATAAGAAGGGTGTGGGAAAATACTGTCTAGTAAGTCCTGTACACTGTTTTCCTTCCAGACTGATTCAATTTTAAAAAATGTGTATTTCATAAGCTCCTGCTTTACAGACTCCATCCATTATACAGATTTCTTGTCGCATCTAAACCAGTTCCATTTGGGTTCTCCTTGCAGTGAAAATTGCCCTTTATTTTGGTTTGGAACTCTCTTTTTGATTTTTCATTAGGTACAGGGATGAATAATATGCCTTGTGCTTTTATAAATCCCATGAGGACTGTGAAAATTTCTTATAACTACATTTGTAACATCCAAATGAATTCTGCTCCAGCGAGGAAGAAGTTCCAATCCTTCTCTTTCGTTCTTTCTAATTACTTATGAATTACAGTGTCTTGAAGGAGCCAGCCCTGCTGGCTCTTGACCAGAAACAAGCCATAACCTGGCTTTAAACTGTTGATCTCTGAGATGGCTGGACCTCGGTCTTCTTCAGAAAATATCTTTTAACCTGTGAGTAGCTACTGCTGGCTAGTTAAGTGGTTAACCCCAGGTATGTTACACATAGGCAGGCAAGAGACTTATCTGAAACGTGGAGTTCATGTGTGCTCTGTGTGGACATGGGATCATGTTTTCTTGTGGTCTGTGTGGACCTGGGATAATATTTTCTCATGTGGCTGAGATTTCCTGCTAAATTGCACTAAAGCAACTATAGAAGAAAAAGCAAGAGCTGATGGATCCCCTCTGTGTGGAGTATAGGGTGCTCTTTAACTGCTATAAACTGGTACCTTATTCTGTAGAGGGTTGCAGGAAGATTGGGCAAACCGATGCTCCTTTTCTTTCTCTGAATCAGGGATGAGGTTTAATTTTTAGCAAAAAGACACTTCTTGAGCTGGGAACAGTTGCTTGGTTTCCAACACCTCCTCTGTGTCAGGTCTGTGTTGTCAGACAAACCCTGTGTTATCCACCTCCACCAATACTCCTGCTACTATCAACAGCTCTGCTACTAGAGACTGAGAAAAGGGACTTTTTGAGAGCTTCTGGCAAGCAGAGGTGCCACAGGGAGGTCATGCTTGATGCCACTGATGGCCTGAGGGCTCTGCCTGTTGCCGTGAGTGGGGCTGACACCATTCCTGGGCATGTTTAAATGTTGTGAAATATTGAGCTTAGGGCCACAGTTTAGCAGTGGCCATGGGACAGCTGGGTTAGTGGTTGGACCTGATGATCTTTTCCAACCTAAATATTTGTATGATCCCGTGCTGACAAGGACAGATCTCACTGGATAATCCACAGTTTCAGTGCTGCTGCTGATATTTTACCGGCAGCAGCAATTTCTGGCAAAGAGCGCAGAGACTCTGGGGCGACCTGCTGAGCGAGTGACCAGGCAGCTGGGGGTACCTGACTGCAGCCTTCCAGTGCTTCAGGGGGCTGAAAGAGAGGGGACAGGGACAGGGATGATGGTCTGAGCGATCTACGGGAGATTCACACTGGATCTAAGGAGAGACTGTCAATGCCGAGGGTGGTGAGACTCTGTCCTGGGTTGCCCAGAGAGGTAAGTCCATGCCAGGTGAGCCAGGCGGGCTCTGGTGGCCGGGTGGCCATGGATGTGGCAGCAAGGACTGGCCTAGCTCTCAACACTCCCCGGTACATCCCACCCTCGCCCCTCCCGCAGCCGCAGCCTCGGCTCCTCCTACCTGCCCCCGCGGCGGGGCGGCCGCCGCGTCCCGCCTTCTCGGACTCTTCAGGCAGCTCCTGCGGGCTCCGGTGAGCAGGTAAGTGGCCACGGGAGCCTTCAGCCTGGCTGCTGGGTTTCGCCCCGGGGTTAGGTAGGGCAGCAGCAGCTGCGGAGAGAGGGCTGCGGGAGGCCTCGGTTTGCGTGGCTCTGCGGAGCATCGCGGCGACTCGGAGCCCCTGCCGTGGCGGGGGGTGTGTGAATAAGCACTTTGGGGAGCTGCCCGCAGGGACACACCGCGGCAGGGACTTGCTCACCCCGCCTTCCGCCGGTGGCAAGGCCAGGGGACGTCAGTCGATGGGCATCGCGACTCGCCCAGGAGGCAGGGAGGTGAATGCTTTTAAGGTGAGGAGCGGTAATGTTTGCTGGTCACACACAGTCGATGGCAGGAGGCTGTTCCACACCAGACTGGGAGCCTGTGGCTTGCGTGTGGCTGTGAGGTGGAAGCCAGCATCCTTCTCGAGACAGGGCTCGGAGCAGAGCCCAGGGTGGTTGGGTGGTGGGCAGCACCTTCATCCCGGCCCTCTATCCACATAACCTCGGGAGATTCGGCTCCGATGGTAGGAGGGGCCGCGGGGTTCTCTCGGGAAATATTTTGATGCATAAATTGAATAGATGGGTTAGAGCAGAGAGAAACCAGCTATGATGGGGAAGTCATCGCGGGTTGAACGGACTTCTGCTGGGAAAAACTGGGAAGGAACCCGAACTCTGTGCGAACAAATGGCCGTGCCTGTGCAGCAGAACCACAGAACCCATGATCTCAGGGAGAAAACCCACCTCTGCTTCGGTCGGCAGCTGGCTGGCAAGCAGGGTGTGTGTGGGGAGAGGCTGCCGAGGGAAAAGCCGCTAATGAAAGCAAACAGGATCAGTCCTTTATCCTAGTGGCGATTTTATGTTTAAAAATGACCCTTTGGCTGTCTCCAGGGTAAATCAGCAGCGGGGATCTGCTTCTGATGGAAGAGGCAACCATTCCACTGCTGGCTTTTTTGGAGGGGCAAAAGAGTAGATTAAGGAATGCAGTTCACAGGCAGATTTTAAAAAGCTGTCATCTTCTACGAGAGCAGATGCTGCTGTTCAAATGTGCATCCTGTTCTGACTGCTAGCTGGTGATTTTAACCAGAGAAACTGCAGGAGTAGGTAGCAGCAGGGGAACAGTGGCTCTACCTGGCTCTGAAAATATCCTAGTGACAAGACTTAGACATGACGTTAATTACACCTAAACGTACACAGGCAAGCCATCAGCCATTGGCCACTGTACTGCTGGCCCTGAGTGACCTACTGTCATCTATGGGGCAGACCTACTGTAGATCCTAATTGTAATCTTAAACACAGTGACATTGTGATGGGAAATTTCTCTGCTTGGCATGGGCTCTGCTTTAAAAATACATCAAAAAATACCTGTTACTTCTTAGGATTTGAAAACTGCAGAAATAACTTTAATCCTATCAGCGGTGGTGGACTCTACCCCTGTAAAGCAATCCTCTCTAGATTAATGCCAGATATATAGAAGAGCCTGAACTTGAGTCTTTTCACTGGAGAGATTAAAGGAGGGAAGCAGCTGTGAGTGTTGTGGTGGGCAGCAGTGCGAGTCTGCGGCCGTGTGCAAGATCTGCTTTTACAACAGCTTGATGCAGAGCAGAGAAGTAAAACGCAGCCTTATCACTGACAAAGATTAAAACTGATGTGCCAATAAAATGCCAGGATGGCTACAGGGATGTGCATTACATTAGGGATGTTTTATGTGTGGACACTGCCTTTAAAAGTTTGCAAACCCTGGGCAGCCCTTCCTCTGCTGGCAGCAGGAGGCAATATTCCTGAGTGCTCCTGGTAGTGCTGCCTTCCCTTGGAGGTCCTGGCAGGGCTGAGCTTTGCCAGAATAGACAAGCTGAATCAGCACAGACAGAGCTTTTCCACAACAAGGGTTTAGCAAAGCCTGACCCCTCAGTGGGCATGCAGCACATCGTTGATAAAAGCCAGCCTAGCTTGTTGCGGGCCAAGAAATTCCACATGTGTATGTGTACAAACTTGTAATGTTTGTGTTTGGAAAGAACATGGATCTGGTGGAAGCTTTTTGTAACAGAGAAATAGTTTCAGCTTTGCCCTTATTGGTCCAAATCCATGTCCAGGGGAATCAGGTTGGTGAAATCAATGGAACAGTACTGGTCTGTCCTTCATGTACCTTGCCTGGTTTTACTTCCAGAAGACTGACAGTCCCCCAAGACACATAAAATAGAGGAATTTTGCTTTATCAGTGGTGTCCCTGTGTAGGGAATTCTGAAGTGTGGCCCAGCTGTTGAAGCAACAGCATCTAGCACGTTCTGGTTTGGTTTCTGAGGGGATGTGGAAGGTATATCGTGGAGCCAGGCACCTGAAGAACCTCCAGGAGTTCTGTTGGTTAACGTGCACTTTCTGTGTACCTGTCACTATCCTGTAGGAAAACACTGTACAGCAATATCAGTATCATATATGAAGGACTGGACATTTTTTACATCTAGGCTCCGAATGCAAAATGATATCACACTATTCTATTTATACCGGTACATTCAAGGGAATCTCGTTTCTGTGCCTACTAGCATCTGAGCAGCGCCTGTGCATCATTAGGGTAATTAATCTTAGTGATCAACCAAGAAAAAACATGTTCAGATGTCTTTTCACTCAATCTTGTTGCTGTTGGCTCATTCCTCTTTGTTCTCTGGTGCAGGCTACGTCATATCTGTCTCTGTCCTCTCATAACTGACATCACTGCATACAGAGTCCTTATTCAAAATGAATTGGGCACTTCTGGTAAAATCCACCAAGAAAATCTGTCCTTCTTGTGGATGCTGCGTAGAGAGGATCAGGATCCTGGGGATGAGGAGGGAAGTGTGTCAGGCATACAGGCAACGTGAGTGGAGGTGACTCCTTCAGAGCTTTCGCCAATGCAAACTGCAGTGCCAAAGCAGAGAACCTGTTGCTGGGCTTTCAGAGGGCTGCTTGGTGTGGATGGCCAAAGTGAAATTACCTGGAAGGCACTGCAGTTATGAGGAATCCCCCTTCTGACTGCATTTTATTACTGTCTTGTTAACTCACTCTGCTGCTGAAAAAACCTGAACGGTGTTCAAAGTTAATTTTTTGCAGGGCATGTTTTCTTTCATGTTACCTCAATGGCTGAACATAAATCTTGGCCATCCTGTCATCCAGCATCTCAGATTGGTAGTTCCTATGTCTGAACTAGTATTTAAATGTAGCCTAGTCCGTGTTCACAAGAACTGGTCTTCAACAGATAAATTGACAGCTCAGAGATCAAAGTTACGCTGTTTTGTTCTGCAAAGCATTTGAATTTTGTAAGACAGGAACATGCTTTCAAATATCTAAAATCTACACACACTGAGTGTGATCTTCTGGAGAGTCTGCAAGGAAATCCCAAGGAGGCCTCTATTTCTATTCCCCAAATCAATACCCTGCAGATATATTGTGGTCTGTAATCCATTACACTGAAAGCTCTGGAGAGCAATAGGAGCCACATGGCACCGAGCCATGTGCATTTCAATTGAATGCCTTGTAGAATGAGATGAATTAAAATCCTGGAATCACACCAGCACTTCTATAAATTTACAGGTAGCATCAGCTGGACAGATCAAAACTAAGAGAAAAACAAGAAGTTAGAAGAGGTACTGTTCCCAGGAATCTCCAACCCAATGGACTGTATGGATATAGATATGTGTGAAGGCACCTGCTCTTCCCATTCCAAGGTAAGACACGGAAGGATTTCTCTGCTGGTTAGCAATGGAGATGTTCTACAGCACTGGTTCAGCCTAGTGGCTCACTGCTGATACCATGGCTGATACCATGTGTAGAACTGGGCTATGTTCACACACAAAGAGGCCTCAGCTTTCAAAAAGCAATGACAAATGTGGGCCCTCAGGGGTGTATGATATAGAGTAGCTGTTCACAGAACTCTACAGGTTGTCTATTCGTAGTCTATATTTAGACCTTCCCGCTCACCTAAGGCATATCTTTTTATGTGCTGTGGACTGAAGCAGGCTTGAAACCTGCACTGCACAGTGCAGGGTCTTAACCAGGAGAAAATGTCTCAAGTGAGTGTCAGGAAGTGTCTCTAACTGGAGGTGCAAGTTGTGCCATTTGCTTTGTGTTCTTTCACTTCCACGATCATTAGGTGGTTTGTTTACGGAAATCCCCATGTGTTTCTTTCTTTCTCTCTGTTCCAATACAAATTAATTCGTGTTGCTCCAAGCTGAGGGTGGTGGAGGGTTTGCTGTATTTTCTTGGCGTTTTTAACCAGTTATTTTAGTTATAACTGTCACTTAATCAGAATGTTTCCTTTACTGAGTTGTTTTGGGGGGAAGGTACAAAACACGGATTTAAGAAAACTTATTTGAAGCCTTGAAAAAGAGATGAAGCAAAATAGTTCTGAAGTACAATGTCTCATTTCCAAGATGATGTAGTTCTGCATGACTAGGTGTGACTATGGGACTTCTTCAGATTCCAACAATTCTAATTAACCCAAGACTACCATAAAGCAAACACAAAGCCATGGTTTGTGGAGCTCAAGTCATGTAACAGACTGAGGCACTGCATCCTATAGAAACAGGAGGTGCTGCCTCACACACTGACATAACAGGAATGAAATTTTTCAATTATTTAGAAAATGAAGAGAGATGCAACAGCAAATACAACTTACAAGGGAAAGCACACTGAAACTTTTGAGTACTTGAGACATTCCAGTGACTGTCCATAATTATTGTTGTGAAGGAATGTGTGCAGACCATAACAACCTGTGAGAGCTGCTCTGGGTAGCAGGCACTTCTCTGAAGAGGTTTGTTTCTGGTGCCCACACACAAGTGCTCTGGTGGAGTCTGTGTTACAGTGAGTTGTTGCTGGGTTCCACAAGTACAAACGCTGGCTGACTCTGGGCACAGAGATTCTTTGGACATCTGTACATGTATGTTTTATGAAACTTGTACGTTCCTAATGCAGTGAGGAGGGGAATGACAGCTCTGGTTGCACATACATGTGCCTCCGTAACTGTGTCCTCCTCCTAGTCAGAGCTTCTGAGTTTGTGCTGCTCTGCATGGGAGGGAGCCCAGCCTTGGACAGGGCCTCTAGCTGTTGTGTGGCAAGTAATCCTTCCAAATAGGATTTGCATTCTTGCAGCAGCCATTCTGGGATAAAGAATGAATACATGGAGGCAAATTTTGCTTACACAGACATAGCTTGAGCCCAGCCATTCAGAATACGAGTCCATGACAGGCAGAGCTGCACGTAAATGAAGTCCTTTCTGAAAGGAACCGGTGCTGCTGGCTCAGGAAAATGTACAGGGTCAGGGTGTCTGCAGTGTCTGGGTTAACTGGATTTATAGGCACTTATTCACAGTTGAAATGTTGTTAGAGCCCCCGAGTTGCTTTGTTAGTTTTGATTTGCCAAAGGCTGTTGTCCCTGCAGAGCAGTCTTGTGGAAATGTGAGCGTGTGACCCAGCTGCTTCCACCTATGGTCTTGGTCTTCAGTTAATGTCGCGTTGCTCCTTCAGTGCCGCATACTCGCTGCCCTGCAGCACCTGAGAGATCCGCTGTAGGGCTTATTTGTGGGGTGAGAGCCTGCGGCTGTAGGGGAGAATAAATAACAGGAGGGAATAGTGGCTTAACCCAAAGCCAGGTCTCCCTTGACTCCCTAAACTTTTATATGGCCATTTCTGGGTGGGCATTATTCTTGGTGGCTTCTAGGCATGTTTATCCTTTTTTGGCTGAGAAATGATTGAACCATCAAACAAAGCTTAAGTGGTGAAGGCACAGTCCTTCTTCTAGTTTATAGCCAGCTCAGGTATTCCAGTGTTAACAGGTACTAAATGAGTTTCATGTCATGTTTTTCATTTTGCCAACAGTCCAGTGAAAGATTTCCTCAAAGTTACATAAAATAGATTTTCCTTAGAACTTTTCCTGAAGAATTATGCTTTTAGCTATTTAGCTGCATTCACTGCTGGCTTAGCCACATTTTGGAGGTAGGGTGTATTGTCTATAAAACCAGGGCTTCAGCTGCTCTGCCTTTTATGTGGAGCCTTCTTCAGCTAAGAGGGACTTATGAGAGACACCTCACACTGCTCTTCTTTCTGATTTGTTCTGGTGCTGCTCACATCATTCATCATTCTTCAACCTCTGTATGCTTATGTCTTGCCTTAATTTTCCCCTTTTGGAGAATTTAACATCTTCTACCCTTCCCCTTAGGCTGCTGAAATTCTTACTTTATCCTACCGTGCCTTTCCAGGTTAATGGTAGATCTCTGCTTACAGGTGATCAGGCTGCTTTTATCCAGCTTTACACTAAATGAGATCTGCTTTGTGTTTCTCCCCTGGGACTGTCTCATCCCTTGAACTTTTGCTCTGTGGAGAAGCAGAAATATTCTGCTCTCGGTCACAAAAAAATCAGACACATTGGTAGTTAGAATTGTCATATCTAATTTCAGGTGAAAGAGATGTACATGGTGTCGCTTCGTCTGCAAGGTAACAATATATGAAAACATTGCTGTGTGCTCACACACTCAGGCGTGACTTCCCCATGGCATTCTGCTGGCTGGGGACCTCTGAAGAGCTCCTTGTTTTGTTTCTATCCAGCATCTTTTCTAATTCAGTGTTCCTCTCATGATTCAAGCTGCAGGACACCTCACTTCCAGGCTCTGAAATTTGGAAACTGTTAAAGAAATTTTGGCAAGAAGGGGAGGTGGCAGTTTTGAACAGCTCATCCAGCAATAGGTTAAGCAGTCCTAAAGCCTGATTTCTCTCTGATGTAAGTGGCACCACTTATTTTAAAGTAACCTCAGGAATAAAAGACTGAAATAGAATGACCTGAGGCATGTGCTGTACGCGTGGCAGATCAGAGCAGAGCTGTCCTAGTGCAACAGCTCCTCTTGCTCCCTTCACTGAAGCAGTTCCTGGGGAAGAGCTGCTGTGATTTTCCCCTGCACAAGCAGAAAAGGCAGAGGAAGGTGATGTGGTCAAACCTGTAGGGACATGTTGCTTAAAAACTCCCCTCGAGTGTTTGCTCTCAGGTTGTCTGTACTGACTGATAGAAGTGTCCAGCTGCAGAAGCGGTTATTCTGCCTTTTTCCTGCAGATCTTTACCTGAGGAATTGCAAATATTGGTAACCACCCCAGATATCAGAGTCACAGTCTCATCTAAGTTGTAGAACAAAGGGGAATGTGAAAAAAAAGTGTTTTAAATAAATGTAGTTCCCAGAGAGAAATTGCCTTTGTATCAAAGAAACATTTCTCAGGCTCTTTAAAAAATCCTAACCCCAAAGCCAGTGGTTCTGAGAGAGGAGCCTGGGAGGAGGGAGCGCTAGGGGAGATATTGAAGGGGTGGGAAGATAATTTTCACGCTTTGCACAAGCAGCATAAGCTCTTTGTTTAATCTAATATCCTGAATATCTGACATGGGTAACTCTCCATGGGGGATATTCAGAGGCTGTAATTAAGAAGCTCTTATGTGAGGAGAGGATAACTCGCTGAAATACTGCCGAAAGGGTTGCTGTGAACATTTTTCCACAGATATTTTTTTCCAGTGCTTTTAATCTCCAGTTTGACTTCACATTGTCCTGAACCACCTTCATTTTCCCTGTCTGATATAAAATGCATTAGTGAGTTTTGGCAAACACTCAGATCTGTTGCAACAAGGGGATCATTTGCTATTTTTCCTCAAACTACCAGTCATAGACCACTGAAGCTGTTCTGCACCACCTTGCAGTGGTGCAGTGAACAGCTCTCAGGCCTTCCAAGTATGTTGTGTGAGTTAATTAAACGTCACAATACCCTTATGAGGCAGTATCTGACTTACATAGGGCAGAGCTCCATGAGTAGTTCTTTGTAAGTGCAGCTACTGATGACTGAAGTATAGTGTTGTGTAAACTCATGGAAGCTGGCCCCACCATGCATCTTAGATCCTCCTCCCAAGGTCTTAATGCATTCCTTAATGACAGCAGGGATCTAGAAATAGAAATCATGCATCTCAGCTCCTGGAGAGTGATTTCATCAGTGGGCAGTGTTACCTCCCTTAGGACCTTCTCCCATGTCTCTGCTTTAACCCACCTTCTTGCTACCTTTCCTGCAGATAAATAGTCTGTCCTTAAATCAGCTTGTAAGTGTAAGGTAATTGCAATGGTAAATCTCTTCCACAGGGGGTTGGCCCTCTCTTTCTTTTGAAGTTAGGGATCACACTGAACCACTCCTTGCCATATAGTCAGCAGTGCATGAAAATTGTCAACGTTCAGACACCTTTTTCAATAGAATGGCCTTACTGATGTGCAGTTGTTAGTCTGTTGAAAGTCAACTGAAACACAGCCCTATCCTTCATATCCCTGTATCATGACGGTCTGTTTTTCAAATAGATGTTAAAATCTAAAGTTCTCATTCTTCAGAGAGCCTGCACAGCTCCACTGCTCCGCTCTAAAACTAGAAGGACCAATATGCTGAGTCAAATATGTATTTGCTGCTGCTGTGGTGTTATAAATACAGCAAAACTTGTGAAACATGACCACCAAAGGACTGCCAATTCTTTATCCTCAAAGCTCAGTGACTGTAGCTGACAGCTTGGGAAGCATGTGAGTAAGTAAATGTCGTGAGTAACCCACCTTTCTCAGGTGGGCACAGCAGAGTCATCTCAATACAGTAGCTGGCTGCAAAGTTTGGTCTGGTTTGGTTCTCCTCATGGCGTGCACAGTGTGCTCTATAACAGGATTGTTTAGAACGTTTGAAAATTGTATTTTGCCCAAACTTAGACTTTCTTCTGTCATTTTGCAGCACAAGATTGTTGTTACCCTACTTTTACAGTCTTCTGAAGATCATGGTCCCTTGATTCCAGCATCATTTTTGTGTTTTAAGAGGCTGATACATTTTAGTCTTCTACTTTAGATCAGAAAAAGTTAATGAACACTCTGGGAATATCAGGGATGAGTGGCAAGTACTATTTGGTCCTCTCCACAGACTTTCTCTCCACTCCTTTGTCTTCAAAGGAAGGAAGAATTCAACGATTAATATTTTTATTCTCCTTTATGTGGTGAAGATATAATTCAAAATTTCATAGCTAACTGCAGAGTGCCAGGAAAG
This sequence comes from Phoeniculus purpureus, assembly GCA_028565055.1. Classification (NCBI taxonomy): domain Eukaryota; kingdom Metazoa; phylum Chordata; class Aves; order Bucerotiformes; family Phoeniculidae; genus Phoeniculus; species Phoeniculus purpureus. Next base: position 26,199,526 of record JAOXOE010000506.1, read on the forward strand.
TTTAATAACATAATAAATTACCTTAAAACTAGACAACTTTCTGGTCCTTATCCTTGGCTCAGGACCATGTAATTTCACGGCTGTGTCCTTAAGCCAGTGTCCTCTCAGATATTCTCCCCCAAGTTACTGCAGTAGGTCAAGTTTGGCCAGTTTACTACTTAATGTAAACAGGGGTATCAGATCTTGTTTTCAAAATAATATATCTGTTCTGTCTATTAAACAAAATACTTCTAGTTTCAGGGTTTCTTTATTTATTATTAATAATTTAATGTATTTATGCTGTCATTCAGTTCGCATAACAGCAGATGATGGAAAAGACCAGAGATCACTTGATTCATTGCAGGATCGTTTCTGGTGGCACATTTTCCAGTGCTCTGCCCCATATACTCCTTGGTGACTGGAAAGACAGATCGCCTGTAATTTTCTCTTTCTTGGTGAGGCTTAGGTTCCTACACGAGTTTCAGTAAGAGGCTTGTTCTTTGTTGCAGTAAGCAGTTAATCTATGGAGAATGCCATTGCTGAGTTGATCTAGATGAATCTGTATTTCATGTAATAATGGAGCAGTTTGTAAACCGTGACGGCTGGATGGTGAAATTGGAAGAGAAAGCATGTGACCCCTTGGCTTACAAGGGTCTGGAAACTTAGAGGTTGCTGCTTGAATGTTGCAGGACAGCACAACTGCTGAGCAGGAAAGCGCATGCTCCAGATTATCTACTCTAAGAGAGCTTAGAAAGGGGAAAGGATCTGCTTTGCTGTCCTCCACAAGTCTTGGAAACTCAAGGTCTCATTTGAGTACAAAGTCACATTTTCAGGTGGTTTATGAAGTGATGGGGCTTTGCCTTCCAGCCTCCTGGGAAAATTTTGTGGTGAGCAGTTGTCATTCAACTGGATCAGTTGTTAGGGAAGTGGCAGTGTCGTGTAATTATAATTAGTGAACTCCTCGAGATCTGGAGAGAGGCTGGGCTCCAGGATGAGTCCTTTTCCTTTCTGTAACTTTCTGTAAATAGAGACGTGCACCTCAGCCTGATGCCATTACAGAGCACAGCATCACTGACCTACCAAAAGGAATAGAAGGAACCCACTGTGAGATGCTAAGTGATCCCTCAAGCCTTTTAGACGTTTACTCTGTGTTGCTTTGGCCTTGCAGCGAACATGGGGTCATGTTCAGTGTGCAAGAAGAGTTCTGGAGGGAAGGGGGAAGTGTAGGTGAAAGTGTCATTTGTTGAGGGTTTTTCATTCCTTGTCATACTTTTCTCCTGTCATTTGACCCCAAATTCAGTCTTTCTTTCCCTGGCTCTTCACTTGGTGTTAAGCCACTGGCATGTTAAAATGAAAGATTTTCAATAGCCCACGATTACATAAATAAAAGGTGTGTTCTTCCTTGAGAACAGAATACCAGGAAGATGGATGGCTGGTCAGCATTGGGAGGGCACGTTTTAGGTGATTATAACAGCTCTTCTCTCAACACTCGCTTCTCCCACTGCTCATCAGTTCCATTGGCAAATCACTCAGGTTTTACACCATTTAATGACTCTGTCTTAAAATCTATTCGAGTTGTAGTGATCTGCCAAAAATAACACCAACTGCCTCTTCCACAGCACTAAAGGGTTTGTTCCCCTTGCTTTGTAGCTTCCACATATTTCTCCCTGTAGCTTCTTTTTCTTCCTTTTTTCTCAATTTCATCGCTGGTTGTGATGCTGACATTTAGAAGGAGTAGAAAGCAAGAAGGGCAATGGTTCCCTTAATGTGTTTTGCTGCACAACAGAGAGAGAAGCAGAGAAAAGCCTGCAGGTCTGTGTTAATGGTGAGGCATGCAAGAGAGAACGGAGGCATGAAGGGATTGCTGAGAGAGAGGCCATAGTATACAAGGCAGGGAAATTTCTCAAAGACAGACAAGTGTTGCTGTCAAAGCACTGTGCAGAGAAAGGACAACACTTCAGAACCACAGACAAAGTTGGGCAGAGCTTGACATGGACTAAACACTCTTCTCTCTCATGGTAAGCTGCTGGCTACTGGGGACCAGCCATTGGCTTCTGCACATGGAGCCTGAAGACCCAGGTTTCTAGACTGAAAGACATGCAGACCTGTTTGTGTGTGTTCTTTGCTGCTGAGGATGAAGCCAAGTGTGTTGTGTGCTGTCAGGCCACGTGGCAAGAGAGAAGCTGCAGCTAGAAGCTGGTTATCCCACCTAGACAATTAATATGAAAGTGTGAGGTGTGCCAAGAGCTGCTCTTGGGCCCTGAGCACTCTTAGCTTTGGGTTGGGGTTGAAACTGAGGGAACGTTTGGAACAAGTTTTGCTTCTGACTGTCTGCAGTTGGATTGAACCTGAGGAGCTCAGCTGGCAAAGCAAGCAGAGACAGGGCATGAGAGTTCTCTTCCACAGAATTGCTTCAGTTTTTCAGACCTCTCTGCACCAGGAAAACAAGATTCCTAACTTTATTCCATCAGGACCAGGCATAGAGCAATGCTTAGAAGAGACTTTTCTGTTGGCTACACTTCTGTGGACGTGATCCTGTTTGCAGCAGTGCTGTAAGCAAACTTATATTGTGGCTTATTTCTAACTAATTAAAGTCATATTTAGGAATGAGTCATTTATATACCCGAGGGATTTACTTAGTTATTTTAAATCACAGAAGCATTTCATACCAAAGGCTGCTGCCTCGGCAGTGCAGCTTATTATCCCAAAAATGATCTGGGGTTGCATCTCTCTGAATCCCAAGCATCTGTGACATTAATGTTACTGCATTTTGTAATTGGCACTTGATAGTGTAAGTGGATAATCAGCCAAGACATACATGCAGCTTACCAGGAAACAATTGAGAATTTAGGATAATAAGGCTGATTGGACACCAGCCTCATGCTAAGATAATCCTGCTAGGTTGAAGTTGTACAAATAACTGTGTAGGATTACACAGCGGTCAGGCAGAGCCATTAACATGTGCTGCACAGATAAAGATTACATAGTCCTTACGTTGGGGACCCTAGACATCGCTACCCTGAGATCTTCACGATTTCTTGCATAAAGAAGTTTGAAAACCAGTTAATATGCCTCAGCAGTCATCGTGTCTAATTCATTTCTCCTGTTACCTAGGTTCAGTGTTTCAGACTAAAACATGGAAGGAGAAGCATCTTAGCTGGTGTTACAGCAACGTAGTGACTTTTGGCATTCTTTGGGAGTGCTGGCTTGCTGCTGAGGCAGTGCTTGTGCCCTGCACAGAAGGGAACTGTGTGTGTTCTGGTGGGCAAGATAGCACTCTTTGTTCAGCTTCTCAGGGCCCAAACAGTGGGACCACACGGGCCACTCGACTGGTTTGGAGAGAGGTGAACAAATAAAATTTTAAATTACCTTTGTGACTCCTAGGCACAAGGCTTCATGAGGACCAATTTGTTTTGTTTACAAAAGACAACAGCCTGAGTGCCTGGGTATTGGCAAGAGCTGCCCCATAGCCTGGTGTGGCAGACATCGGTGCTAGGTAGACCTTCCTGTGGTGGTGTTTGGAGCATGGGAAGGAGACTCCTCACTTTTGTCTCCCCAAGGCTCATTCTGGCCCTGTTTCCCATGCCATGGGGCTGGAGAGCAAATGGAGAGAGTTCAGTGATAGTAAAACTGATTTACTTTTTCTAGAGTGTGCAGTGCTCCCCTGATACCAGCAGATTGACCTGTCAGTGTCTCATGTTATTCTGGGACTGGTGTAGTCTGAATTGTTTGGATCTGTTTGTCAGAGTTCTCTGTACTTACTTGGATCCTCATACCCTCTCATACCATTGAGCAGTTAATGCTACTCCAGAAGTGCTGGCCGATCCCCCAGTGCCCATCTCTCCTTGGCACTTGCCTGGTACCAGTGTTTGGCAGCTCCTTGACAACTCCAGTGCCATGGGAGCAGCAGCTGGAGCTTGCATGTTCAGAAGCCATGAGATCACTGGTTGGGACGTGTCAGACGCATGCGGCACGTTTGGGATTCATTTACACAGGCTGTACAGCTGGACCAGGGCTGGTGAACCTCAGCCTTCCCTCAATACTCCACTGTGCTTAAGGAAAAGCCTGAAAAGCAAGAAGAGAAAAAAAATTTGAAATAATAGACCCAGCCTTTGTGGCTGGTTACAATGGAAAAAATGAATTGATCCTCTCTGGGGAGGGAAATGCAGGTGAAGCATGCCTGCTCTGGGTCTGATGGACAGATTCCAGTCTGGTTCATGGCTCCAGGTGATTTCACTTGGCTGTCTTTGAACTTAATAGATAGAATTTGTGGCTGTCAAGACGAGACATTTTATATCTTTGTAGAAGTATGGCAGAAGTCCTGAAAAGTGCTGTCTGAAAGGAACTGGCTTCCACCTCCTGGGACTTAAAACAGACAAGTTTTTTCCCCTTCCCCTCCATCTAAAGAGGTTTATTTGTCTATGCACATATTTATTCATTTATCGTAGATTCAGCCAGAAAGATCTGTCTGAAGAGCAGCTGACCGTGATTCAGCCATGTCCTCACACAGCACTTTTCCAAGGAGATACGGAAAATCCCACTGTAACAGCCAGAGCCCAGCTGCACATCTTAAACCCGCTGTACAATTTAAATAATGAAGCAGAGCTCAAACGGTTTTATTGCAGTCAAACAAATAGACCCAGGCTGAACCTGGCCCTGCCACTGTTAGCAGAGTAAAGCTGTAGGAAATGTTGTATTTCTCGGGGCAGTTAAGAGCCTGGCAGCCCTGTCTCAGCGTGGCTGTCACATTTATATTGTAATGGTGCTTTATGATGGTCACAGCTTTTATTGATGACCCTTACTAGCCATAGCAAATGTGTTTTCTTCTAGCAACTGTTATTGTCAGACCGACATCCTCCCTCTGACTCCACATCCACAGCAACTTTCCACAGTCACTGATTCAGGCACGATATGTGTTCAGGTACTTCTAAAAACCATCACTAGCAGGTCAGAACTGTAAGATGAAAGTTTAACACCCAAGAGCTTGTGGCACAGAACTTCCATAGGGAAGGAAACATCAGATCCAAATGATGACATAGCAGGAAAATCACATCTGGCTCCCACTAAGGACCATTGAGGCCGTTTAGTGAGGTTTGGGGATGATCTCAGCTTTGGTAATGAACTGAAGACAAATTACTTGACACATCTCTCCCTTTGCCTTATTCTTTCCCAGCAAACACATGAAGCTTATGATTCAGTAGCCAACATTTCCAGTATGGTCAGCCAAGGACAGCACTGCATGAGAAGAGTTTGGTTAAGTTCAGAGAATGCAAATTGGCAACAATCAGTAGTATTTCGGGTGTGTTTCTGGTGATTTTGGCACCTTTTATAGCCTAGGCCTGGCAGAGCTGGAAATACTGTGAGAGTCGTGTTCCTATGGAAAAAAATAGTATTTTATTTGCAGCCTGGCAGGAACAGGGAGATCTATTAGCTGGTTCAAATGAAAGCCAAAGACAATTGTTTGTATTGGGTTGCTGCCTGGGGAGAGCTTGCTCTGATCACTGGGCTGTACATCACTCCTTATTAAAAATGCCCTGATTATTCAGTGTGCCTTAGCTAATAGATGTTGAGGAAAATGCCTACAGGACTGACTTTGTTTAGGGATGTCAGCTGAGGGGCCATTGCATCTCTGGTTGGGAAGTTGTTGGGATGTCTTCTGCAAGGAAAGTCAAATGTAAATGCCGAGCACACTCATGGCTGGAGTTTGGTCTGGGAACCTACTGAATTTATTGTCAGTTTAGTCTTCGGTGGTATGAGAAATGGTGCAGGCCAGGTAGTCTTCCTGGTGAGATGGATGAGCAACAACTGACTGATTCTCCCGTTTTAAAGGAGTTAATATTTTCCAAGGTCTCCTCTTTGACCTTTACAGGCAAAGAGTAGATAGTGAAGCATTTGCTTCACTTCTGTGTACAACTCTTTAAGAAGTTAAAAAGGAGCATAAAGAGGAAACCAGAGTAGCCCTAACTGAGGCTGTCTGTGTGATGCGATCTGATTTCAGAGCAAGGCTGATAACCTTGAGGTTTCCAAGGTCCTGGGCTGCAAGGAATTGCCCTGTCACACACTGTCCCATGCCATGTTCCCCACCATGGGCTGTGCAGTTCATAGATTGGGCTGGAGTCTCCCTCGCTGACTTGAGTCCAAGCTTGGAAAGCTGAAGATAAAAACCAGAGGTGGAAAAGAGAGTGGTAACTGTTCTCACCTGTTTTGTCTGGGGAAAAACAAGTTTACTGTCCTTTTCCTGCTTTAATGTTCACCTCTGTTCTGGGAAATGCTGCTTATCTGCTGGTAGCCACAATGAGAGAGCATCATCCTGGATGCTTGGATGGCAAAGACTTGTTTATTTGCCACCTAAGCAGTTGTAGTGCAGCCTTTGAGGATGAGGGGAGCACTTGATGGACACTAATTGGAAGGTTTCAACGACTGAGCAGTACCTGCCTTGAATTCTAACCTGTGCTGTGCTCTGCACAGGATCTGTAAGATCAAGGCAGAAAGCCTCACTGAGAGCTGGGACAGCACTTCAGAGACCGCAGAGAATCTGTAGGCAGTCCTTAACGTGTCACACTGGCTGGCCACTGCCTGGGATGAGTGGCAGATATACCTCTTCACGGCGTCTGCCTGAAGGAAAGGACAATGTTTTGATGTGCTGGTGGGAAATTCTTAGCTGTGTGGTGTTCTGCATGCATCACAAATCTGCAATTTAAGCCTCCAGACCTGAACTGGAGTTCAAATGTGGAGCTCTACAGAGGCTGCTTTGTCCACCACTTTTCAGGTAGTCACAGTCCTTATAAGCCACAGTGTGTGGATTGATGGGCAAAATGGAGAATGACTATGGAATGCTTCTGAGATATGAGGGCCGTAGCCGTAGAGCAGTCTATGGGGAAACATAAATTTAGACCATTGTGCAGCACCAAAAGTTTGTTTAGTGTTTTCATAATGCAGCCAGACTGATTCTAGCCTCTATATTCCTTCCTTGAACTTGCTTGCAGGCCATGTGGATGCTTTAAAGAGCATGCTGTTGAGTCTGCTGCTTGGCTGGCTGTGTAATACCCCTTTCCAGGTGTGCTGTTGGTCTGTGTCTACAACAAGAACCTTCCCACCACTGTGTGTGTCCTCTCTCAGTAGGAAACACTCACCTAAAGCTTGGCTTATGTTTCTCCTTGTATATTGTGACAGTAGAATAGCTGTTGTTGCTGCTGCTCAAGTAGCAAAAGCTCCCCATTACCGACTGTCATGTCACACAATTTTCAAGACCCAACCCCAGCTCTCCTGGTGTGATGGACTTCAAATCATGATGGACATTAATAGCTATTTTCAAAAGTCAAACCCCAGGCTTGGTTTCTGACAAGGGAAGCATGCTGGGTGGATGCTGAACTCATTACAGTAATTTACTTGAGTTCAGGAGTCGTGGAGCAGCAGCACTTGTTTCAGCTTTGTTTCAGCATGCAAAGCGCTGGCACTGCTGCTCTCAACCTAACAGGGTCTGAGAAGGTAGGAGAAGCGAGGAGGCACCTGTAGAGAAAGTCAACATCCTTTTCAGGTGTTTTTCCTTGAATAGACAGGGGCAAGATAAATTAAATTTAGCTCTGTTCATCAACTTAACCTGCTTTTTGAATAGGTGGATATCCCTTCCCTCTTTAAGCTGTGGGATGCATGGAGCGTTGAGATATTGGAAATGTCACCGTAGTACTGAACCCCCTATCTTTATGGCAAGGCTCATTGTATATTTGGGAGAACCAGACTTCTCCTTGAGGCTCACCTTTGCCATTCATCCCCTATCGCCTTTTGTTTAATACATTCTAAGGAGTTATGAGAGATGCAGCCAAAAAGTTCAAGCCAGAAATAAAGTGATTTTGCCAAAATCTTGCAAAAGGCAGTGAGATTTGTGTGAGCCACGCTGTCAGGAGCAAATGCTGCAGTGGCTTCAGCTACATCGATTACAAGGGAGAGAAGGGAGAGCTGTGAGGGGAGCCCAAAGGACAGCAGCTGTGGCCTCAGACAACCATGTATTACGATAAATTGTATAAAGCACCGTGAAAAGCACATTCAGCTGAGAAAATGTTCAGAAGTAGGAATTGCACTGCAGCACTTTGCTCTTCTATTCTGCAGTTTTCGTCCTTCTGTAGGATTTTAATAATTTATCAATAAACTAAAGTAAATTTTGAAGCTATAGGGGTTTTTTTTTGTGGCAAAATTCTAGTCTCAAAGCACAGGGTACCTTTAAGAGTCAGTGACTACACAGTAGGATTGACGTCTTACACCAGAAATGGCTCCAGTATCTCTGTGCAATGTTAAGGAGGGTTTTTTGATGATTATGAGCCTGTTTCTGGCTCATAGTTTTTAAAGGGTTCTCTGCCAGCACTCTGCCTCATTCGTATAAGATTGTGAGTTTGAAGGGCTGGGCTGGTACCAAGGTAGAATAGAGCTCTCATCTCTTCTGGGTGAGACAGGGAGTAAATAATAACTAATGGTAAAGGCTGGATGAGCTCATAAATTCTACATGAATAAAGAACAGGATAAAAATTAAGTTTGTGCACAGTCAGGGGCAATGTTGACTTTAAGCCAAGTGTGATAAATTTTAAAGAACCCCCTTCCAAAACTGTGAGATTATGGAATAGCTTGTGAAGAAGGAAAGCTCTGAAAGTTCTAAAAGACTGTAGAGCAGCATGGTACAGGAGTAGATTTTGACTTGATTTTGCATGAATGCTGTCCTTTTTTTTTTTCTTCCTCTAGACTGTGCTTTTGAAAGCATGGATCAAAGTAAAGTAAGTTTGTTGTCAGTGGGGCTTCAGTGTGCTTGAGAGATAGGCTCAGCCCCACTGGAAATTACCTTGGGGGTCTGCAAATGGAGAAGGATTGAGAATCTCTATAGTGAACAGTCATGTTTGTAATGAGGAGTTAATCCCACCCCATATAAAAGCTTTTGAGGTGGGTTATTTTAACAATCGGCTTAATGTATAAAGTGGGAAAGAAAATCCTTTCCTGCAGCAGGTAGCATCAATCCTTTGTACAGTCAAAGGGCAATCAGTCTCAGTGGCAGCGCTTCCCAGCACACTGACCATACATTTCAGGCTAGCTACTCACGGAAAGCTTGGACCTGCAGGTAGCTGCTGCCACTTTGAATGTCTTCTAAGGACAATGAAAAGCACAATTCAGGGCTAACAGCTTTCCCAGGCAAGCTAGCCTCAATTGTATGTACACTCAGAGGCCAATCAGTCTCGGTGGCAGCGCTTCCGAGCACACTGACTATACATTTCGGGCTAGCTCCTCAGGGAAAGATGATGATGGCAAAGTGGTAGATATGGTCCATATTTACTTCAGTAAAGCGTTTGACACAGTCTCCCACAGCATCCTTGCAGCCAGGCTGAGGCAGTGTGGACTGGATGATCGAGCAGTGAGGTGGATGGTGAACTGACTGCAGGATAGAAGCTAGAAGAGTGTAGTTGGAGGCCTGTATCTAGTGGAGTCCCCCAAGGGTCAGTACTGGGACCAGTCCTATTCAATCTATTCATTAATG
>JAOXOE010000506.1:26209118-26253610 GCA_028565055.1 Phoeniculus purpureus
TGTGGAGTCTCCTTCTCTGGAGACATTTAAAACCTGCCTGGACATGTTCCTGTGCAACTTGGTCTAGGTGATCCTGCCGTGGCGGTGGGATTGGACTAGATGATCTTTTGGGGTCCCTTCCAATCCCTGATGTTCTGTGATTGTGTGATTCTGGTTTCTTCAGATGAAGGACATTGAAACATCAGATACTGACTTGTGGGACAAAGCCTCAGATTAATCATGAGACCTCTTCTACCAGGCTGGTCTGTTTTCACAGGCAGATAGAGTTCTTCATGGTCAGTGTCAACTCATAAGACTTTCAAATCAATTATTTAGATACCAAGCACTACCTTGGCACAATTGCTACCTTCTACCAATGACTTTCTTAGTCGATCATGCTCCAGAGAGAAATCACTGTCTGCCGGCTCTCATCCTTATTTCTACTTCAAGTGTTGTGTGTAACTGCCACAGCAATATTTGTATGCTCAAGTCTGAGTGAAGCTCCTTAGGGTGGTTTGGTTACTCAGCTTACATGATGTGGTTCACACAGACCAAGTTTTACTGGGTGGGACACAGATGCTTTCTCTGCCAGACTCCATGCGCTGAGGTGAGTTTCATGCTTGAATTGGTGTTTAGATGTTAAACGTTTAACTTTATCTAGAGGTTGAAACGATCACATGTGTAAATATTTGTACAGTTTCTCTTAAGTGAATGTTTGGTTGTAAACTATAAGGCCAGACTAGAAGCTACTGACAGGGCAGGTTTTTTCAGGAGATACCAGTGTGGTGGATAATCTGTTGTTTTACCTTGGTTTCAATGCATTTGAGACCCCTGTTGTGATGTTTTAGCATGTACTTATTAATATTGTAGGGTATGTTTTTACATTGTATTGGACTTGATGATCTTAAAAGTCTTTTATGATTCTGTAGTCATGTTTGAGTCCGAATGGAGAATACTAGTGGGCTCTGGCTTTTCTCAGTATCTCATTAAAGAAACAGTTTGCTATAGGATTGAGGGAGACTGCTTCTGTACAACCTATGCATTGCATATCTGAAGAGTTAGGAGTACCAGAAAGGTTTCTGTAAGTTATCTGATGTCTTTGTTCTGCTACCTCCTGCTGAATGAAATTTGTCCCTAAAGACTTTACACTGGAAGAGGAGGATCTAGGCAGAAACAGGAATGAATCTGTTAAACTGCAAGACCTACGCGGTAAGTCAAAACACTTTCCGTAAGTGGGCGTGCTAAGGAAACCTAGCATGGGAATTCCGTGCTGCTTTCCTTTAATCACTGTGAAACTTGACAGAGGAATTTGAAAATCAATTATAGGGACATGAATGCAAGCCAGCGCAGCTCTTCTGGAAACAGCGGAGTGTCTTCTCCTCGTTTTGCTGCTCATGTCATGAAGAAGCTGAAGCAGCAATCTGAACAAACTAGAGCTTAGGCAGTGTTTTATCAGCAAAACAGTTATGGATTTGTGAGTAGCATTGTATCGACCACGTATTTTAGCGCACTGGGCAGTTCTATCCTTTAATCTGCTTGTAAACTGTGTCTGCTGGCTTGTAAGATAAGATTTCCCAAAATATGTAAAGTGTGGAGGCGGGTGTGTGCAGTGTCCTGCTGAGATGAGCATCTCCAGTGCTTCACATGACGTCATTTCTTCACATTAGGACTATGGAAGCAGTTTGATAAATAATGTAGATATTCATTAAATAAAAAGAAAGGGCAGGGACAGAACCAAGAGTAGGTCAAGTTAGACTGAGCTAGATGCCACAGTAGTTGGCTTGAAAAGATATTTGGAAGTTGGAGTAAACCCAAGAAGATCTACACTGGAGCAAGGAGATGTACTGAGTGCTATTGCTTTCAGAAGTGTTTCCCAATTTCTGCTAGAAATAAGACTAAAATACACAGAAATAAGAGTGGTGGAGATCAGCAATGGGGTGCTTTGTGCCTCATGTCCCTGGGGAGCCCAGCAGTGCAGGTCAGTTCCCCAGAGGTGGACTTGTCCTCACTGCATCTGTAGGTCACCGTGAGCTCTACCCAGTTTGAGATATATTCTCACATCATAATTAGCAGCGAGCTCCTGCCCTTCCAGGGCTGGCTGATGAAACTCCACACTGCAGAACTGCATAGAGGGCAAATGAAGTGCTGCTGAAAAACCCAGTAGCGACAAGCAATATGGAAGGGTAAAAAGTTTCCAAGGCTGTCATTTGTGCTGCATGATGTGGAATGCAGGAGAAACGATGTCTTTGTTGAGTCGAGATTTCCGTGATGAGGCAGACAGGTCACCAAGGTTGGCTTCTAATGAAAACAGGACAGGGACATTGCAGGGTCCTCATTGCCAGCCAGAGCAGGAGTGAGCCAACTGCCATCCTTTTACAGCTTAGGAACAGGAGTGGCATGGAACAAAGGCTTTCTGTTTTGTGAGAACACATAGGTAAGAGGACTTTGTTGTCATTATGAATAAATGCCATTGATTGTGTGTGCAGCCACGGGCAGCTCAGGTCTCAAAGCTGTGCTGGTGTCATTAGCAGTGGTCCACCCCTGGCAATCCATGCCAAATCTGTAGGATCTGCAACCTTTTAGTACCCTGGAAAAACGAACTGAGATGTCTCTGTTTCTTTCCATCTCTTTCTTCTCCCTCTAATGAGTTAAACATTTCCTATCCTTATAAGAAATGAATTGATATAAATGACTGAGTGTCCTTGAAATGCATTGCTTGGTTTTTTCACTTAAAGAGGTTTTTTTCTTTTGTGACAACTTTGAAGGTCTGTTATGTAGTTAAGGATCCTAGCTGTTCCCTAAGGTAGGAAAAGTGATGTTCTGTCCATTTACAGCCAGTTAAACTCTAGCAAAGAGGTAAAGTCACTTGTCCAAAGCACCACAGTGTCATTGCCAGAGAGGAGGCTAGGACTCACAATTTCCCAGGGCCCAAGAAACTTCTTCATGGAAAGGGTTATCAGGGCTTAGAACAGGATTCTCCAGGAGGGAGTTGAATTGCCATCCCTGGACATTTTTAAAAGTTGTGGAGATCTGGAGCTTAGGGACAGGGTTTAGCAGTGGGTTTGGACATTTGAGTTAATGGTTGGACTCAATGAGTTTGAAGGTCTTTTTCAACCTGAATAATTCCAAGATTCTTCAATAACGTGCTCATGGGATTTGCGTGTTGCTACCCAAGTGAACAAAAATGTGTTTTTCTCTGTTTCCTGACAGTCTCCTGATGCAAATCACACAGACACACTGAGAATGACATAAATTGACCTCCAGCAAATGCCTTCTTGAGCCTTTTCTTGGTTGGGTGCAGATCTCTCTGGACCATGTACCAAGGACCACTTGATTGCTTAGTCCAGTTAATCAAACCTGCAATGGAATGGGTAATAAAATTCTTCCATGGCTTCAAAGAGTCATTTGCTTTCCCTGGTTGGGCTCCTCCTAATAGGTTTGTTTGCCCCTTTCCAGATTGGCTCTGTTGATACTTGTTTCCTTTTCTCTTTCACTTATTAAAAGTTACTTGGTTTGCTGCAAATGAGACAAAGTAGTTGATGTGTAAAGAGCAGAGGGAGTAACGTATAATCACTGTGTAATCACAGATTCACAGAACGCTAGGGATTGAAAGGGACTTGGAAAGATCATCTAGTCCGATCTCCCTGGCACAGCAGGATCACCTAGACCAAGTCGCACAGGAACATATGCAGGCGGTTTTAAATGTCTCCAGAGAAGGAGACTCTCACAACCTCCCTGGGCAGCCCCTTCCAGTGCTCCGTCACCCTCAATCTGAAGATCCTCTCATATTGATGTGTAAACTTCTGTGTTCCAGTTTACACTCATTGCCCTTTGTCCTATCATTAGATGACACTGAGAAGAGCCTGGCTCCATCCTCCTGACTTAGTAAAGATGATGGAGAGTGGCCTAGCAATGACCGTCCACGATCAGCTATCTCCCTTAGCACTCACAGGTACATCCCAAAGAATCACAGAACATTAGGGATTGGAAGGGACCTCAAAAGATTGTCTAGTCCAATCCCCCTGGCCGAGCAAGACCACTACATACACTAACAGTAAATGTCTACTGAACTAAAGAGCAGAAGTTGCTGAGAATACAAAGCACTATTCATCAGATGACCTTGGTCCGCCATTCAACTACTGGTACTGGCAGGAATCAAAGATCTTTGAGTTGTTTGGGCAAACATGGCCAGCCCTGCACATCCTTCTGCTCGTGCAGCAAATGCAGCTCCTGCACCCTGCTCTTTTGATAAAGTCCCCATGGTAAAATCTTGGGGGCTCTTTTTTTTAATGTACATGTGCTACAAGATAAAAAAGCCTTTGGTCGTCAGGTTTAAAGGCTGCAAATCTGGATGAGGTGGTTTTAAAGACAACCTCTCTTCCTGGGGAGGAGTAACATCAGTTTGCTCAGTTGATTTCTAACCCAGTCCTTATCAACCAGGGTAAACTCCTCTCTTGTCTCAACTTCCTCTGGGGCCTGAGCAGTCTGGGGTTTGATATCAGGACAGCCTTCAGAAGTATAGACGGGGCAAAGAAAGCGTTCAGTATCTCTGCTTTCTCTGTATCCTCTGTCTCCAGGGCACCCACCTCATTCAGAAGGAGGCCTACATTGCCTCCAGTTTTAGTTTTGATGAGTACAAGATCCAGCAGTGCTCCTGTCCTAGTGGGCTTCTCCACCGTTTGCATCAGGAAGTTGTCACCAGTGCACTGGAGGAACCTGCTGGACTGTGGGTGGCTGGCCGAGTAGGACTTCCAGCAAATATTAGGGTAGCTAAAATCCCCCATGAGAACCAGGAGCTGTAGCTGTGAGGTTGCTGGCAGCTGCCTGTAGAAGACCTCATCAACTTCCTCATCCTGATCTGGTGGCCTGTAATAGACACCCACGACAGTGTCACCCATGCCAGCCTGCCCCTTAATCCGCACCTACAAACTCTCAACTCTCTCTTCATCCGCCCCTGTACAGAACTCACTGCATTCCAGTTGGTCTTTCACATAAAGAGCCTCTCCGTCACCCTTCCTTGCTGACCTGTCCCTCCTGAAAAGGACGTAGCCATCCATGACCACATTCCAGTCATGTGAGCTGTCCCACCATGTCTCTGTAATTGCCACTAGATCACAGTCACTTGACTAAACACAGATTACTAACTCCTGCTTCTTCCCCATGCTGCATGCATTGGTGTACAGGCATTTTAGGGAGTGTGCAGAGCACTCCAATTTCACCCTAGGAAGGTGGAGGCTTCCTGGTCTTCATCCATACCATAGTGCTGCCCCACTGGTGCCCACAGAGCAACAACCCCACCCCCCTTCAAATCTAGTTTAAAGCTCTCTGAATGAGCCCTGCCAATTCCTGCCCCAGAACCCTTTGTCGCTTCTGAGATAAACCTTTCCCATGTGTAACTGTCAGGTCTGGTGTCTTATAAAACCAGCCATTGTCAAAAGAACTAATCACTGCGTAATCACTGTGTAGTTGCTGTGGAATCACTGTGTAAGGTGAGAGCTGTTCACCCATAAAAGTTAAAAATCCAAACCACATCACCTTGGCCATAGGACACTGTATTTGGTGGTTGCACCTTGGAATTCTGATCTCAGTGAAAAATTACAGTTGAGTGTGATCTTAGTAGGTGTTCAGAAAAAACCATCCAGAGTTTGTCAGCCTAGTACCTGATTTTTGCACCTCCAGCCCTTAATACCGGGCTGGTTGTCCACTCAGCCCTCACTGTGAGGACTGTTTGCCATTGACTGAATCCCAGCATCATCTCCCTGCAAAAGCTCAGCTTTTCTTCTCAGTGCTGACCAGTTCCAGTCCTGCTTTATGAGGCCTGACAGGAGCAGAGCCTTCACTTGGGTGCTTGCAAATGAAGTCACCTTGCAAATAGCCAGCCAAGAGTCAGAAAGTTGAGCGAGAGCTCCTAGCTCCTTGCATCTATTCCTTTTATGCCTAATTAAACCATTACAGACGTGTCTTTCCAGAGCTTGGCTGTCTGTCAGTTCTTCTAGGGCTTGTCAACTCGAGCAGGATGCAGCTGTCTTCCATCAAAGAGAATTTCAGGCACTGGAGGATAATAGAAAGAAAAAGACAAGAATAACTTTCAGAAAACACCAAATTGGAACACGATTAAGAATAAAAAGCCACTCCATTCAACATATTGATTCCTCTCAGTGGTTGCTTTCTGCTCTCATTTATATGCAGAATATTATCCAGTGTAATAAGCTTCATACCCTACACAGTAGTAGCAGAAATTCTGAAGAACCCTGGCAGTTACAATTTCCAAACGCCTCCTCCCCAGACACCACTTCACCTTAATAGTTTGATAATGTGGAAATCCCGCAAGCGCAACACTTGTCATTTATCCCTGTGCCTTTTGAGATGTAGTTTGTGATTAAGAGCCCGCTCCAAGGACCATGGAGATGCTTGGCTGAACACAGCGGACATTAAAGTGGACTTACTTAAAGAAGAAACACAACCACAGCCCGAGTTCCTTTGAAGCCCTGTGGCTCGAGGCTCCCTTGAGGATGCCAGTGCAGTTGAGGGGCCTCCAGCACTGTGCTGAAGGAGTCTTCATTAGGACAAGCCAGAGGGGCTTATAGCCTCATCTTTTTGACGTCTTCTGTGTATGTGTTTAGAGGACTTCTTGTCTCTCTTGGGCTCCTCCACTGCAAGGCTCTCCTTTAGCAGCTTTCTTTGTAATATCTCATAACCCTTTTCCATGGTATCATCTCTTTCATCCAAGATTCGTAGTATCATGCTCTGAAGGATGGAGCTGAGCCATCTAAGTTGTGGCTCTTGTTTTGCTGTTAGCTGAGATGCCACCACAGAAATAAGGTGAGTTTGCTTTCCCTGGACCACATGAATGTCACTGTGAGTGTTCGGTCTGAAATGATGAAGCAGCAAAGCTGCTTGTCGTTACGTATTGTGCTCTTTGGGTCTAGGAAGGATAATGCTTTCCTATTTGGGTTCCATAAATGAGGTCACCTATCTCCATCAGAGGGCAATGGAAAAAGGAAGGACCAAGGTTTAACGGAAATCTTATGCCAGTTTGGTGGCCTGTAGGCATTAGCAATCTGCTGTTGAGCATCAATCAGTATGTCACAAGCTCTAGGAACCAAAGAATGCTGATGGACCACATGACACCGTCTTATCCATAGCCTGACTTTGAAGTCTGATTTCCCTGGGCACATAGGGAAAAGCCTGGGAATGGGAGTGGGGCTTTTGCAAAAATAAATCTCCCCACTCCATGTATGAAGTACTAGCCAGGAAAACCAACTCTCTAGTTAATTTGTTTTATTCTTCCCAGAGCCTGTATGAATATGGATCATCATTTGTTTGTGCTGGACAAAGAATTTACATAACTTTAATAGAGCTTTCTATTAGTTTGTGACAAATAACAAAGTGCCCATACATTCATTATTCCAAACCCATTAAAGCTGTCAGCAGTGTGAATGATTGATAAAATACTCTCATTCAGACTGGCACATTTCACCCCATACCACAGCCACCACCTCCTGTATGAGGCACAGCATTCTCACTGGTTTCTCATCAGGGATCAGTAATTGGCCAATTAAATCCTAGGCCATAGTATCTTGTGGAGTGGAGTTAAATCAGTGATAGCTCAGAACAATTTGAATCTTAATGTGGATAAATTAAGCTCTTTCCTTTGTGGTTGTTTTCAGAGTCCTTTGTTTCAAATAATGCAAGACTTGAGGTTGTTGGTCAGGTGGGATTTGGACCTCTCTGTGCTCATGGATGTGTCACAGGACTGGCCCCACCTCTCTGTCACTGGGATGGCACCGCTGGCTTGATTGCTAAAATAATTCCCCCCTGAATTGTGGCTGAATCCTGACACCTAGATAGCGGGAGGAGTTTTGTGGGTGTGAGCACTGCAGAGTTTGGAGCTTTCACCTTTCCCCAGTTGCTTTGGCTTCTCAGTGGTGACAGGTGAACTAATATTATTGCAGTAGTGTCTGGAGGTTTGGAGCTGCACCAGAGCCCCACTGCATCACAGTTGCTGTCTAAACCTATGGTGGGGAAAAGTCCTAATCCAGCAGAGACTTCAGAACTGAGCAGGAGCCTGGCTTTGGAGGCTGAACACACTGCTCTAAGACAGACAGTCCTCCCGCTTTGTGATCCCTAAGTACAACTCCATCGGCTTGAATCTGCGCAGTGTTCTCCTAGTACAGGAGAGAAAGCATTTTGCAGGGTGGGTGAGTAAACAGAGACCATACAAGTTAATGAGATTTTCTTTTTACCTTCCTCCTAATAATTGACTGATGTCTTAGCAACATCACTATGTGCACTGGGTCAAAATAGAAATTATTTACCATTTTATCCCTGGAATTTCTCTGTTTATCCCTGGGGGTTAGTCTGGGCACTTGGATAAGAAGAACAAACAGGCTGAAGTGTGTTTGGTGCCTAGTGACACAAGTTGTGCAGTGACTCAAGATTGGTGCCGATGCTCCTGGGTCCCTTCTGCATTCCTGAGCTGGCATTGGCTGTTCCTAACTCAGGAAAGTCCCTCCCTGAAATATGCTACAACTGCAAATGCTGTGTTTGAAATTCAGCCCATGCCTGGATATTTTTTCCACACAGGGGCAGGGTCTCCAGTGGGGGACTTACAGGAGCAACAGTTAAACCCATAAATTCCCATTTGAAAATTCAATCCCTTTATGGTTTTGAGCCAGCTGCACTGCTGATGAAACATGGCTCATCCTTTGCCAATCAGTCTCCTGAACACGCCAAAGTTCGCCCTCCAGAAGTCTAAGGTAACGGTTTCAGTAGTCCCTCTTGTTTTTCCAAGGATTGAAAACTCAATCAACTCATGATCACTGTGCCCTAGATGACCTCCAACCTTTACTTCTCCCATAAGATCTTCCCTGTTCCCAAGAAGCAGGTGCAAGAGGGCATCTTCCCTGGTTGACTCCCTCACCAGTTGTGTTAGGAAGTTATCTTCCACACACTCCAGCAACTTCTGGGACTGTTCTCTCTCTGCTGTGTTATATTTCCAGCAGATATCAGAAAAATTGAAGTCTCCCATGAACACAAGAGGCAGTGACTGTGAAACTTCTCCCAGCTGCCTATAAAAATTTTCATCTGTTTCCTTATCCTGGTTGAGTGGTCTGTAACAGATTCCCACCACAGTATCTCTCCTACTGGCTTTACACCTAATTCTTACCCACAATGACTCTTCGGGGTTTGTGCCCAGAGTCCATCAAGAGATAAGCAGCAGCCAGCTGGTGAGAGGTGTTTAGAGCAGAGATGTGTTTAAACATACAGTCATCAGAATGGGGCAGAACTTGGCAGCCCTGAGGAGCACCAACACCTGCCTTGGCTTCACCAGCTCTGGCTCCAGCACTGCAGCCTTGGAGAGGCTGAACAGCTGCTGCTGCACATTGCCCTTGTGAGCACTTGAGTGCATTTTCAAGTAGCTGCATAAATGCAAAATTGAGCCCAAACTGGATGTGAACATTTTTGCTTCCGGAGTCTTTTCTTCATGAAGCACTGCAGAGTGGAGCTGCACTGGGTCTCAGCTGGGATGAGCACTGGGCTTGTGCAGAGACTGAAAACAAATGTAAAAAGCACCTGTACTTGGTATAGCCTGGGGAGAGCTGACTCTGAGCTTTGTTGATGCTTCTCATCAACTGCTGGTGCCCAGCAGCACCTGAGGAGGCACTGGGAGTTATTGTATCACCGACAAGATATAACAGTGTTATTATTTTAATGCTCTTCAGATTGTTTAATTTGGAAATTCAGATTTAATCAGATGTCAAACTTGCTGTCCAGATTCCTAAATTAAACATCAATTGTTTGGGAGCCTTTCCAGAAGCGCTGCTTGTTGCATCAACCCCACTTCAGCTTAATTTGGTACTTGCTGCAGGAACCACAATAGCTGCCTGGAGACCTTCTGAACTTGTTTTTGTAAGAAGCTGTGATTTCTAATAATAACATCATCAGAGGTATTTTGATGGAGGGTGAGCAGGAGCAGTGTAAAAAAAAGAAGGGCAGTTCCCTTTCCATTCCCAACAATCGTTGTTTGTTGTCTGCTTAATGACTGTCATCTCCTCCAGCCTCCTGAGGGGATTCCTGTTTGTCTGCTTTTCGAAGAAATGAGTGTCTCTTTGGGCATCTTCCTTGCATAAAAGATCAGACTAACCACAATGGGTTTGTTCTGCTGGTGACCATCATGCTGTGAGCTTTGGCTATCTCAGGTGGCTTTGTGGAAAGGGCAAAGACCATACTGAGAACGTAAATCTGGATGGTTTTTTATCAACAGATGAAGCTTTGGAGCAACTTCTGTGTTTGCTCAGTGCCGGAGTCTTTGGTGTAGTCTGGTACCCCCATAACAACAGGGCTTTATGTGAGCTGTGTACTGCTGAAAGGCTGTTCTGCGTTAGAGTCCAAGACCCATGTGACTCCCTCAGTCCCTGTTAGACCTCAAGTATTTGGAGCCAGGGCTTTGCAGGAGCTTGTTGCCATTGTACCAGAGCATGTGTTGTCAAAACAATTTTCAGGACAGTGTGGTTATTTATCTTCTGTAAGCCCAGAGCAGATGAAACAGATTTATTCCATACTTCTCTTAAGCTAATTGAAGAGATAATTAATCCTTAATGAAGAGTATAAAAATGGAATGGTCATTAAGTTCAGTCCTTTAGAATAGCAAGTGACATCGTGCTGACTCCAGAAGGACTTTGGTAGTTGGAGACTTGATGTCTCTTCCAACCAAGATACCCTGTGATTCTGTGGTACTGAAAACCTGTGCAAAGAGGTAAACCTCCAGTGCAGCTCTCCAGAGACGTCCTTGGGATGCTTTGCTTTGCAGCCTTTTGTGTACTGTTTTGGCTCCTCAGGTAATTTTAAAATTGCTAAATTTGCAGGGTTGCTGTTTTATGTCTCCAGAGCCATGACAGCAGGACATGAGTGAATATTTTTCAGTCTAGAGCAGCAGAAATGTGAGTGTGCCTGTATGATGGGACTTCTCTGGGATCAACTGAGCTATTGAATGGATTTTCAGAAGCCAGCAGGCAGCTGCTGCACTGAGTCCTTAGAAATATCTTCCTTTCTCTCCTGAAGATTAGTAAAACCTTGGCACTGACTGCAGAGCAGGGAAGCTGGTGTGTCACCCTGTTGTTGGGTGCCTGGCAAAGGGCAGTGTGGATGTACTGTAAAGTGAGTGTGCAAAAGGGCTAAATTCATTTGCTGCTCTTGCAATCTGCTGGGCTTTCTTCCAAAAGAAGGCCAGGGACTAGCAGCCATGTTTCATTACAACTGCTCAGATGACTGCGAGGAGATTAAGCCTTTAATTACAAGATGGAGCATCCCCAGCCAGTGTTACAGCTTGGGGCTGAAGCCTCTGCCAGTCTGAGGAGAACCTATGGGATCTCAGACCACCCATGTGTTCCTGGTAAACACAGTCTGTCTCCCGCACTTGTGTGTTCATTTTATTGTGATGATACATCTCAGTGTTTTAAGGTAATTCATACTTTCCATGAACTAGAATAATTCGCATGAGTCAGGTCTCATCTCCATATGGTGTTGAACCAAACCATCAGCCAGTTACAGAATCACAGAATTACTGAGGCTGGAAAAGACCTGTAAGATCATCAAGCCCAGCCTATGACCCAATGTCACCACAATCAGCTAGACCATGGCACTTAATTGCCACGTCCAATCTTTTCTTTTTTTTTCTCCAGGCATGGGGATTCCACCACCTCTCTGAGCAGTCCATTCCAGTGTTTGATCACCCTTTCCGTGACGAAGTGCTTCCTAATATCCAACCTGACTTTCCCCTGGTGCAGCTTCAGGCCCTGCCCTCTTGTCCTATCACTAGTTGCCTGGGAGAAGAGCCCAACCTCCATCTGTCTACAACTTCCCTTCAAGTAGTGACAGAGAGTGATAAGGTCCCTCTGAGCCTCCTCTTTTCCAGGCTAAACACCCCCAGCTCCCTCAGCCTCTCTCCTCATCTGACTTTCCCTCCAGTGTCTTCCCCAGCCTTGTTGCTCTCCTCTGGACCTGCTCCAGTACCTCAATCTCTTTCTTGAAGTGACAGGACCAGAACTGCCCCCAGTACTTGAGGTGAGGCCTCACCTGTGCCCATTATAGGGGGAGAATTACATCCCTAGTCCTGCTGGCCACACTATTTCTGATACAAGCCAGGATGCCTTTGGCTTTCCGGGTCACCTGAGCACACTGCTGGCTCCTGTTCTGCTGGTGGTCAACCATTACTCCCGGGTTCCTCTCTGCCAGGCTGCTCTCCACCCACTCATCCTCCAGTCTGTAGCTGCAGGGGGTTATTGTGGTCCTGTTAAACCTCATCCCGTTGTCCTCTGCCCATTGACCCAGTGTGTCCAGGTCTCTCTGCAGCATCTTCCTCCCCTCCAGCAGATCGACGCTCCTTCCCAACTTGCTGTCGTCTGTGAACTTACTAAGGGTAGATGCGATCCCTTCATCCAGGTCATCAGTAAAGATGCTGAATAGAACTGAGCCCAGCCCTGATCCCTGGGAGGCACCACTGGTCACTGAACACCAACTGGATGCAGCACCATTCACAACCACTCTCTGTGCCTGGTCATTACCAGTTTTTAACCTAGCAGAGGGTGCACCCATCCACATGCTGCCGGCTTTTCTAGAAGGAAAAGTTCTTTCCCTCTGTTTGACTGTCAGCAACATAATTTGTCATAGGTGCTGCCCTATGTGGGTAGGACCTGTAACACCCCAGCTAAACTTCTGCCTGCCTTTCTGAGTTTTCAGATTTACAAGACTGGTTGCCATCAGCAGTTGTGAATGATTAGCATTCCTGCTTGTTTTGCTTGCCATCAGACTGTCAAGCAAGGAGATGACAAGCAATACTCACACAGAAGTGACAGAAAAAGGTTTCTCTGGGTTTTTTTTCTCCCCCCCTTGGTGTAAAATGAGTAAAAAGCTGAGTGGGGCAAACATGATGAGTGTCATTAAGGATTGTTTCATGAGAGGATTTAATCAAGGCAGCCTATATGAATGAGTGGGTTTCTCTCTGACTCAGAACATTTGAAATGATGACCTATCATGTGAATGTTTTGGGGTTTGGGAAGCTTCTTCAACTCCATTTGGATCTTCAACTTGTTGCTTGAAGAGAACCCTAAAACGATTCCTTTATGCACAAGACTTACAATATTATGTTTGAGATCCATCTGTGGATGGTGTTTTATTCAGGAAAATGTGCTGGAATAGTCACCAGAGCAGAGTGATAAAATGTATTTTACTAGTTCATCCCCATATGCTGAAGACTGGCGTAGAAAGCTGAGTTTTGCCAGTGTCAGATGGGCTGCCAGCAAAATGCATGAGAGGAGCCTTCACTGGCATCGTGTTCAGGCACTGCAGACAGCAGCAGGCTGTCTCAGCTTCTGGGACATGTGGCAACTTGGTTATTCTAAGACCTTACGACCCACATAGGGATGATTGGTGTTGTCATGGGGCTCTGAGTTCAAAAGGCTCTGGATTTGTGCAGGGCAAGGATCGTGGTTCTGCTGGTACCAGCATTGGTGTTAGCCTTCTTGAGAGTGGGAAGGATTTCCCTATGGTTTTAACCAAGCAGGGACACCCAGCATGGGGTTCAGTTAACCTCTACAGCCTTGGGGACACCATGTTTGGGGTCTGTGTGAAACTTCAGTGGGAAAACTAGTTCCCTGACTGGTGAGACTTGTATGAGCTGTGATCCACAGTGGGTGTTGGCAACTTCTGGGCAAGGAGTTTTAGCTTTGAGAGCTCTGAAATGGCCATCGGGGAAGTCAGTGGACCATCCAGCAGTTGATGAGGTGGAGGTCAAGGATAAGGATGATCCAGAGCAGCCGGAAGGGACAATCCAGGCATTCAGCAGTGGATCTGTGCCACCCTGAGTTCTGATCAGGCCATCAAGTAGCTGGGTTATTTGTATGATCCACGTGGCACTGATAAGCTATTAACTGTTCCCCTCAGTGTCCTCAGCCAGAGTGTTTCTAGAGTTTAGTTGCATCTCCATCCTGAGACTGCTCTCCCTGTCCTCACAGTGGTGGCTTAGCAAGGACACCAAGAGCTATAGGCAAGGGCACATGGCGTCAGCAGGAGAAATCCAGACTTTGTTGAAGTAGCACTTCCTGGTGCTTGTTCTGCTTTGTGTCCTCTGGACATGACTGGAATCTATTTATTTTCCCCAGTGGTGGTACATGGTGAGCACCATGTCTGTCCCTTGGCTATGGCTGAAGAATAAAGGAGAGAACAGACACAGCTCTTGCTCAGCCAGCAGCAGCACTTGCTGCTCAGCAGGCTCCACAGCTCCCTGCTTGGTGCCTGCTGCGATTATTTATGCTGTGGGTTTATAGAAGGAGTAAAGCTGGGGAAAATGTCCATTTTCATGGTACACCTGAAAGCATCAGTCACTGCACAGGCTCAGCTGCCCCACCTCTGTTGACGCTGGAGCTGAAAACCTGCCTGTTGCAGGCCTGCTGTGAGAGCTCCACCATGCATGGTCCTTCCTTGGTGTTGTGAGGAAATGCCACTGCAAGACTCAGGATCTGCTACAGGGTGGAGGAGCAGTTGCATCTGCTGTATTCCATGTACTGTGGAGTATTAAGTGCTGGGGTATCTGAGGAGCCATGTTCATTAGTGCCAATGCCTGAATGAAACAGAGATTGCTGTAGCTATACAGGAGATAAATGATCAGCCACAAGCACAGTGTTTGGAGGCTGTGGAAGCCCAGAAGATGCCCCACAGGAGTTGAACAAAGACTGGGGTTGCAGCCCACTTCCCCCATGCAGACTGGGCACTGAGCCCTGTATTTCGGCCTTGCCACAACGACTTTGTTTCATGCCATAGCAGAGAGCTACCTCCGTGGCAGCTTCCCAACACCAGTGTTTCCAGTATTATTTGCCATAATGGAAAATGCTACTGAATTGCTAGAGAAACGTTCTTGATAACTGCGTTGCCATCTGACAGATCCC
Source organism: Phoeniculus purpureus (assembly GCA_028565055.1). Lineage (NCBI taxonomy): Eukaryota > Metazoa > Chordata > Aves > Bucerotiformes > Phoeniculidae > Phoeniculus > Phoeniculus purpureus. Next base: position 26,224,043 of record JAOXOE010000506.1, read on the forward strand.
GTTTGATTTTCTGAAGAAGCTTGGAGCATTCAGAAACAAGCGAGAGGAGACACAGTCCCTGGTTATTAATTCTTTAATGCTGCAAGCCACTTAGCGGCGAACATGCAGATCAAAGCTTTGCCTGAGAAGATTGAGCTGTCGAGACAGGCGTTATCGGGAGCAGGCTGAAGCAATACAACAGAATCCTGACGGATAAAAAACCCCTCTGATTACATTTCCATTAGTTTTGAAATCTCCTTTGTGTTTACTTTAGACATCTTCATGGCTTTTGTGACGAGGGTTAAATGTAACCTGGTAAGCACTTGATCTCCTCTCCCAAAGTGACAGGCACCAGCTTTGCATCTCAAATAAACGCACTTGGGATTTTCGTAGCCAGCACTTCAGCAGAGAGCAAAGGTGCTGGAGAGGGAGCTGGGTTACAAGAACCCTTTGTTTACTGAAGCCTCACCCCAAAGAGACAACTTCAGGCAGGTCACATTTTCATAATCTCAATGGCTGTAATTCCTGAAATGAAGAAAGGAAGGACAATCTTGTATTCCTTGTTGTGATGTGCAGTCAGTGGTCTGAGTCATTATTGAAGCCCAAGCCTACCGTAAGCAGATTTACTATTGATTTTCTTGGAAACAGAAACAGAGCATTTTATACACCTAAATTATGCCAAGCCCAAATCTGACCCTCCTCAAGTCAGTGACAGCTACACCAGGGACAAAACTGGCCTTGGGATTCTCTAGGTATAGGTGTAAAGCTTTGAAGAACAAATTGGAGCACTAAGGTTGTTTAGTGGCCTGAAAAGGAAAATAAACCGTTACGGGTCATTTTCATCTCTCAGGAGGTTTTAAGCATTTGATGTAGTTGGCAATTGGATAGTGTCAGCCCTTATGAGATGGTGTGCCGGTGGATATTGTGATTGGGTGTTACTGAAAAGGAGAAATTAAACTAAATCCTCATTTCTGTTTCATGAGAATTACCAGCTTTCCTCTTTGTGTAGGTTTTTAGTTCTATAAGTAAATTTCATCTCATGCCTGAATTTCATCTCATGAAGCTGCAACTGAGAGCAAATTAAAGTTCCTCCAGATCTGATGTTGCTAAGAACGGCAGTGGATCCAGCGCATTGTTGGCACTTCCTTGATGCACAATGTGTATTTATTTCTATAATTAGTGCCTGGATAAAAAAATCTCACAGTCCTGTTTACAGAGCCTTGACTTTGACCCACTGGGAGGGGAATGCTGAGCTCTAAGTACACAAGCCAAGGAGTAAATCGTTAGACCAGAAAAGTAGGTTTCAGGAGATGTTAATTCTTCTTATGTTAATAACCCTCCATGTGATTCAAGGCAGGATATTAATGGTTCTTTCACCATTGCTATTTTTGCCTTTTGGCACTAACTGGTAAAGCTTCAATTAAGGAAAAGGGCACTCAAAAGTTAAATTCTTAGTAGGTTGGGGGTTTTTTCTTTCTGAAGAGAATGCAGATTTTTAGCTCCTTCTCTTCCCCCCATTTCTGCCCCCTTCCATCATGCTAGTACCACTTAGAAACACTTTTGATGCTGTTGATTTGTCTGTAATGGCGATAAACAATATTGGGGGGGAGATTTTCAGCTTTCAGCAGTCATTCGTCAGTTTTGGCCAAATGAAGACCTGGTGGTTTATTTTTACAGTGTCTTTCAAAGAGATGTGTTGACTTTTTAAAAACTCCTTTAACAGTTCTACATATAAAACAGCAGTATCAAAACAGAGGGAGTAAATAATAATTATCAGAAAGTATAATATGCCATAACAGAAATGGTAACTCTTGTCTTCTAGGGCTAATTAGCAGTTGAAAGTCAGATTTCTACATTTAATTTGGGTGTGAATAGAGTGAGTCTTTGTAATTGAAGGTTGTCAGAAGAGGAGATTTAACAACTAGCTTTTCATTTATAGGTTGATTTGTTTGTTAACTGCTTCCTGGCTGCTTTCCTCCCCCTTCTGTTGGCCTGAAGGTGAGAGGGAGACAGTACCTTAACAATCAGGTAGAAGGTCTACATCTGCTCCAGGACCTGTAATGCCCCTTTGATTTAGCCACTCACTGAGAAGCTGGAGGTACAGATTCAGGTCTTCAGTTGACTCAGACCAAGCTGTTTTCCTACAATCTAGGTGAGGTTTTCTTTAGGGGCTTGGGATTGTTTTTCCTGAAAATTTTAAGTGTGAATTCCTTACCCCAGTGTAAGGAAAAAACAAAAAAATTACAAATGCTTACAATTTACTGAACAGGGAAAAAAAGTTGCCCTTAATAGAACATTGTGAAAAGATTTTTTCTTTAACCAAAAAAGCTTAAGCTTTGTAAGCTAGACAACCTCATGGGTTAGTTCTGAAACTGTCTGGAGCAACATCACTCTGCTGAATAAACAAGGAGGAGCATCTCCAAACACTCCCTGCTACAACAAGGGACCTTCTTTCTGTGAATGTCAAATATGTTGGAGCTGCTACATCTGTGCTGTGGTAAAGATGGAGAAACAATCCATGTGTGCACTTAGGTAGAGCTGCACACAAATACGTGGAGGTTTGTGTGCAGTTCTTGGCTTGCCCAGGGGAAAAGCAGGTAGTCAGCAGGTGTAGAGCAGCAGCAGAGCACAAATGACCCTATTAGTTCTCCCCTGTTAGCCCTAGCCACGCCAGCCCCGCTCGTTATTTCTGGCCAGCACAGAGCAGAGCCATGTGCAGCAGCCTGGCTTTGTTGCTAAGGAATAGCAGCAACCATCAAAACAAAAAAAGAGCTGATTTCTAAGCTTTTCAAAAACAATGCCTGCAGGGATTTCCCTGTGGACTCACAGTACATTAATCTTTCTATCTCCTATCAGCATCACAATGTTTTCATGTTCAGGTATCACAGCTTGGCTGGGGGCAGCATTTGTAAACACAGACAAACGTGGCTTCTCTGAGCTTCAGGGGTCTTTTCATCTTGGGAAGGTAATGTGACCAGTTCAAATAATTCTTTATGTCTTGTGAATTCAGTGCTCAGGAGTGGCTCTGACTTGGCAACCCAAAGTACATGGGGCTTCCATTTTGCCAAAGAGCTTTTACTTAGGAAAGGGGCAGAGACATCTTGTGTTGGAGTGACTCACCACATCTCTTCAGCTCCAGACAGGGCTGGAGCTTTGGGCTCCGTGCTCAAAGTCCTTGTGCCGTGGTCTGCGATGGCTATTCTGCACCAACTTGTAGGGAGGAAGGTAAATCCATGTGTATATCCAGTGAGCTGCAAATATCATCTCTAAAACAGTAATTGGCTTAAAGCATCTCCAAGAGCCACATGCAAGGTTACAAGTGTTAACTTGCAACAGAAGGGTGCCAGGGACTGGGAAGTGCAATCATCGATGCCCTGTTCTGGATGTGCTCATGGGGAGTGGCTAGAAAGCTAGATAACTGCCCTATTAATACTTAGCGACATTGATATCAATTATTGCTCAACATTAGCTCCCTGCTTTGCCTTCAGAGTGCTACAAAATCCATCTGTTTCAGTAAAGGGTGAAATCACAGGGACTTAGATCAAGAAACCATTTCCTGCTCCAAGTGATAAATTTCTTGTAGCTAAAACAACATTTCTGTGTTTGGTACCATCCAAAATTATAAAATATACCAGAATGTAGATCGTGTTGGTTTTGTTTTCCTGGAGTATTACTGTCAGGGTAAATCCATAAAGATGAATTAGAAGCTGACTTCTCTCAGCCCTTCATTCACAAGGAACGTGCCAGTCTCAGCAAACAGATGTCCACCTCATCACAGCCATCATCACAGTTGGCTCGGAACATTGTCTGTCTTGTAAAGGCATGTGAGCACCCAAGGGATGTGGAGTTTTACCTCCCCTAGTCTCTCCAGATCAGAGCTGTGAGAGGGAACAGAGCCCTGCTCTGTTTTCTGTACATTATGTTGTAAGGGGTCCCTGCATATCCTGCAGTTCTGTGGACACAGTGGTGCATGCCCTAAGGATCTCGTGCAAAGGGAGTGGAAAGAGGAACCCAGTTTTATCATCCCAGCTCTGGATCTCATTGAAGGAGTGAAATTAGCAGAAGGGAGTTGATCCAAGTGCTTTTGAAGTTTGCTTTGGCAATTTTAGGAGTTTTTTGTAAATGCTCTTGCTGACTGCTGCAAGTCAGGCTTGGTGAATGTGCCTGGATCTAGCTGGGAGCTTTTGAGATTCAGAGATTGTGTGAAACTGCAGTTTCCTAAATCCTGGCTTTATGCCCTTTCTCCAGATAACAGCTCTGAGAGCCAAGAGAAAATTGACAGACCAAACAAGGTGTTCAGAGCAACACTTGATTGAAGCACAAGTCAGCGTTTGCTGGGGGTATTAGCTGGCAGCCACTGCCGTGCAAAACACAGGAGCAGGGTGCTTTGAGGGTGTTTTGTCCCGTGGCATTAAACCAAAAAAGTAGATCTGACCTATGTGGGGCTGTGGTGGACATAGTGTGTATGTATGTTGCCTGGTTCCTGTGCTGTGTAGGACAGCAGGGTGTGGAGAGGTGTCAGGAGGCTGGTTGTCTCCCCAGAGGGGCACTTGTACAGAAATGCTAATGTAGAAGGTTTAACATGGTTAATTGCCATGGCAACGGAAATAATCTCATAAATATGGGATTATGGCTTCAGGATCAAAGAGGGGGAGAACCTGGACTCTGAAAGTTCTTTATTTAAATCTCATAGCAGCAAAAGGCGTAACAAACCAACTCTTGAGATCTGAGTGTGTTTGTCTTTTGCTTCTCAATTGCCTGCAAAACTAACCCTTAAATATTCAGCAAATAAAGGCAAAAATGTCCAGTCTCCTGCTGCATTCACTTGTCAGTGCAGAACCACAGGATCTCTCTGGTTGGAAGAGGTCATCAAGTTCAACCTTTGAGCCGTTTGTTACTTCAGACAATGAAGTAGTTGTAGTTGGAGCAGAATATTTAGAAGAAAATTCCTCTATCTCTTGAGTCCTGGCATCACTGGCAGGAGGGTCAGAGCCCAGACGAGGAGAAGGTGATACTGTTGGGGACTCAGGGCAAGGATTTCTTTCAAACAGGCTGGGTAGCACAACCACACTGGGCTCGCTGAAGAATTCTAAGTAGAGCCCAGTTTTCCCCACGAGAAGATTGTTTCAAGCATGCTGGTGTCTTCTGCTGCGTTTCATCACGTGTAATTTCTACCTCCTCTGTGTCTGCTTACACATTACAAAGGTGCCAAGGAAACGAAGGTCTGTGGAAGATCACCAGCTGCCATTTTTCCTTGAAGAAAAGCTGCAATTTACCATTAACCTAGCAATTAGGCAAAAAAATTTACACTAGCATGCTGCTTTCTTGCATGAAAATCCACCTCAGCAACTCTGAAAATTATCTGCGAGAAAGGTAATGGAATAATTCCCAGCATCTTTGATTTGGAAAAGCCATTTTGTGGCGTGATTGATATTTCCTTTGTGTAAGCATGGGAGGCCATAGAAAGAGGAGTAATCTCTCTAATGGGTTGCTCTGTGCTGGTGCCTGGGCTCCATGATACATTTGTCAGGCTTTAATTAAAGCACTGGAGTTGACTTTCCACAGTAATTAACTTTTATTTGCAGTTACACCGTGTCTGTCATTTTTGACACCAAGACTTTATGGGTGGAGACAGGAGAGGCTGTTGGCACAAAAAAATAAAGAGTGTGGAAAGGAGGAATAATCTAGGGCATGGCGTTGTGTTTGCCATGGATTCTTGGAGGAGGCAAACCAACATTTTATTCCAGAGCTGTTTTGTTGTTAGTTACCCCACAGGTTTTGTCTCCTGCATAAACACCCACCCCATCGCCTTGGTTACCCTTCCCTGTGCTGCATCCTGCAGTAAACAAGTGCGTGCTACCAACAGAAGTTAAGCACTCGATTCTGCTCTTTGCATTCCAGCAGTCTTTCTCTTCCACTTCCAATTCATGTAGTTTAATGCCTCCATCTCATATGCACCATGCTCTGCTCTTAGGTGGGCTCTTAGGGGTAGCAAAGAGTGTGGAAAAGAAAGGTAGTAAGTTGTGTGTTTTCAACTTCAAGCAGTGTCCCAGATTTTGTTTTAGTATTTCTTGTGGACTGAGGAACAAGTGCTCTGGAGGCACCTGCCAGGCACCTAGAGCAGTTAGATCAGTCCATGTCTCCATTTGTCCTGCTATCAAATAAATAGTTCAATGTTCAGAGACAGGGAAACCAAGCCTGGCAGTTAGTGAACAGGGCACTCACATTACACCCAGGAGACTCTGGTTCAAGCCTTCGCTGGTTTTGTGTCTTAATTATTTATACAACATGGAAAAACAGCTCTAGCTGGGCAGTGAGGGAACTGTGATGTTGGAGTGCCTGGCTAGGTTGTGGACAACTTGGTAGCTGTGTAGGTGTCCCAGGTTAAAAACCAACACAAAGAAAGGCAACCAGGTCTCGAGTTGGGGGGGTCTTGAATAGAATTTATCAGGCAATGAAAACAGCCTGGGGAAACAAAAAAGGTTTATGAAATCTACATCTAAGAGCAGAAAGAAGAAAAGCCCAAAAAAGTGAACACATAAAACAGAATGTTTTATCCGTCACAATGCCATTACATAAATTTTGAGAAAAAATGGGCAAAGAATTATGCAAGCAGTCTTTGGCTTTAGGCTGGATCCCCTGGGGCAAGGACACACATACACTCAGCAGCAGCAAGGGAAGGCCACCCCTAGAACACTTCAAATCCTCAATTTCCCAGCATTCTGCCAAAGGTTTAAGAGTTGCAAGTCCTTCTCAGCTTCTTGTGTGGATGATTCCATCAGTTGAACAAAGCAAACACCCCTCAGTGCTCCATTCTCTGTCTTACTCAAGCATTCTCAGTTTTCTCAGTGGCAAACCATGACAAACAGTTTCTTTTCCTGCTAGTCAGTAAATCAAAGATGGCAGCAGCTGCATGGCTGGCCACGTGGCAAGAACACAACGGCAACCGTGGCAGCATGCCAGCAGGGGCTCCCCTTTCCAGAGTCTTGAGGCTTTTCTTCTTTAGGGTTAGCTCAACACTCTGGCATTCCCAGGCTTGAAGTGCTCAGCGTAGCTCTGTTCTGTTCGATGTGGGGAGGAGTTGGCATTGGTGATTTTTCTCACTATGTTGCCTACTTCACCCCACCAGCAGGGAAAGAGCTTTTCTGTCAGCACAGCACAGTCAGAGCTGTCTGCTCTGGCACGGCAGACGGGACAAAGCGTCCTGCCACCATGCTCCAGCCCCCTCTACTGCACTCAGCTTCAGGTGGGCAGCAGAGTCATGCTTGTGGCATTTCAGCTCTGGCTCTGGAGAAGAGTGGCTGGTGGCCACTTGCCCACCCCAGGGCCACCCACCCTGGAGCTGCAGCTCTGGACAGGCAGCTTGCCCCCCTGGGGCTCCAGGAAGAGAGAAGGACTACTCACCCCTGAGCGGGGTCTTTTATTGGGGTGCAGAATAGGGGGGAATGCCCCTGGCACTAAACCAGCCATAAATACCCCCTTTCGAAGCTCCCCCACCTGAATCTTTGGTGTCAGCTCTGAAGCCTCCAACTTCTGCAGGAGCTAGGGCTTTTGTTCACTCAGATGGGCCACTAAGGAAAAGAATACCTAGGCCTAAATATTGGTTAACAACCCAGCCTCCCCAAGCATCAAAAAAATGCTATCTGGGGTGAGGGGTTTCTTTCTGCCTGCTTTACAGTCTGAAACATAACAGACATTATTTTGAGAATAAAAGGAAAGGCGATACCCGAAATCTGTTTTCCTAACCCAGGACCATGGGTCCATCTGAATTCATAGCATGATGGGAAGGAGTGGCGGAGTGGGAAAGATGTCAGGAATGGGTATCTCCTGTGTGATGGGTTTCTCAGGCAGCCTGAAGATAGAGGTATGTCCTGTTTCTTCCCAGATTCAGGATGAGAAGGGTCACTTAAAGCTGCAGCTGTTTCACAGGTAATAAAGAGGGAGTGTGTTTTCAGTGGAATGAAGAGAGAGAGCCAGCACATGTGGAAAACTTACTAGGGAGCAACAGCACAAGATTTTCATCCCAGGTGAATCATCATCATTGGCATTGCCCTCCAAATGTCAATATTGACCTTTATCAACCACAGAACATCAAATTCATAGGACCACTGTTTTCTGTGACCTGATTTGTAGATGGAGCAGGTTGTGATTGCTATGACAAATCCAGCTGTTCTTTGGAGCAAGATGTTTTCTCAGGAGAAAACCAGTCTCTCCACGCAGATCTGCTCTGAGTTTGACATCCCGTGTTCATTAGGTGTTTTGGCTGCCATGTGGCAGTGTACTTGACCCTACTCCAGCATGGTGGGAGCAGATGTGTCTGCTTGTCCTGTGGCAGCAACAACTTGAGATGGCCTGTTATTCCCCCAACTCCAGATGTCTTCCCGGAGCAGTCTCCGTGGTTGAAAAATGGTCCCATCACACAAGAGATGGTGATTAGCTAGTTGAATAGCAATAAGAGAACCTCAGTGCAGATGTGCAGGGAACAAGGGAGGTATCAGACTCTGTGTCGGTTTTCCCCAGTTGATTACATACTTTCAGTTCTACAATGACCCCTTAATGTTAACGCTGCCATTACACGGTTATTTTTTTAAAGTCAAAACTGTATATTAATATTTCCCCCAATTGCATACTAATAAAAATCTTAATTTAGTTTGCATACAATCAGTGCATCTATTGCAAAAGTTTCCTGTATGGTGAGTTAATTCCTTCAAATATTTTTCAGTCAAAGATTTGGATTCCTGTCTTCCCATATGAGTGGAATGGAAGAATTCTGTAAATCTTAATACACCTCTGAGGCTGGTTCTGTGTCACTTAACAGCCTGCTTAGGGCACAAAGCAAAGTGCTCTTAAATAAGGAGAGATTTCAGCCAACCCTGCTCAGCTGAGTCAATATTTTATTTTATATGCCGCCCCTTCCTCGCATGGCTGTCCATCATCCAGCTCCATCTTTGAAGCCAGAGTTATTAATGTCCCAGGGAGCACGTCTGTGGCTCATTATTGCAGCCTCTGAGTACTCTACAAACATTAATGGATTTATCTTCACAGCATACAAGAAGTGAAATGAAATTATTCACCTGGTGCAGAGGCATAATGTGAAGAAGAGATGTTTCATTTAGATGCTCAACTTGTGACATGTGCGCCCCGATTTTGCACAAAGAGTGTCTGGCCACTCGTTCTTTGTTGTGGAGTCACCTTTTGCCAAGTCTGTCGCAGTTGGGCTTGCTCCATGCTTCCACGGAGCAGAGCGCAAGTGGCTTGTGCTCTGCTCTAAGCAAACAAGGAAGATGCAGTTAATGACTGCCTGTGCTGAGCTTGTGCTCCTTAACATTGGGCACCGAGGTAGAGAGAGGATCCAGGTCCCCAGGACAGCGCTGGGCTGCCCTAGGCACCACCATTGTGGTTCTTCAAGCCCTCTCCTTGTTGCTATTGGACTACCCACTGCCAGCAGCTGCGAGGCAGAGATGCAGCCAACAGTAGGATCTTTCTTGAGGTGACCTTGACTCTTTGGGCATGTGTGTGGCTTGTCCTTGCTGTTACACTGAGCTGTGTGAGTTTGTTATTTGGCTTTTCGCAGTGTGTACAGCTCAAAGCCAGAGCAGGCTGCAGGGAGAGACACCCCAAAAGGCCTCTCATTGCTTCTTATTGATCTCCAGCTTCTGGGCAGTGAACAAGAGTTTTCACTAGTTTAATTAGAACAAATCTGTGTGTGAGTGGGATCGTCTTTGGCAATGGGACATGTTTGGATGCTGCTCTTTTAAGTGTCCCATATTTGTTCATATTTCCTTCTGCACTGTAAAATTTCCATCGTATTTCCACCCACTGTGTCAAACTGGTGTGTAAAATCCTCCTCTCTAAAAGGGGTTTCTAGTTATGTCTGGGTCACTGCCTGGTGGTTGCTTGTTCTTTCTGAGGCCACTTCTTCCTTTGACACCAAGCCCTGGGGCTGAAAGCTGTGGGTTAATAACTGGTGTCCATGAACCAGCTGTGGTTAGAATAAACTCTCAGATGAGATTCTAAGCGAGTGCAATCTTTTATTTTTCTAGTGTGTGTTAGTGAGCCCTCCAAAGCAGAGCAGTCATACTTCACAGCTCCCTTTATCTCCCTTCTCCTCTTACCATATTGAATGTCTGACTAGAGGGGAGTTAGTGAATGGCTCTTTTAACCAGGGAGGTAGAGGTCAAGGCATCATCTGACTTTCTGTGGCACAGGATTGTGTTATGAACATATCTCCATCCATCCACCTATCCATCCATCCATCCATCCATCCATCCATCCATCCACCTATCCATCCATCCATCCATCCATCCATCCATCCATCTATCCATCCATCCACCTAACCATCCTTCCATCCATCCAAGTCTGCTGAGGATGTCTCTGTTCTTGGAGCATGAGTTCATACAATTTCACAGAAGCAGCAACCTCAGTTGAGATTGCCCCACCACTGACATGCCATAATGGGGCAGGACCAGGTCAAACCCCACCAAATCTTCATGTTTGCTCACTGCACTGATGTTGCTAAAATACCATTATGGGCTGTGTTGGGTTTATTAGGGGTTTATGCTTTGCTAGCAAACCTAGCAGTCTGTATTGCTGTTAAATACATTAACGCACCATTGCGACTGAATGGGTACGAATTCAGAAGGTGGGTATGCTTTCCTACCAGGCTTTTTTATCAGCTATAATAAAATGTTTCTTTCACTCTTAGGTTCTTGTATATGTCTATTATAACCTGTCATTGTGAAATTAGATCCTTATCCTATACTTGCACGTTGTGATTAGAGCTGGTTTGAAACACTGCAGCGCTAACTGACATGGAAATACATATTTTGATGGGAAATTCAGTGTGACTTTCACTGAAAAGAAAAGGGAGAAGTGCTATATATGTTTATTCATTGTTTCCTTTTTCCCCCCTCTCCTTATTTCATTTTTATGGTGGCTGAGGTGTTTGTTGTGGTTGGGTTGGATGCAATTAGAATGGGACACAACTAAAGCACGCTGGAGGGGCACTCTTTCATTCAAACTCTTGTTCCTCACCCATCTCCAGCTTTCCAAAAGTTTGTGACTGGGTGCAGCATCTGATGGAGTCAGCAGAGTGGGGTGTCAGTGTCCTTTGTGCACTTTATGGATATAGACAAGTCGGGGTGTGGGGAGATAAAGCAGAACATACATGTTGTGGGCTGGGCTCCCGTGGACAAATCTTCCATCTGGTCAGCTGAAATTCCCCCAGAGATAGGTCAAAACTTAATTAGCCTATCTTGATCTTCTTCATGCATTTCTCTTTCTTCATCTTTACAGTCTCTTGGGGACAGTTACCTCAAAGGGCCCTTCCCCAAATTCCGAGCAGTTGGACTCTTTTTCATCAAATCTTTAACAAAAACAGCATGTTTCAAGCTGTGTAATAGAATTTCGGAATGGCATGAAATTCTCTGTATCTAAGTCCATGTTACGAGCATCTCTGGTTTCTCCTCCCTAATATTCTTAGAGCTGCAAAGAGGAATCGCTTCTGGAGAGTGCGGAAAGATCCAAGTATAAAAGGGACATAAACACAGAAAATGTGACTGCACGTAGGATGTTCTGAAGAAAGATGGTAATGAGGGTTTGCAGGTTCCAAGCAGTGGCGAATAAATCACAGCAGGCGACGTGGAACATACTAAACAAGAACACCGAATTCTTGCTTGGAGGAATCTTACTGCTGCAAGTTAATAATCATTTTATTCACATGGCCTGAAGCTTTGGGGGATATAAATTTTGCAGAATAGCAGCTGGATTGTGGAAGTGGGCCGCTGGCCTGAGAAAGAAACCAGGCAAACCTGAAAACCCCACATTGGGCTGACATAGTTGAGTACAGCAGCACTGAATCCCTTCTCAGTGACCAACCTATGGGGAACGGTGGAGAAGACCTTGGTGGTGGAATTGACACTGAGCGTATAACTCTTTCTTCTTTCCGTTACTGTTTGTCCAGCTTCTTTATTTCTATCTCCTGGTTTCAGTTTGAGAAAAACACAAAGAAAAAGGTTCTCCACTGACAGTTAGCTCTACCTCGATGCTCGTCTTCTGTTCTCCTTCATTTGTGCTGTAATTTAAGGCACCATTGGTATTTTTTTTCCCCATAAGACATAATGAATGGCTGGGAGCTGTTGGTTCTTTTGGACTCTTTTTTTCCTTCTATTCATCATTATGTCTTCATTGTCCTCTTTAATTTAGCTGTGCCGTTGAGGGGATCACTTACTGTGAAAGATAATATTGCTGGCTGTTTGTGAGGATTGCACACCTCAATTCATCATCCTCTGTAAGATACTCTGCACCAAAAAGGGCAAAATGTGTAAGTCCAGTGCAGACCCCAACCACCGTGCTGATGTTTTCAAATGCCACTCTCTGAGGCTGGGCATGTGACACCTTTTCTGGATACAGATTTTTACCAGCTGAACTGTTGGCAATGGGACTTGTTAACAGAACAGGAGCCCCCCAGCAAGGTTTCATGATCAGTCAGCAGCAGGAGCCCAATTCAGGAGTTGTTTTTAAATAGTAAATTAATTCCCAGGCAATTGCTTCCATTTAGGAGAAAACATCTTTCAAATACTGACATTTCAGCAAGTTACTCAGGTGGTTTTAAAGTCTGGTTGTAAATTGTGGAGAGATCCAAACCCACCATGTTTGTATACCTGAAATCCCGTATCTAATGACCTAACAAACCCCAAGAACCTTGTGTAGTAGAACACAGGCAAGAAAAGTCACGATCCTTTGGAGGCTCCCACGCCCAAGCCAAACATAGCTCTGATTGCACAAACTCTCCAGCGTTTATTCAGTGCAAAGGTGCTGTTATTCACTAGTTGACTTATTTCTCTTATGTCCTCTGGGCTGCATTTGAAATATGCCCTGAAATATTTATGTGGGGGCATGTTAAAGTGACTCAGGATCATCCCCAGGAGTTGCAGAGATGGAATAATGTTGAACTGGAGGGTCCTACATGCTGTTGGGTGTTTTAAGGGGATGATCTCTGTGTCATATCTTCCAAAGGTGAATATGAATCTTTAGCAAATGCTTTTTTACGGGATGAAGAGCTTGGATGCTGCATTATCTTTGGATACTTGGGGGGACATTACTCACAGCACTACTTTGGGATTGCACTTGCTTTTCTCTGCTGGTTTATGCATTTCTTTTCCTCACTGTGTGAATAATTAATACCAGCCTGATTGGGACTTGTTTTTCCATAATATATTTAAAATTGAGGTGAAAAGTATCTGTGACAAGTGTTTGGAAATACCATCTGAGGACACACAGAACGTGATTAGTCACTCCCCACGTGGGCCATGGCAGGGAGATGGAGTGGTCAGATATTTCCATACTACAGTTACAAGAATGATGAGATTCCCTCCCATGTCACAATCAGTGACAGTTTAGGAGAAGTAGAGAGATTCCAAGGACATGGAGGAGTTTCTGCACTTGCTGCAGTTCTAGCTGCAGCCCAGCTAGCTGATGGGGAGGCTCAGGGCTTTGATTCTCTCAGTTGAACCTGTTGAGAAATGCAGAAAGGTGATGCTGTGTGAAGACCCTCCAGCCGTGGACGCGTCCACATCACACTGTTGGGCAATTTCCCATTGCTAATCAACGCAATTTTGCTGGGAAACTTCATCTTATTTTGTGATGAACAGGCGTAACGGTGGAACGTACACTGTGTAATTAATCATTTTCTTCTTCTCCTGACAGAACCATGAATAAATTGGCAGACCAGCAGGACCACATGATACCATGAAGAGAAGCTTACAGGTCCTCTATTGCCAACTGTTTAGTAAGTAAATAGTAATTTATTTCTTTTCTGTAATAAAGGAACTATTCAGATCCCTACTCAAGAGCTGTGCAGGGCATAGTTCAGGGAGGTGCTTAGCTGTGTGCCTCACCTCAGGTATCTGGAGGAACCACATGGAACTTGAATTATCTTGAGGTATTTGGAGATGTACTGCAAAAACAAGTTGAAGTATCAGCTGATTCTGCAGACTCTTGTACCAAGAGTAAAGGTGATTTGGCTGTTTTGTAAGAGTCTGTGGTAAGATCCACCCAGTTACTTAGTTCCTTTTAAGTCACTTTTCTTTTAGATACCCTGTAGGTGCATTGCTTAGGGCCCCTTTTGTCCCAGTTACACCACAATGCTAAAACCAATCTCCAGAGAGTGCATCCTGCAGCTGAGGAAGAGGAAATGGCTTTAATGTGTTTTCCTGTGCTTTATGTTCTAAGAACGGCCTGCAGCTTGGTCCTGTTTGTTCATTTGCACAAAAGAGGGGAAAATCCCCACAAAAACGTTTGCGTACGAACAAGAAAAACCCAACTTTCAGAGGAAATGTACCAAAGCAGTTTCACCACCAAACTGGTGCATTGCTATGGGGTTTGTCACTCCTTGGCTGAGCCTCTGCAGTGAGTACACTTTGGGTGTCCTTTTGTGCTGTTTTCAGCCATACCTGAGGCAGTGGAACCCCAGTACCAGTGAGCACTGCTTGGCTTTGGGGCTGTGAGAAGGGACTCAAATAGGTACTTGTGTGATATGCAGACTGGTGGGATTTGTTAGCCGCCAGACCTGTATCCAAATAAGGTCTTAAATGCAGTATGTGTCTTTTTTTGGGGTGTGAAACTTAGGTGAGTTATATGTTGGGTATGCTGACATCCAGAATCTTCTGCTGTGCCTTCCAAAAAGAACCCGTTCCATCCATTTATGCTGGTGCAGAACAGTCTGTGCAAGTGGCACCAGTTGTAGAGAGGCAGATCTGGGAAAAATGCCGTGTTTGGGCCAGCACATGGGCTCCAGGCAATGCTGCTTTACCTCCAGTCGTTCATAATTTGTGAATAAGTAGTTAAACATGGGATGTAACTATAAAGGAGCTCTCAAACTGGGTCTCCAAAGATTCTATTCTCTCAGGTGATGTTTGAGAAAAAAAGAAAAAAACAGCATAAAGAGGTTAAAACAAAGAATTCGGAAGAGGTTTCTTGATGAGGTTTCTCTTTGAAATCATGAGCGAGATGGGGTTGGTGAGGACCAATTAAAGTGAAACATATGTCCCCAATTTGCTGCCATTTGTTCTCGGCACGTCTTTGTGGATGAAGTTTGTTGTCTCTGTGATGATGAAGATGCAAATCCCTTTCTCCTGGGGCTGAGTGATTGCCGTTTGTCATGAAGACCTCATGTGAGGGTTTTAGCCCAACAGTATCTCAGGAGAATAACCTGTAGGAGGAGATAAGGCATGAAAAAATAGGTTTACAGAACAGGTATCTTGACATTAGACCAGCGCAGGTCAGGACATTGAAACACTAGAGCAGACTAGTCAGGAGGATTTTAATCTGCCACCGGAGCACTGAATGGAAAAAAACATCTCTCAGGGGAGACAGAGATCATCTTAGATGATTTCAAAAGCTCCCATCAAGCCCTCAATCCTGTGATCACCAGGTACTGTGTCCCAAGCACACATGAGCCTGCTCGCTTCGGCTTTCAGAGCCATCTATAATTAATCAGTGCGATAGAAACGTGCCTCTGACGTGTGGGGAGAGGTGCTGGGATCACTTCTACAGATCAGTCTCTTTCTGGCATTCCTGAGGACTCGCAGAGAGAAAACAACATTCTGATGCTCTTTTTTAAGGGTTGCTGCTTGGGTTTCTCACCAAAACCTTTGCCTTGAAATAAGCCACGCTGTCCCATTTTGCTGTCCCTTTCTGCAAAA
Organism: Phoeniculus purpureus; assembly: GCA_028565055.1. Lineage (NCBI taxonomy): Eukaryota > Metazoa > Chordata > Aves > Bucerotiformes > Phoeniculidae > Phoeniculus > Phoeniculus purpureus. Next base: position 26,239,726 of record JAOXOE010000506.1, read on the forward strand.
CTGCCCTGTTTAAAGCAGCCTTTAAAAGAAAAGTGATGTACCTCAAAAAGAACCCAAATGGAACGTGTGTTTTCTTTTCAGGCATAGGCTCTGGTGTCCTTACTGTGCCCCTTGGTGAGGTTCCAGCTGTGCAGACCCAGGAGAGTGCGTTTCTGCCCACTGCCTCTGGCACTGGGATGGTTCTTGGGCTTCTTAAACCCGATGTCATTCCCATGAACAGTTTGCAATATTAATTTTAAATTTGCTGGTTCCATGAACATTCTGGTCTTTAAAGACATGGTAGTGATTCCCAAACTCACTGAGGAGTTTGAGGTAGATTTGTTGGGGATGGGACATTCTGCCTTGTTCTGTCCAGCACAGATTCAAATCTGGGACATTGCAGCCCTCCCAGACAGCTGAGATATTGTGAAAACTCTCCACTGAAACACAGAAAGAGGACAGGCTTGGGGCTGTGGAATTTCAGGTCGTGGTTTAAGTCCTTGACACTGACTTTGGGGTAAAAAGCTGACTGATGGTTACACTATTATGATATTTGCCCTTCCTATGAGCAGGAAAGGACTCCATGCCTCTGCATGCATCATTTGACCGTCTGATTATGTTCGTGGCGTTAAGTGCCTTCAGTTTTGTGCTTATACTGGTTCTCTTTGCACTGCAGATTTGTCAAAATTAATGAGAACAGGGCAGAATTCTCAGTGTTCGTGTTCCTCAAGCATTCACAGACCAATTGTGGGACATTCTGGTAGCAATGTCTGTGACCACTACGCTAGAAAACCAAGAGGTATTAAACACCTACATACAAATGTGCTTGCCCAGGTTGGGAAATGCTGCAAGGATTTAGTTTTTAAATTCTTCTCTGTCTTGTTAAAATGGTACTTTGGTGGGTCAAAAATGAATCCAAAGATTTATTTCCATCTTATGTGGTGAATTATTTGTGCTTTGGACCTGAAGCAATGCCCACTGTATGACAATGTAGCTGTCTAATCTTCTGGTTTAGATGCAGCATCATCTGCCTCAAGCCTTGAAAGGAGCTTTTAGAGGGAGCCTGAGCAGGCAGGAGGACAAATCTGACATTTGTCTATTTTATCTTTGAAAAGTCTATTCATCCATCTCTAATGGAAATGAAACTTCAGGAACAAAGACCTACCAGCTTGTGCAATTTCATGTGCATGTGTGTGTCTTCAAGACAAGTCAAGTGGAGGAAGAAACGTCACTGACCGTGAAATATTGGTCCTATTGAGATTGGTGACAGAACTCCCATTGACTTTAACAGGATTGACATTTTATTCCCAGCTTGTTTTGATATATTGCCTTCCAAACCAAAAATATCCCATCAAACATTTCTTTCCTTACCCAAACCCAAAGACACCTTGATGTGGATGTGACTGTATTGCCATCAAGCCCTAACCCATTTAAACATGTCAGCAGGGCTCTCAGCACTGGGATCCTACTGCAGCCTTGAGTCACTGTGGACTGGGTTCCAGTCATCTAACAGAATCTGCACAGGAAGAATGCTCTGACCCTGCTCTGATTACTTACACCCACCCCCCTCGAGCTGGTGGAGACCAGAGAGCTCCAACCCCAAGGGCACGTTTTGCTGGGATGAAGCAGCCAGCACGTCCCCCCACTGGCTGGTGTGTCTGTGACAACATTTGCCATGGGTGCCCAGGAGGAACTCAGTGCTGTGAGCCCCACCAGCTTGCCCTCTGGAAATTCACTGCTGGGATTGCCTTTCAGCAGCCTTTAAGTTCTTGCAGTGCTGTAACTCAGTGTTTGAAATTTCGGACCCATGGGAAGCAGAACGATGACTTTGCAGCATCTTCTGAAGCCTTTGCCTGCAGAGGCTACAAATTCATTCTGGTCTCGTAGCTTCTTGCTGCTGAGAGCATTAACAATTAACACCCAGACAGCACAATTAAGACGTCTAAGACAAGGAAGTGACGACTGTAGTGAAGGAGGAGAACTTGTGGTAAATGGACACCAGTGTGCTTGTGAGGCAAAGCCCTTGTATTTGGAGACATAGGTAACCCGGAGCCTTAAAGCACAGGCAGGGAAGAAAATGGTTCAAACCTTGTGACCAGGGCCCTGGACATGCCTGAGACCCTCGTGTCAAATCCCTGCCCTGGGAGCTGCTCCTTAAAGCTGAGGCTGTGAAGCACCAACTTAATCCTATAACAGCCTGTGCTGCACAGGAACACACTAGAAGTGATTAAGGGTGAAGCCAGTGCTGGGGGAAGAGCAGTGGGAGCTTAGAGGGGGAGGATGCTCCCAGCCTAGTCCCAGGAGCACACAAGGAGGATGTGCAGGAGCAGACCAGTTGCTATGGATTAATAGAGAGGGACACAAGCAGCTTTACTTCCAAGCAGAGCAATCCCCTAGGAGAGGCATTGCCTACGTGGTGGAGCAACAAGACCCTGGACCTATGGATTTTGTTGTGTGTTTTTCCTGACCCTTTCTGGCTGGGACCATTAGTGCAGAGTCACTGCAAAGCGTGTGTTTGCCGCGTGCCTGAACCTGACTGGTGCAGGAGCTTATGAGCTCAGGGCTCTGGCCATCTGCTGGAAGAATAGCTTGAGGGTTGAGTTCCATCAGCATAAATCGCCAGGAGCCCAGAATATGGTGTAGAGCTGCTGTGGGTTGCTATGCTTCATATGTTCTCCGTGTTCTTGCTTCTTTTTAATTTGCTGCCTCTGCGCAGGAGAAAAGACTCAGAGCCCCTCGTAATGTTTTTCATGTGGCCACAAGAGCAAGGTCCAGTCCACCTCCTGATACCAAGACACCCCCGGCTGGGGCTCTTGTGGCTTCATTTCTCTATCTCTCCCGTTCCTATGTGTCTCATTTCCTGACCCATAAGCGTGTGTGGCTCAGGGCTGGCAGTTTGGATGTGCCGTGTGTTGCCGAGCATACATTTGGCTCTTAGTTAGTAATTAAAAAAATTATTAGGAAATACCATATGGCTAAAAATATTGTAACTCTCCAAAGAATTGTTGGGCCATTTATTTTTCATGCATGTGAGTGTGTGCCTCATCTGAGCCAATTATTTTTCTATTAACAGGCATTGGTTGTGCCATCCTTCTGCTTTTATTTTTAGAATTATTCATTATTATTACAGAAAGTGTGAAGAGTAAATGAGAAAAGAAATCTGTCTCCTAGAACTTGCCTCTTAAAATTAAATTTCCCGGTGGAATAATCCTACATTGAGCCATCAAATAGGTGTGACCCCCGTAAGGAATGTCATGGGCACTCAGGTGCCCAGATGCCAGGGGATGGGAGATGAACCCGAATGAATCCAGGAATGCAAATACTCCTTTGGGAACCAGGTGGATGTTGATCACAATGTTTCCAAAGGTGAGATTTGTGGGGTACAGGCACATGACTCTCAGATTTCAATCTGCAAATGGTGTCCTGGTGATTCTCCCTCTTACTCGCTGTCTTGTCTATGGCAAATCACAGCCCTCGGTGATTGAAGGGGAAGTTTCTAGGTCTGGCAGAGACAACTCTTTCCAGCATGGCCTGAATGAGTGTGAAGCTGCGTGCTCTTTGCCTACTGCCCTCATGAAAACCAGAGCACTGGAAGTTTATTTTTAAAGGGGTCTGAGGGGAAACATGGGACTGAGCTGTGCAGGAGGATGTTGGTTTCCATTAGTGTTTTTTAAAAGCAGTCAAGACTTTTGCTGTTCTGCGGTGCCACATGTATGAAGACACTGGTTGCTCCTGGCAGATGAATACTGAGGCAGCAAGAACCACAAGGCTGGGTTTTACATCAGAGAGCTTTGAGGGATCACATACAGCATGGAGAATTGATGGAAGTGATTTATCCACAGTGCCTGTGAATACATTATAGCCGTGCACTGTCTTGACTAGCGTGGGCCAGCTCTCAACAGCCACAGGTTCATTGCTATGGCTGCTTTGGAAGGCAGTAAATACGTTTTTGCATAGTTTCAACATCCGTTGTGTTAGTGGATTTTGAACATAAGTCTCAGTAAATCTTCTTCTATTGAAACAGATACGTTTGGGAGGAAATACTAATAAAAATACTTCGAGAAATGACATTTAATAGTGATGCTCAGTCAAGCCTTCCTGCTGCCGAGAGCCTCTGACAACCAGGAATGGAAACCCCTGTAGAAAAGAGACTTTGAAAAAAACAAAGTGGGGAAATCTCTTGTTTGGGTTTTGCCCATGGTCCTGTCATCTCGCTTAGGAAGCTTTGCAGAACAGGCAAGTGGAGATAAGCAAGCTGCAAAAAGGCAGTGAGGAGCCATTATTTCATGTTCAGTCCTGTGCTGTTCCAGAAGGAGGGGACACGTTGCCCCAGGTCCCTGAGCCGAGGTTCCCCTACAGCCCCTGGTGAAGACCCTGGTGATGCAGGTAGTATCCTAGCAGCTCATTGCAGTCCATGGTGGAGCAGATCCACCTGCAGCCCATGCAGGACCCCACAAACCTTTCCTTGTATATTTTTTCTGCCTTATGCAGCTGAGGAGAGGAGGAATAAAGCAGCTTTGGTGGGCCAGGTCAACCCACTGCAGTTACCAGAAGAAGCAGCAGGGGTGGTGGACCTTGCTCTGTGCAATTGCTCAGTGCAATTCCCTGCACGTCAAAGCCGTAGTAAGAAAGAAAATAAAGTTGTTCCGTGAGGCTGCTCACCTGTGGTTGCTTCTTCATGCAAGAGAGAGCAGAACATATTTTCTACCATTCCTCCGTGCACGAGCAGGGAAGAGCCACGAATTTGACAGTGAGAAGAATTTCCCTCTATAAAATTTTCTGCAGTGGCTGACAGCCCGGAGAGCTTATGAGTTTGGAAAATCACAAATTGGTGGTTCTGGACTGAGTTATGGCAGATTACTGTGGTGGTAACCCTAGGGTGGTAAATGAGCTTGAGAGATTTATGTTCTTAGAGTTGCTGTTCTGGGTAAGCCGTTGGGTATTAGTGCAGCAGAAAGGTGGGGTGCCAACAGTGCTACACGTGTCATTTATAGGATCAAAACTGCATTCATTTAAAAATACTTGCTCCAATGTTAAGATGCTATTAGTGTCAGCAACTTGCAGGGTTTTGTTTCAAGGACAAATGTTTTGATGAAGTCATAAATTACCGTCTGTAAGCACCTCTGTTACCGTTTTCCTATATAAAACCAGGTAGCTCACAGTCCACTGAATTTGCCACGTTTCAGTGCTGTACAGTATTGGTGTATTTTTATTCTGTTAGCTAACCCAGTTGGCCATTGCTTGGCATAAGAGGACTCCAACCTGCTGCCATACAGGCACTAAACACACCTACCACCCCATAGTGCCTTCGTCTCTGGCCCTGGACATTGTTAAGACACTGCTTCTAGGGCACGTTTGCATATGAACTGCATCAATCTTGTGGTTTCTTCCCCTTCTCCAACCCCCTTCTCATTAGTAGAGGACCTTGGCACTGCAGGTTGTCATAGGAACATGATGTCGTTGCTCAGCAGGAATAGGGGATGCACAGCTTTGTCTGTAACTCATTCAGTCTCCTGCCTCCAGGAGATGCCCATCAGCATCAGTAAGAAGTGCAACATGGAGGCAGTCTCCAGGGAATGTGTGGTTGGAAAACCATTTTGGTGAGGGCAGCACTGTTTCAGTTTTCCTGTTTCCAGCCTCAAAGCCTCTACAGACCCCTCTACAGACCCCAGCATGGTTTGGGAACCATAGAGTAAACTGTATCCCCTGCCATTCTTGCTGAGAAGATCTACTGTGGTGATGCATTAGATGGAAACACTGCAGAACTACTTGGGTAACTGGTGGGGAGGCACTGGAGGTACCCTGTGTCTCTTGCAGCCTTCACAGGCTTTGAACTGAATTAAATTGTGATGGCTCCTCTCTCCAGCCCATTTTTGGGATGGGGGGATTAATGGGTCTCTTTCCAAAGGAGCTTTGCTTGGTTCTGCATCAGTATGTGCAAAGCTTCCTTGGGCTACGTGTAACGTATGTTGGGACTGCAGTGCTCTGAGACACTGCTGGAAGTGATGGAGCACCCGACGTTTTCATCCCTTTTGTTTTATTTCCCAGCATTTGAACAAGAATTAATCAGACTGGAGGAGAATGCTGCAAAGTTCAGGCAGAGTTGTAGCTACCCAAGCTGCTTCCCCCAAAATCCCAACGTCCATGTGGCCATGTCCATGCTGGGAGTCACTAAATCAGGCGCTTTATATGACTGAGTGAATGGCCCACGTCAAGAGAAGATCCAGAAGGAGCCTGTTTACAGCAGTTCTAGATAATGAGCAGCTGTCTGAGCTGGTGGTTTTCAGATGAGGGACCAGCAGTGGAGCCCTGGCAGGATTAGGATGCTTCAGAGGTGGAAGATCTGCTAGTGCAGCTCTGGGTGATGCAGGACTCAAGGAGGGAAGTTATGGAGTACCAAATACGTGTCTCTGGGTGACTTTTTTGTAGGTGCAGGAGGAGCAGGTGGCGGGTGAGCCACACTCATTAATTCCATACTCTGCTATTAAAAGCTGATTTTGTAAAACTACCTGTTAGCATAGAATCACAGATACTGGAAACAGGAGGAAAGAAATTCAATATTAGGACAGACAGTCTATTTTTACACTGTGCCAGTTGTCTCCAGATCACATCTTTCAGCTCTGATCCCCTCTTTAATCACACCTCTGAGTTGAAAAGTTACCAAGGAGTAACATGCTGAGGAACCAGTCCTAATAATGAATTAATATATTGCTTTCTGTAATAATTACTGCTGCCGGCGACAAAGCATTTTCCTGTTGATAAGGTGATGAACATCTTAAAATGCTGATACACACTTTGTCAGCATCAATATTCTGAGCGAACACAGGGCTCACCCAGGGCTGGTTGTGTTTAGAAGGAGGTTTTGTTTCCTTCTTTATCGTTTTCTGTACTAGAAGCCCTAGCAGTTACAAATCACATCGTAGAAGGGTGTGAAGCAAAGACATAACTTTAAAAACAAGCCGTTTCCATCCTCTCAGAGTTGTATAGTCAGTTATCAGGAATTGTTTTCTTTCCTTGCACCCCTAATCCTCAGGCTGTAAAATCCCACTGCTGTGAGACATCTCTCTGCCAGAGGACCACAGCGTCCCTTTGCAGGTCCTTGCTCCAGGTGCTGGCTCTGCAGTGAGGAATGGGGAGTGTGTGGGGCATCCACACACCTTCCCCTCTCCTCTCACTCTGTGTTCCAAGAAATTCACTCTGGAATTTGGCAAGGGAGCTAGAGATGTTACCTGGAGAGATTCATCTGTGCAGATAGCAGCGCAATTAATTCCAGTTTAAGGCGACAGCCATCCAAGCTGCTCTGCATGAAGCCAAGCTGCAGTTTTTCCACAGCAGACTGTAAGATGTATGATCCCAAATTTGAAACCACAGTGTTCTCTGAACTTTCTTTTTCATTTAATTATTATTTACTCTTTGCTTGTTTTGTCACTATTCTCCCTCCCTCCATCATTTCCATCAATACCAGCCGCTTGCCTTGTGTAAACGTGGCAGGATCCAGCTTTATTAGGATTAAAGAACATGTTTATGGAATGTTTCCTCCATGTAGTGCCAGCTCCTTTTTCCAGCAGCAGAGACTGGTCCCACACCACTGAGGAGCGATACCTGCAGGTAGAACTCAGGTACTTGTAACTCCCAGGTGTCAGCAGCCTTGTCTGCAGGTTCAGTGCCAGGGGATTGTATTTCTGTCTCCTGAAACACCAGGATGCGTGGCTTTGGCTTCTATTTTGCCAAGAAGGGATCTTTGATTCCTGGCATTTGTAAACTGTGCTCTGCAGACTGGTGGGTCTGCAGGGATAATGGGCAGCATTTAACCAGAGAGTCACTTTGCCTCTCAGGCAGCCTGTAGTTACTCCTGTTTTATAACATGAAGAGAAACAGATCCTGTGGGTCTAGATGGGGAAAGGCCTTTCCAGTACCTAGGACTGACTTCCCTTTTATGAGGATGAGTCTGAGGGTTCCAAAGCACCATTCCGGTAGATTCAAGCAGAACAAGTAGATTTCTCACCTCAAGCTTCAGAACCTCACAAAACCCAGTCCACAAAATACTGAAAGTCAGTGCAAGTTGCACAATCTAGGATTTTGCATATGGGATTGGGAGTGAATTCAGTCGAAGTAACCAACTGAGACACCTTTCAGGGTTGATTTTTTGAAGTTTGGAATTGCTGTAACCTCTCTGCAGTTACAGATGCAGAATTAATTGATGGGAACTTTGATGCTTTGCTTGCACAGAAAATCCACCGTGATCCTTGTTTCACTGATTACATGTGTGGAGTTGGAACTGCTTTGGATCTCCTTTATCCGGAAGCATCTACGACAGGATTTTGAACCGAGGAGGCTACATTTCCAGGAGTCCCTGGAGTCTAAATCAAGGCATTAGCAGTTACTATGATACCAAAAGCAAGGCACAGCCCGTCTTGGCAGAGCCCAGCTGCTTGCTGTCTCCTGTGCAACTCTGAAGTTTGCTGTGAGGAGCAGTTGTTGATTATCCCTCATTACTGAGCGTGTAGTATTGTGTGAGAAGAACCCAGCCCTGTTAGATACACTGCCCTCAAACCATTCTGCTCAGCACAGCCACCCTGGGAAGAGGTTTCCACCACTGCTTCTATTCACTTTGAAAACTGCAGCTTTAGAAGCTGATTGTGCTGCATTAACCAGGTTTTTTTTAATAAGGGAAGAGCCCTTAGAGTGTAGGAACATCCCAGCTCATCCCATTGGGCACATCCAACCTCTGAAGCTTCGCAGATCTAATCAGTCACATCCTCCTGGCATGGCCCATCTGCTAGACCATGGGGGAAAGGCTACAGGAAGTTCCCTCTGGATCCACTGCTAGGTTAATTATCCTTGATGACTGACTTCTGTCCTGAAATGAGAGATGTTGTTCCAGTTTAAGCTTCTTAGATTAGCAGTTTGCAGTCTGTTTTTTTCTTTCTCCAGGTAGACCTAGATTAGCTCTTGTTTGAGTCATTAAATTCTTCTTTCTGCAAGAATAACTAATCAATTGTGGTCACCATCCTGTTCCTCTCCCCTTCTGTTCAGGACTCCACACCAAATTAATTTTATCTCTCCAGCTTCTCAGTTTTCACATATTTTGCTGTTCTGGATATCTGGAGATCATTGGATCCCCAAACAGAACAAACAGGAATGTGAGATTGGCCCGTTCTGGTTATTATCGTGCAGAGCTGGCTCACAATCCCATCTGTGCCTGGAATCTTCATCCCTTCAGTCTGCCCTTGGGAAAACCTTAATGACTTCAATTATTTGTAACATCATTCCCCTTTTGCTCTTGCCAGAAAACGCCAAGTACTGGTAATTTGGGGATGATCCAGGGCAGGAGTCAGGTGGGCAGATGCCCCTGCCCCGTGCCATGTCAGCTCTTCGCTCCCGATCCACTGAGCAGATGCACCTTATGGAATGGTTGTCCTCTCGATCCCAGCTGCAGAGTCAGGGCATTTCTTTCATGTTCTATTTTTAGTGGGACGCTGAAAGGGCCAGGTGGTGCCTGAGGTTTTGTCCAAACAAGATTCCAGAACATCCGTTTCTGAGCAGGCAATTCCTTTATGTAGAACTTTATCCTACATGTCCCTGAGCCAATCCAGCATCTGCCTTATTCACTCTTACCCACAAAATTGTCCTTCACAGGCTTAGCTTAGGTCTCCAATAACCTTTCCAGCCTTGAAAATGGTGGCAAAAGCTTCAGATCACAATCTCAATGTCCCAGGACACCCCACATGTTGATGAGGTGATTGATCTCCTGTGTGGGTTTGGGGTGTTTTGAAGCAGCCACAACCTGCACACTGACTCCACTTGCAGTCTCATCACCAGTATGAGTAGGTGGCAGATGCTTCCCCACAGACACATCTGTGTGTGGATTTCACAGGCAGGTTTCCTGGCTCCTGGTTCTCACTAAACAAGTCTCTTTTTCTCACCTTAACAAGATCTCACCTCTGGGAGATGCAGCTGTTTCCAGCTCACCTCCCCATGAAGTCCCACGTTAGCGGGGGCTGTGAGACAGCTCCTGTGACATGGGGAGATGAGCCCAGGAGCAGCCTCTCACAGCACTCCCTGTCCACTCCATGGCTTGGTGCTCTCAGCTTGTGCTGTTTTGGAGCTAACAGGCACCAAGGTGCCCAAATCCTCCTGGAGCCAGAGTCCTGAGCTGGGATCCACAAGGTAAGAACCAGCTAGCAAGGGTTTGAAGTAATCCTGACTATTTCTGCTCTGCGCAAGACGGCTGATCCTGTGCTTACGTACAGGCAGCAGCTCACTGGCAGATGAACACTGTTCCTGCTGTGTCCTGCTTGGGAGCTGTAATTAGTGCTCAATAAATTCCTGGATGCCCTGCTAGGACCGTGCTCAGCCTCATCATTGCTTCAGGAACTGTAAGCAGGCATCTCCTTCTAAGAGCATTGTGTATGTTGGGTTTGTAGAGGGATTTCTCATTCCCTAGCAATCTCATTGCACGGCCATTTGTATGTCAGGCAGAGGGAGGAGATGCTGCCCTTCAGCATCTGCCTAGGACCACAGCTTGGCTTCCACAGTCCTTAATGTAGATCATGATGGTTAATTCTTAACCCGATGGTGCTGAAGATTTTCCTCCCAATCTAACCCAAACACCAGACCAGAAAAGCCATTTAACATAACTCTGGGTCACCAAAGAGAACGGGAATCAGAGCTCTTCAGCCTCCCAATCCAAATGAGCATGTCTGAGCTGAGGACTCTTTGTACAGTGGGCAGGATCTTGCTAATCAAGATGGGTTAATGGGAAGATGGGTTAGGACTGCTTGTGAGTTAATCCTCAGCAGAAATCAAAATGAGCTGCCTGGCTGTGGAGAGCATTAGGCTGCTTTATAAACCTTTAAACTGCTCATGCACTTCATGTATTATTCTGCATTTCAAATCAGCTTCATGCAAATCGGCCCCATGTGAGGAAAAGGGTTAGTTAGATCCTGATTTCTAGCAGTGGTTTTGCTCCTGTTTTGTTTTTCCGGCACTGATTTGCAGTCCTGGAGTGTAATTCTGTGAGGAGACACTCAGTGATGGACTAAACCTGCCTGGCTGTTACAGCCAGACAGCAACAGATGTGGATCTGCCCCCATCTGCGCAAGAACTCATTTTGTGTTTTCATTTGGCTTTCTTTGGTGGACTTCACCCTGCAGAGGAGGTAGATCTGCAGGTAACAAGAGACAGCTTTGAGCTGCCTCCATCTATGTCTGTTAGAGCATAAATGTGTTTGTTGTTTCCACTGCTTTCAGTGGCTTTCATGTAAGGTCCTGCATCCCTTGTTATGACTATCTGAGTGGTTCCTCAGCTATTATCCCCTTCTTAGCTAGCCAGCATCGTGACCTGGATCCATCACTATGAGATCTGTGATCTCTTCCTGGGATGCCTCAGCTACAGCTGGAAATCAGCTGCCCATGCACAGGAAATGTCATCTGATGAGCAAGTCCTCTTTCTTTGCTTGTGCTCCTTAAGACCTTAATTAATCTTGGTGGATAAAAAATAATAATCAGGTCTTTTGGCTTAAGACTTGGAAGTGGAGGGGGATATTTTTAAGCAGCTCACAGTGGATTAATCTTGTGCAGCTTGTCAGAACTCAGAGCACAGAAGAGACACCAGTTGGGTTGACTGTGGTCTCCTCTCTTGGGCAACATTTCTGGATAAGACAGGTGACTCCAATCAGAGCCCCCAGCTTCACCTCGATACCAAACCCACCATAATTCTGTAGCAGAAATGTTGTTGCTGTAAGATTTACTACATGGACACGCACAAGGAGAATGAGCAGTAGAATTTTCCCTTCGAGACTAGGTTGGCAGGAGATGAAAGGAACCCTTACTGGGGACCTAATTCAGAAGTTCTCCTGGCCTTGTTCACAGTTATCAACAAGTGTGGACAATGTACCCGTGTAGCTCGCGTTGCATTTATTTTCATTTACTTATTTCTCAGTTTTGCACTGTCAGAATCCCAATGCCCCAATGTCAGGTGTAATTGCTTCAGGACTCTGGGCCCAGAGACCCAAATTGGGAGATGTCAAAATCCCTCTCACTACAGTTCTGCAAATGCTTTTGCCTGTGATAGGAGATAAAATTAACTCCATAAAATGCTTGGGGTGGGTTTAGTTGACAAACAATTCTTATTTTCAATAGAGAAAGGGACAAAAAACAAAAGGTCTTCAAACATAAATCAGAGTTTATGGCAAATAGCTCTCCCTTCATAAATCAATTATTTTAACACAATACATTTTTAGGGATAGTTTCCATTGATTAAAACCTCTGCAGTGAGCCAGAAAGTTCTTACTCTTTTTTTTGCGCTGATGTATTGTAAAATAAGGCTTATTCTCATTTGAAGTTAATATATGTCAGCTGAGAAGTATTTAATTTAGGCAGAAGAATTGCAGCCACAGCACTAGATCACATTCTGTTGTGTTGCATTTCTGGTCCTCTGCAAAAGGAGCCAGTGTGGGGGGTTGTGGAATAAGGAGGACAAAATGCTAATGGATTCCCTTTGAGATGCCACCACCTTGTCCTCCAGCTTTCCTTGAGGAACAGGATCTGCTGGGGAGGATGGAGGGGTTTTCTGCAATGAAATGAAGCTGAGGAGATCAGTTAATGTTCTGCTGTTAAACATCCTCTCGACAGGGAGCCTCTGGCTCAGTTCAAGATAATAGACAGTGAAGCTCCAAGACAGGAGCAATTTAAATTACATTTTAATCAACTCTCGAGAGGAGAGGCAACATTAATAGAAACTCAGCAATGATTCTTACTCTGTCACTTGTGTGCAGTATGCCTGAACAATCTGATGAATCAACAGATTTTCTCCTTATTCATTCACAGACTGGTTTGGGTTGGGAAGGACCTCAGAGATCATCCAGTGCCAACCCCCTGCCATGGGCAGCGACACCTTTCACCAAACCAGGTTTCTCAGAGCCCCATCCAGCCTGCCCTGGAACACTGCCAGGGATGGAGTAGCCACAGCTTCCCTAGGCAACCTGTTCCAGTGCTTCAGCACCCTCACAGGGAGGAATTTCTGCCTCAGATCTCATCTAGATCTCCCTTCTTTTAGTTTGAACCCATCCCACTTCTCTTACCACTGGAGTCCTCAGAAAATACCCCTCCTCAGCTTTCCTGGAGCCCTTTCAGGTACTGGAAGCTGCTGTAAGGTCCTCCTTGAGCCTTTGCTTCTCCCATCTTCACACCACTGGCTCAGAGGAATAACATCTCCAGAGCTCCTAATGGAGCTTCACTGCATCTAAAACCTGCTGGAGGGGTGAGGGTTGCAGAGGATGTGAACAGTGCTGCTACATCGTGACTTTGAACAGAGATATTTTGGCTTCCTTAGAGGTTCACGCACTCTCTCTCAGTTGCTGGGAAACCCTGCAAGCTGCACCTATGTGAGGGACTTGGCCTGGAGCCTTCATATTACTTATTCTCCTTCCAGAAGGCAAACTCCATCAGCAAAACATACTGAACCCAGAATGACTTAGTGTGAGGTATGGATGACAGAGATGAAATGGCAAGTGCTGAGCTAATCCCCCTTCCCTGGCTGGGAACTGCTGATTAAGGGCAGCAAATCAATCTGCTAACTGCAGCTCTAAAAATAAAGGTGTGCTGCAAATAGAAAACTGATGGCAAACGAGGAACGTTCAACGGGCTGATCAATGGTTGTGTACTAGAAGACGAACAAGGTGTAACTTTAGTGTTCCCTTGGCTAATCAGCTCCCTGGCCATAGGTAACCAGTTAAGGGAGTGGCAGAGGTGGTGTTAATGAGAGTTAACCAAGTGTGCTGAGCGCTGCTCCTCCACAGCCAAAAGCAAAGATGAGGGTGATGGAGCACTGGAACAGGCTGCCCAGGGAGGTTGTGGAGTCTCCTTCTCTGGAGATGTTTAAAACCCACCTGGACATGTTCCTG
>JAOXOE010000506.1:26255795-26292185 GCA_028565055.1 Phoeniculus purpureus
GGAGTCTCCTTCTCTGGAGATGTTTAAAACCCACCTGGACATGTTCCTGTGTGACTTGATCTAGGTGATCCTGCTCTAGACTAGCTGATCTTGCCATCATTGGCAGATGGGGTGAGAACACAAGGAACTTTACCTGCTAAGGGTGGGCAATGCTAGTGAAATTAAGAGGGAACAAAGCAAATCTGAAACACCCCAGCTCAGAGCTGCAGTTGTGCTGTGACTAAATGGTTCATAACTTATTTATTTGCACTCCTAAGCATGAATGAAGATAACAAACCCAGTCTGCAGCAGACTTATGTTGGCATCCAGCTGAGATCAGATCCAACATGCATCAAACAGCATCAGTTTCCATGGGATTTTGCTGATATGGGGAACAGATAAACAACTGAGAAGGGCAAGGTCTGAGGTAGAGATGTGCATGAGGTGAATGAGTGACTTCACATACAATATGAGCCATCGAAGAAATGTGAGAGCACTTACTATCCTGAAGGACTTTGAAAGCTGTTCCTAGGAATGGTGTTTTGGAGGGTGTATAAGTCAAATGGTGCTGACTGTGCCTCAAAGGAGAACCCTGTGCCTCACTCTTCAAAGATGCTCTTGGCTCCTTGGCTTCCAGTTGTGTTTGCTGGCTGCCTGCAGCATGTTGCCATGAGCTGCTGTGAGCTGTGGAGAACACAAGCAGTGCAGCTGGGAGATAACAAGCACTGTTCCCCAAAAGCAAAAAAGCCTGAAATAGAGCAGCAGCAGCAGCAAGACCCACTCTTTGATGCAAATTCTCTTTGCTTTGCCTGTCCCAACAGAGGCAGCAGCACCCAGCTCTTAAGGTGTGTTTTCTTCTCAAGATGCCATGATGGTAGTTCATGTGATCTGGGTTTTGCTCCAGCAGATACAACCCACAGGGTCTTGCACACACACTCCTCCATCTGCCTCCCTCTCCTGCTTCTCTTCCTGCTTGGTACTGCAGATCAGGCACACACCAGGAAAACAGACAGAGGTTGTGAATTTCATCCTTCCCTGGGGACCAGCATGGCAGGAAAGAGCAGGAGGTCAAAGGCAACCTCTGTACCCTCCAGTCTGCTTCAACCTCCTTGACTTCAGAGGTGGCTTTTGCTGTCTGGCCTTTCTTTTATGCTGTTGGCATCTTCTGCATCTCTTACATCCGCTTGGAGGTGCATTACCCTCAGTGCTCCGTGTCCATATGGAACGAGCCCTCGTGGAGGATCAGCCGCTAGAAAAGACGAGCGTTGTTGTAAACTGATTCAGTGAATAAATTAAGTGGATATCCCATCCCCAGCTGGAAGGATCGCAGTTCTGAGTGCTGGAAAACCATTAGTCAGGCTCTGAGAAATCCTGAGATTGGCTTAAATAATACGAGATTAGAAGATGCATTGGGGGTTCCTTAGTTGCCTTTGATGCTGAAGCATTAAAGGCTCATGTGGGTTAGAAACATCTTTTTATTAGGAAGTGAAGTGGAGCTTTTTGGTGGGGCTGCTGCTGTGTCGGAAGAAGGTCATGGTATGTTTTAGGACAGTTCCCCGAGTTTTCAGTCTGGGAGGCAGCTTTTCATGGACCTCTCTAACACAGGACAAAAGATGTAGAGTGTTATGTAATATATGTTCATTATATGATGAATATCCATACACTCAGGGTCATGGTTTCTGCATTAAAGGTGATCCTTCCTAGTCAACTCAGTTTATAGGCTGCCATGAAGATCCCCTATGAAAACCAGGGGTTTCTTTTGAGATGATCACGTGTCTTCAAGAACAATAAAGGCTGTTAATTGCTGTAATCCCTAAGCACTGGCACTGCAGTCCGTCCTGATGAGTGAGCTCTGAGAATTTAAAGCAGCCCATCTCTTATTGATACCCAATGATGATAAGGTAGTGCTCTGCAGTCTTAATTGAACTGTCAGTGTGGTGACAGCAATCTTGAGGAGGTGATCGCACAATCTGTCCTTCCTAATGATGTCTCTCTGTGATAATTAGGGTAATTCCAGGTTTATGAACATTAGAAGGGCTGTATACCGTAAATTAGTTCTTGAAGGTTCTGGTATGGGCCTATGGATGTGCCTGGAAACATCTGACACATGAGATGGACAGGAATGGTCAGGGTTGTGGCTCTGTCTTGCCCATTGAGGGGCCACAGACAGTTAACCCAAGTGCTGACATCTCCTGACTCCATCTGTGGTGTGAGTAACAGCCTGGATGTACAAAACCCAAGTCACACCTTAGCTGGTAACAGTCACACCCTAAAATCGTCAGCTCAGGTACAATCCCCCCTTATCCCAGTGCAGTTCCTGTTTAGGGGATGGAGGGTTTCAAATGAACCCCTGCTGTATAGATGGCATGGGTGCACAGCCCTGCCCAGCCACACTGGCGTGAGCAGGAGCATGGAGCTCATTCACCTGCCCTGCACCAGGGCACATTCTACCCCTTCTCAATGAAAATCTCATTTTCTCAAGCATGCCTGGTGATCCTGAAGGAAATATGTGTAAGTTACGACAGGAGCAGCGAGCAGCAAGCTGTGATTAGTGTCTGGGACACACATGCAGCCTCAGTGATAGTGTTGCCTGGTAACGCGTGAATGGCTGGCAGAGCCTGGCCAGGAGCCAGCGGCAGCCCAGGCTGAGGTTTGGCCCAGGGAAAGTGGAGAGCCCCACTCCCTTTGGCATCCCCAGCCAGGCACGCACATGCTTATTTCTTTTTGGGATAAATAGATGTGTGAGCTCCCTTTTCATCTGGTACCAGGCACTTGTGCTCTGCTGGGAGGTGCCTGCACAGGGCTTTGAACAGCAGCAACTCTCCAGTGAGGGAAATTTTTGCATCCCGCACCTTTGATCCAGCTGGTGCAGGGAGGGAGAAGCAGCCTGATGTGGCTTCTGCAGTAAGGTAGGGTGCTCAGCTCGACAAGGAGAAGCAGTTCTTATCCTAGCAATTTGCCTTTCCTGACCTAAGTGGGGCTCGAACAGTTTATACATCTGTAAGTGCATTCAGAAGAGGCTTGAAAACAAACCTGTCAGAATCCTCAAGCATCAGCATTCTTCACCTCTGAGCACATCGCGGTGTGTGAGCATCATCTGTTTTCCTCAGGTTCCTGTCATACAAGGCTGGTGTTGCTTTGGATTCCTAGTGCAGTATCAGAAACTGTCCCCTAAAATCCATGTTGGGTGAATAAGCTGAAGTATTTTATTATTGCAACAGCTCAAAGACACAAAACTGCTACCTCCTACACCCACATTCCCAGCAGCAGAGACTTTTGGTACAGCCAGTCCCAGTCCCACCCACGGCTAGGAACTGGGAACTTGGGGTGAAATGTGTGTGTGGTACCAGAATGCCCATCACATTAGGACAGCACTGTGTGAGGTGCTTTAACACTGAAGTGAGTCAGGCCAACTGGAAATGGTTACCAGGTCATGCCTAGGTTCCATGGACTACAGGGGAGCCTCAAGACCTTCTTTGGCATCTCCTTCTCACTATTTCTTAGGGTGCAGAAGATCAGAATTAAGAAAGACTATGAAAGTACCAAGTGCCAGCTTCTACTGTAACTGTGATGTGACAAAAGATGAGCCCTCACAGTAGAGCTATATGTGTAGATGGGTTTCTGACTGAGCTCTTGCTTTCATCACAGGCTAATGACCTGATAAACAAAACAGGCTCATCATTGAAGAGTTTCAGAAGGCTCTTTTATCATAATAAAAATTAATTGCCGACAATCAAAGGTGAGAGTACGATTACGCAAGGGAGACTCATTATTTGAAGGAATTAGGAGAATTGTTAGGAAAATTAAAAAGTGATAACACAAGGACAGTAAAGGAAAAAAAAAAACCCCATCATCTTTTAGAGCCCTTTGCATTTACAGGCTGCATTACCCAGAGGCTGAGTGCTGAGTCCACCAAAACCCATTCCCTGTTTCAAATCCTAAGCTGCACAGCCCTGCCGCCTCAGCTCTGGTTCTTGTAGTACCTGGGATCAATGGGGTTTCTGTTCTCTGGGGTTATTTCTGAGCAGTGGTGAGATATTGTCTTGTGCACTGAGCAGCTGTGGTGTTGGGAGAAGGTTAGAAACCTTGAAAGGTGCTTTTCTGCACCTCCAAATCCATGGAATTGAGAGCAGCCAATCCCTGGAAATGCCTGTGCAGGATGAGGTGTGAAAAGGGGAGCAGCCTGGTGAGATGCTGCTTTATACAGAGGAGGATAGATTTTGGCGAGTAGACCATCTCTGAGCAGCACAGCTATGGCGCACACCACGGTTATGGAGCACATGTTGTCCTCCTGCTGGGATGCAGCTTGTTAGCATCAATCCAGAGCACAGTGCTCAGGGTCCTCCCAAGGCATCGCTGACACTAATGACACCAACAAATACAAGTTCAGAAAGCACCTCTTCGCCTTGTGTGGCTTCTTTGTGAGTCGTATTATTAGTGAGCCTAGCTGTAGGCACAGAACAGAGTGCCTTCCTGGAGGGGCAGGAAGGTTAGGATGTGGGGATCTAGAACACCAAACTGGTGTCAGGTGGATCAGCTGTGAGGCATTGACTTCTCCCAAGGCACTAGTGCTAGTGATAGAACAAGAGGAAATGGCCTAAAGTTGTGCCAGGGGAGGTTTAGGTTGGACATCAGGAAAAATGTCTTCCCTGACAGAGTGGTCAGGGATCGGAACAGGCTGCCCATGGAGGGAGTGGAGTCAGTGTCCCTGGAGGGCTTGGAAAGATGCATAGATGTGGCTCTGGGGGACAGGAGTTAGTGGGCAGAGTGGAATTGGGTTGATGGCTGGATTGGATGGTCTTGGAGATCTCTTCCAACCTTAATGATTCTGTGATTCTGTAGTTCTGTGATTCCGTTATCATTTGGTCTTAATGGGAGCTCCAAGCCATGACAGTTGGGTTCCTCTCTCGTTCCCAGTGTAGAACACAGTTGGGTCGGTCAGGTCTCTCCCTGAGCACCTGTTCACCTTGACCGTTCTCTGACAGTGATCTAGCAGACTAAACATCAGCTGTCAAAACTTTTGTGGGATGAGGCAGCTCAATCCATGGCAGCCACAGGGACTGACAGAAAACCAGATAAGCACAGCAGGATGGACTCAGGCACCATCTGCCTTCAGGAGTTTCTCGTTACCTGGGTTTTCTCATTTTCTCCAAATTACTTCTCCTCAGGAAGGATTTTACCCCCCTGGAACAAGCTCACTTTTGTACAGTGCTGAAGTACATATTGCTTAGCCCTGCATGCTCCCGTTTGATGAGCTCTGTCTAGGAACTCACAGTTTGAGTGGAGGTGGGAGAAAACTCACAGATAAGTTCGTTTTTCTTCCACATAAAATGTTATAAATCTCTAGTTTTGTCTGTTTTGTCAGAACTCTGCTCTTTGCACCAATTTGCTCCGTCTTTGCACATCAATACGTTAGTTCTTAGCAGCTGGATGTGCTCCAGAAAAGGGATGAAAATAAAACAGTAGGAAAAAGTACCTGTGTGGTATTTCATGCTGGGCATGAAGAAGTGAGTCACCTTTATAATGCAAGTGGAGATCACACAGACCCTCTTTACCTCTCCTTTACCCATGGTTGGTCCAGCACGGTTGGATTAGCCAGAGCTCGTACAGAGAAGCCTTCAAAAGTGTGACAAATCTCATCAGGTTTTGAGATCACAGTTGGTTTGGGGAGCACCCACCTCGT
Source organism: Phoeniculus purpureus (assembly GCA_028565055.1). Classification (NCBI taxonomy): domain Eukaryota; kingdom Metazoa; phylum Chordata; class Aves; order Bucerotiformes; family Phoeniculidae; genus Phoeniculus; species Phoeniculus purpureus. Next base: position 26,261,458 of record JAOXOE010000506.1, read on the forward strand.
GTGGTTTTGTTACTGAGGAGCTACCATTTCTCACAGCTAGGAGGGTTTGTGTACTGAGGGCTATGGTGTGGTTTCACCTTAGTGGAATATTGGAACCAAAGCCTTGCCCGTCCTGGTTCTTCCTGGATGCTGGTATCCCGATTTGGAACAGAAAGGGCTCGTTATTTGGGTACCAAATCTTTGTGGTCACTTGTATGTCAAAGCCACTGAATCTGTAAGGTTCCTTGTGTGTCATATGTGTCCATGTTGCAGCCCCACCACCTACAGCAGAATAACAAAGGCAGGGTGCTACAGGCTGACAAAAACACAACCCTCCTTGCTGCCAGAGGAACTTAGAGTTGTCAGAGAGGCAATGACAGCATCTGCAGGCTGAATCTCATGAATTTCATATGGAGGAGGATTCCACCAAAGCGGGGCCAGGCATGTTCCAGATGGCGCAGATGGTTTAGCAAGTGACAGATTGGAAACAGAACCCAAATTACGAGCAAGTACATAAACAGAGATCCAAATTTCTCCAATAGGTAGGAGTCAGCGTCTGAAGGGTCTTCACAAACAATAACAACATGTTCATTCGCAGCCTCTGAAGGTAGCCAAGAGCAGTGCCTGAATATAGAGGGATGATGACAAGTTGTGAGAAGACCGTGCAGCTTCTCAGAAGTTGCCAAGCTTGGAGCAGACTCCCAACAACACGGAGAGGCAGAAAATGGCCCCCCAAAAGCTGCTTTGATCCAACCTGGAAGGTGCATATAAACAAGTCAAGATTTCATTAACTGGCTCGGTACAAAACCACTCTGAAATCTGGGTGGACAAATGGCGTTGTCGTGTCTTTTCTTAATCAAAATGTCATTTTGGCAGGAAAAAGCAAGTGTGTCTGAGCTGTGCCCACTGTGCCTGGCACATCACCACTTCTTTTCATCTTCTAATCTGGACTATCTGCAAAACCATCTCTGAACCACCTCCCTGTGCTCTTACTTCCTTTCAGCCCTGCTCCAGACCCTGCTGCCTTGTGGAATTTCTTTGATATTCAGATGGGCTCAAATTTACTCTCAGATGCAGCAGCATGCAAAAACCTGTAATTTCAGTCACAGAGGCTTTGGCACATGGTAAATCCCAGATGGGTGCTGGAGGTTCCTCTCCATATCTGCCTTCCAAACATCATCAGATGTTTTTGGGATCTTATCCCATCTGCCTTCTCTGCCGTTCCTGAATAAGGGGGAAAAGTCCCCCATGGAGAGTGCATAGACCCCAAAGCCTCCTCTTGTCTCCTCTGCTGGACACTAGATGCAGGTTGTGTGGGCAGAAGGTGGTACAGCATGGCTGGGAGGAGCACATGCTTTGCTCCTTGGGAGCTTAATGAATCACTGCTTTCATCTGATGCAGAGCTCATGCAACGTCCCTAATTGGGTTCCTCTGCAGAGCTGCAGCTCCTGCACCATGGCCAGTAAGGGGAAGGTGGGAACCAGCACAGGGTGGTGCTTGTGCCTGGGTCGTGTGATGTGACAGCAGATGCATCACTGTGTCTCAGTTACAAATGAGAGAAAACTGCTGGAATTCCTGCAAAACCAAGGTCTAGAATTTCTTCATACTGCTCTTCATACCACGAGCAGGTTCTCTGACCTGGCTTTTTTTCCTTTTTGCTATTCCCTCAGTTATGATTGTTAATTCTTTTAAGTAATTTTATTATTTCTCTTTCTTCAATCCTGCCTAATTCTTTGACTCTGACCTCCCAGTCTGTTGCCATGGAAATTCAGCTGATGGATTAGGGAGAAGACAAAAGATAGACTGCTAGGAAATAAACCTTCCTCTGCTAGGGGGGCAGGACTGTGAACATGGCTGTGGTGCTACCAAGCCTGAGGAAGCCACCAAAGGCAAAGTCTCCACTCTGGCCTTGCTGTCCCACTCCTGGGATTAGGCTCTGGTGCTCTGTAAGGCTGCAAATGCAGTCCTTGGTAGTCCACTTGATACTGGGGCTTGCTGTGCCTCATGTTTGCTGTAGGAGGCAGTGAGTGGAATCCCTTGGTCTGCTGCTCCCCAGGCTTTGCACAGTGACTGCAGGGGGTCCTCGAGGGGGGCAGCTGAGCCGTGCTGCTGCTTGAGTGGCTGAGGACCAGGCACTTTGAGAGCAGCCACCAAGATCCCACAGTGTCTGGGATGCTGCTGGACATTCTGTTGGGACATGGGGTCTTTGGTGCGTGCCCAAAGCACTGCGTGGCTGGTGCTTGGCTGGGTGAGGGCCAGGTACCCAGAGGACAGTGAGCTGCTTAGCACAGCCATCACACTGCATCCCAGTCTCTTTGTACGACAGAGCTCTCTACTCTTGGCTGTTGTGCTGCCACGTTTTGCTCAGAGGGCAGATGTGTGATAGGAGTGATAAACATCAGGAGCCACTGCAGGTTGGGGTGAGTCCCCAGTACAATTTCAGCCTCTTGCCAAGGATTAGAGCTTTGTGGGATATCGTAGCATTGCTCAGGCCATACATTGCCCAGGTCTTGTGTTCTCCATCATCAGTCTGAAATAGAAAACTGATTGATCTGATCAGCAGTGCTGGAATATCACCAGCTGAACCAGGACCCCTTCCTTGATGTAGCTATACCATACCACAAAAATATTTGCAATGGATTTACTTCCAGCTGGATCTCACTCCTCCAGCAAAGTCCATATTTATTACCTCTTTCATGTGTAAAACACCTTCTCCATCCCTCCCATCAGCTCCCTTTCAAAGCAGAGGGTACTTAGAGTTTATGGCTTGCTGCATTATGGCCACTTACCATCACACTGTGTTCCTCCATGGCTCTAAATGCTAAAGAACACCTCTCTGCCCCTCGTTTAAGAGAGGGGGAGGGTAGGAGGCCCATTCATTAGCAAAATTGCTGCCATTTATTTCATCACAGCATGGCAAGTGTGGTGGAAACAGCCAACCCGCTTCGAGTGAGGTGGCGCATCACTCATCACTTGCAGACTTAGGGGTTTGCTGTGTGCAAAGCTGTGATGGATGTGCAGTTGTGACGAGCAAAAATTGAAACTAGTATTTACTGCTCTGCAGTGACTGCTGTGTATCAGCTCCTTCCCCTTCCCTTCTGTCTGCCCCCCTCTCCTCATACAGGCAGAACGTGTTCCATGTAGTTAATCTACAGCCCAGCTTTTGCTTGGCACCAAGCGAGAACGAGTCGGAGGAAGCCAGGACACCAAGGGGCACACAATAGGCTCCTTCCTTCTGCTCCCAAGAGCTGCAGTTGCCCAGGAAGGTTCCGTGGCTGGCTTTCCTCATGTTCCCTGATGTCCATTCTTGTGCCGCCTGAGGCTCATGTGGAAGAAGCAGAAATGTGCATGTGATGCCCAAGACAAGCTCTTCACAGACTCCTGTCCATGGATGCAACAGGATGTGATGGAGGCTTGTAGTTAATGAGCTTCTGGGCTCTTAACTGTGGGATCAGGAAGTGAATCTATGACATTAATTAACCCTGGATGGTGAGGACATAATTCCTGTGCTGGATCTTTGCAGTATGAACAGTAAGAGCTCACTGAGGACTGCTGGATGCTAGCCAAGACACAGAGCTTCTGTCATGCGTGTGCCTGGCAGCTGAGTCCACACTAAATCTCCTGCCTTCTGGAAAAGCAGGAGAAACACAGTGGCCACTGGCCACAAAACAGAGCTTGTTTGACAGGTAGCACAACAAAGCCCTAGGTGAGCTCTGCTGGGAGTCATCCCACAACCCTGCTGACTGTCCCTCTCTCCTGTTCCTCCCTAAAATCCATCTAAGCTGCTTTTCCTGCCTAGCTCCTTGAGAAACCTTCTGCCCACAGCCCTTACTTTTGGTCAACATAAACATTGGTTTCAGCACATTGCCATCCCCTTTCTGGGGATGTGGACATGGACACTTCTGTCTCAGCATTTCTGTCTGCCAAGAGAGCTTGGTTGGAGCAAGACAAGTCACTCATGGCTCACTGGAGCAATAAGCTGCCACAGCTTCTAACAGCGTGACAGCTGGGGAATAACTGTCTTCACATGGTGGCCCCATGTGACGTCCTTGCTGCCGGCTGCTCTACTGGAGATTCCCTGTCCCAGGAGATGTGAAATGGGGCAGTGATGAGCTGTTTCATAACCGCTGCCTTTGGTGGAGGATGTGCAGGCAGTTAGACTGCTCTCTGAGGTCTTCAGGTGCAAATAATTCTTTAAAAAAAGGACAAGCAGACCTAAACCAGTTTTTCTCATCAGTCTGTGACTACAAGCAGCAACACACTGAATTCAGATTTCTCCTTGAACCATCTGTCATGGGCATTTGGAGCTTCCATGGACTGCAGTTCTTCAGAGTGGATGAATGGGTGGGTGGGTGAGTGGATGGATGGGTGGATGATTACACTGACCTTGTAGTGCCTAACATCTCAGTGTGAAACCTGTAAACGTACTGGATGATGATAAATCCCTTGGGCAGCTTTGTGAGTAGCATCCTTGAGTCCTGCTCACATGGTTCTTGAGGCTGAGCTAGAAAGATTGAGCTGTCAAGGCAGCAGTGAAGAGGGATCTGGGCAAAGTCTTGCAGATGTTCCCCACAGTCCTCACAACAGGGCTCCTGTCAGCCAGATGTAAGCAGCAGATTAAAATTTCCCAAAGGCACCTGTGACTCTCTGGTGCTAAGAGCAGAAGAGTCTCTGGTAGGCCAGGAGAAAGCCACAGTCACACGTAGGAGTGTGAGGGCTCTTGCAGATCAGATTTGTGATGGAGATGTGAGAATTGCTAATTACTCCTGTGGAAATCAACTTCTCTTAGGGCTGTGGATCAATTCCTTTGCCAGGCTCACTTGTTCCAGGAAGTTCCTCGGTGAGTGACAGTGGCTCTTTTGGCTTGACCTCAGCCTAAGGGTGGGTATTTTGAGAACGCTCAGGGAAATCAGGCTGGTTTTATGACACTTGGGTGTGAAGAGAAACCTGTTTCTTCCAGTTACAGCTTCTCTGCCCTCGTAAATACAGAAAGGCTGATGCTGGGAAACTTGGACTCAGCCTGTTCTATAGACCTCGTTCATGAAGGAGAAAACAGTTAATGTCTGAAAGAAATTAATTTGGTATTTCTGGAGTTGGGAGCAATTACAGTCAGTGGCCAGATTTTGCTTTGAAATGCCAGTCCAGGGGCAGAACTTACATTGGAACCTTTTGTACTTATTCATGAAGAAATTTGGGCTTCCTAGAATGTTAAATGGAGGTGAGAGGTGCCAGTTTCATCGCCAGTGCCAACCCTTGGTCTGCAGCGTAAATAACGTGCGGCCGGCGTGGAGTGAACACATCGGCCGTGACAATGGGAGTTCTGTGCCATCGTCAGGAGATGAGCTTTCATTGTTTAGAAAACCAGAACACAAATACAGGGTACACCTTGTCAAACTGTTGTGGTGTTTGCCATGCAAATCCCTTGGGTGGGTCTTTCTCATGGGACTATTTTTCTTCTGGAGCCACAAAGGGACCAAGACTTGAACTGTTGTCCTTGCAGGTGTCACCACTTTCACTTTTGAATTTTGCTCTGTCAAGAGTGGCTGCTCCAGGGGTGAAAGGGTGTCCTGCGGCTCCAAGACCCTGCTGAGAGCCCACCTCCCGGGCTTCGGTTCAGGGCTGAGCCTTGCATTGCTGCTTCTTCTCCTGTCTGGGCTGGCTCCAGACCTGAGAATGTTTAGCCCTGTTAAATAACTGTAGGCACAGCTAAGTGTCTCTTCAAACCAAACTGATCGGTCTGGTTGGTGCCTTAGGTACGTCCTTCCCTTTACCCCCTTTGCGGCCCATTCTGAGCTGTTCCACACATATTTTTAACACGTGCCAGAGAATCAGGATATAAAAAGAGCAAAAGTTTGGACACAGCGAGGTAATGTGATGTGAGTTCAAGGAATAAGCTTGGCTTTCCTCTAGAGATATGCCACGTAGTTTGAAAGATCAGGGGCTGCCTCGGCCCCGAGCTAGATGGCTTTTCAAGAGACACGCTGAAAAAAAGTGAAGTAGCCGAGCTTGAGCCCAGCACAAGGAGTTATCCAGCCTCTGACTTGGGTTAGTTACTAAACCCACTGATGAGCCTGGCTGCTGAAATTAAGTACATGCTAGAAAACCCTCCATACAGCATTTGAGGTCCTGCTGATAAATATGCAACATGCCCTGCTAAATATATTTTTTCATCATTAGCCGTGTATGGATTTGCGTTGTTCAGAACCCTAACAGAAACCTCCCGTGATGGATGTGCGATAGAAGAGGAATAATTGGAAGCATTAATTTAGGCAGAGGCAGGAGCTGGTGTGGAGCTCGGCGTAACAGATATTTGACACTGCCAGAGGAAGTGCAGAGCATTTGCCTGGAACTTGCAGGTCTCATCATACCACCTTCAGCCAGGAGCTGCTGCAAACTGTTGCTGTGACATTTTTTCCTCTTGTTATTTTACTCCTCTCCTGATAAAAATCTCAGAACCAAGGTAATCCTAAGGAAATGCCTATAATGTGATAGAGAAGCTGCTGTGGGTGCTTCTGCTTCCTTTGGCATTTCCAGTGTTCTTCTCTTAGACTCACTTACGTGATGAATAATCTTAATAATTGCTGAGGGCTTGTCCTAGATTTACACCTGGATCTACCATCTTGTGGTCCATTGGACTTTTCTCAATACTTCTCTCGATGGTCCCGGAACAGATCCCTCAACCTTCCATTATTTATTTCCATTCAGTTACTTACCGCCATCCAGTCCTTCCCACTCTGACTGAATGGGGCTGAAACTCTGCAATTTGTCTTAACATCGTTCCAGTAAGGCATCTTGATATTCCTTCTTCTCAGGGTCCTCACCTTCGCTGGGGCTGCTGCTGATAGATTCTCTTAGCCAAGTGTCCCTGGTTAGAACAAACAGAAAGAAAGGCAACCAGGTCTCGAGGGGAATCTTGGATAGAATTTCTTCAACAATGAAAACAGCCTGCAGAAACAAAAAGGGGTTTATTAACTCTACATCTAAGAGGAGAAAGACGAAAAGCCCAAGCGTGGTGAAAGCAAACAAAACAGAAACTCCATCACAATACCATTACACACATTCTGAGAAAAATAGGCAAAGAATTATGCAAGCGGTCTTTGGCTTTAGGCTGGATTCCCTGGCGGCAGAGACACGCACACATACTCAGCAGCAAGGGAAGGCCACCGCTAGCACACTTCAAAAACCCGATTTCCCAACATTCTGGTGACAAACCATGACAAAACAGTTTCTTCTTCTGCTGTTCAGTAAGTCAAAGGTGGTGGTGGCCACATGTTCAGAGATGGTGGCAGCCACATGGGATAGGACCACATGGCCACAGTGGTGGCCTTCATACGCTGGCCATTTGGCAAAACCAAAATGGCAGCAGCTGCATGGCAAAGTCAGCAGAGACTCCTCCTCCTCCTGGCTTTCGAAGCTTTTCTTCTTTAAGGTTAGCTCACCACTCCAGCGTCTCCAGGTTTGCAGTGCACAGTGTAGCTTTGTTCTGCTCGACACGGGGAGGAGACGGCATTGGTGGTTTCTCACTGTGCCCCCCCCACCTGAGCGCATGGGTGGAAGAAGGGCTTTTTTGTCAACACAGCACAACCCAGAGCCACCCACTCTGGCATGGCAGACAGGGGATGGGGCGTCCTGCCACTACGCTCCATTCCCCCGCTACTGTGCCCAGTTCCAGATGGGCAGCAGAGTCATGGTTGTGGCATGCTAGCTCTGGCCCTGGGGAAGTGGTCTCCAGGAAAAGAGAAGAGCTGCTAACCTCCAATAAGAGTGTTTTCTAGGGTGCAGGGTAGATGGGAACACCCCTGTCATTCTCCTCTACACCGGACACAAACGCCCACCTTTTGAAGCCAGCCCACTTGAGTATTTGGTTTCAGCTCTGAAGCCTCCAGCTTGTGCAGGAGCTAGGGCTTTTGTTCACTGAAATGGGCCACTAAGGAAAAGAATATTTAGGCCCAAATAGTGGTTAACAACCCAGCCTCCATGGGGTGAAGGGTTTCTTTCTGCTTCCTTTACAGTCTGAAATATAACAGATATTATTTTGGGAATAAAAGGAAAGGTGATACCCAAAATCTACTTTCCTAACCCAGGACACCAAGGCTGATGTTCTCCTCTTGCAGCATTCAGGCCTCCGTGGCACTCTCAGTGCTTAATTTCCCATCATATTCACATTCTCATACTGCATATGATTGTGGTATAATTCGACTGCTGGGGTACAATGACAGCTGAGAATGCTGAGAGAGACAGGAATGAGACATGGAATGAGGCACAAGTGTGACAACAAGACGCTTAGGTCTGTGTTATGGTGGTGTTTCATGGGCTATCTGAGATCCATGCCTCTGGAATGATGATGCTAAATTGTTTTTCCTTCCTTCCCAGTGCCTGAACAGAAAGTTTTTCTGTTGGTGTTGGCTCTGCTGTGCTCTGGTCCCAAGGTTGTGTTTGCGATAAGCCCAGGAGTGTCTGTCTCAGAGTAGCGTGAGCAGTAGTTGTTGCAGAGATGAGTTTGTCTTTCAAAGGAACCAGCAGGTCCATTTGCACTTGAACAGTCCCCCTACAGCTGTGTCAAAGGTTATGGCTGATGAGAAGTGAGGACTGGGAGCCGTGTCTTAGCCTGAGGAGGCTCCCGTGCGGCTGCTGGAGTGAGGAGGGAGATAAGATATCCACGTTGTACCACCATGGTGTAAGTGGCATTGAAGAGGTGGGAGGGAGCCAGGGCTGCATGGACACGGTGGTGGGTAAGCCAACACCTCATGACCAGAGCAGCTCCCGATGGACTGACAGGGCAACACAGCACAGCTGGTGGTCCCTTGAATCTCTGCACCAAGGCTGTTGTGTGGGTGATCAGAAGCAGTTAGGCTTGTTGGCCCAATTCCCTTCCAAAGTACAATTGAACGTGGAGGAGGTGACACTCCAGGAGTTGGGGAAAGGCATTCTCCCCTGAATGCAGACCAAGGGAGGTTGCAGCAGAAAGGTGACAAATAAAAGATTGTATTTGTGAGGAGCCATGCAGGTGGTGGCATGACAGGGGTCGAGCTCATTATGTGACTCCTACCCCAAGTGGTGACTCTGGTGATGGCGCAGAGCCGCGTGTGGCAGTTTCAGCCCAGCTCATCTGAGACACAACTGATGGAGCATATTTTTATGAGGTGAACCCCCCTCCCAACTCTGTGTGTGTTTTCACTTGAATTGCTGATCCCCTGACTAATGAAGAGCGCTGGATCACCACGTCATCTCCCTGCTGTGTCCTTTGTGTGCTGAGCCACGCAGCTCCTCCTCTTGAATCTAATTCAGGAGCAGCAAAGCTGACTGAAACACAGCAGCAGAGTCTTGCTGTCGTTAGCACCAATTACACCCAGCAAGTGCAGTGACCTTACCCATGAGAACATGCATTTACTGCTCCAGGTAGAAGCATCCTTCCTTCTGGACCAGAAACCAGCTCCACAGGATGACCCAAAATCCTGATCTCAGTACCCTGTCATTTCCCTCATGAAGCAGAACCCCTTTCTCCAGCTCTGCAGTGAGCAGCTGAGCTTTTCACGGGGAGAATTTGATTCTTCCATTTTATCTTCACACCCCTGACACCAAAGCTCCATCCATTTTTTGCAGTGGAGGGGCCTTGCTGACCCCCAGGGCCATGTCTCAGTAGAGATGGAGCACAAGGAGACCAGGCCCTGGGAGGTAACGGAGTGTTTGAAGGGAGCATGAGAAATAGATGATCCAAATGACTTCCAGTGAGCAAACGAAATGCCTGAGGTGCCTTCAGGGTTTGTAGAAGTTAGTCAGCCTGTGAGGATCTATAACATCCCTCCTGGCTGTGCCTTGGACATTATTTCAGTACCTGCAGCTGGAAAATTTCAGCAGAACCTTGGGGAGCAGAGAAACACCAGGGAAAGCAGAGGGCTCCTGCCATGCAGGGGTTGGGCACAGCTGATGGGTCATGTCTATTTCCTGGAGAAGCTGCAGCTCCTGATTTCACCCTAGTTGGTGCTGGACCACTTCCCCTCTAATGTGGGAGAGAAAAATCCTTCCTAGTTACCATGGCCAGGCTGCCAGGCCGTGCTCTGGTCCACCCCTGGTGCTCTCTGGTCCACCCCTGGTGCTCTCCAAGAATGGTTGGTTGGTGTTCCGTGTTCTGAATGTTCCAATTCTCCTCTGCTGGGAGGTACCATAGTGCAGAGGCTACATCTCACCCCTTCAGATACCACTTCTGTTTGTCCTTTTATGGTACCAGACAAATGCTTACCTCACTTTATGATTATGATAAATAAATGGAGGGATCTGAGGTGAGATTCATCCCACCTTATTTTCATCATGTGAAAGCTGGACATCTGGTTATTGCTCTTCATTCCCCATGTGACATGTCTTCTGCACGTCTGGGGTGACTTTCCTGCTAGGGCCATGGCTACCTCAGATGAAACATGTCCCTTTTAGGTATCTGATGTCACTTGCTGTTTTGGGGAGCCATCAGAAACCTTTCTAAACTGGAGGTGAATCCTCCTTCCCGCTGCTGCCTGTGAAGTGGATCCCCCTGCCTGAGTCTGCAGTGGTGACACTGAGTGCCTCCTCTCCGTGGCAAGGAGCTGTTTCAAGGTTCTGGTCAGCTGGCTCTGACTCTTTGTGTCATTGTCAAACTCATCAGAAGAACTGGGGACGCTGATGGTCTCTAGAAGCCAGAGGTGGTTCTGCAGCAGCAGGTCTGTGCTGGACAGAAGGGAGCGCAGGTGGAAGCAGAGCCAGCTGCACATCCTTCCTGTCTCCCTTGGCAACAGCAGTGCTGCCAGCCAAACCCACTGCTGGGGAGGGCTGTGCCTGCTGCGTGAGGCGTGAGGGCAGCTCAGCCCAGGGAGCTCCCAGCTGCTTTTGCAATATTTTTGGTTCATTCCTTGTGTTGCTCCAAGCCTCTGCCCTTAGGAAGAGTTTCCAGCTGAAATCTCGGGCAACAGGGTCCGAGTCGTGTGTCCCCATCCATGACAGCACACAGGAAAACACTGGAGGTGAGTTACTGCTCACACATGTGGCAGATCCCCCAGCTGTGAGGTTAAAGCCCATGACATGGGTCTCTGGTCACAGTGGCTGTAACCTCATGCTAAATCACTGCTTCAGCAGCTCTGAGTTCTGGAAACTGCTAAACAAGCTGATACTTGTAAGGGCCAAGAGGAAGGAACTAAATTTGTTCTCCAGCAGAACACTAGAGATGAATTTTGGGAGAAACTCATATAACAAACTGCTCGGGAAGCCCCAGATACACAGCAGGTCACAGTGTGACTGTGGGGGTTCCTGCACCTCTCAGGAAGCCTCAGCCTGTTGCTTTCACCCATGATCTGTGAGGGATGGGCAGCTGGATGCTCAGGGCACATCTTTGTGCTTCCAGTCAGTTGTTCCAGAGAGACAGAGGGAACAGAAGAAAGGAAAAATGGAAGAAAAGGGGCAGGATGATGGCTTTGGGAATCACAGGATCTGTGGGACTCGTAGTACTCCAGGGTAGAAATTCCCTATTCATAAAACACAGAGCCTGCTCTTTGATGCTGGGGAAGGAGAGAAGATGATCACTGCTTCATTCCCCATGTTCTCATCTGACAGGAATGATCAGTGCTGATGGGATGGAGGTGTAGGTGCAGGAGCAGGCGGTGGCTGTGGGGTCCATCCCCACACAAAGCCCAGCGCTCACTGGGACAAGCGGCTGAGGATGCGCCTCGCTGTTTTGTTCCCAGAAATGCAGAGCTGCCAGTGATCCTCCGGCTCTGAATAGACCCGCCTCAGACAAACTGTGTCAGGACTTGATGGGGAACCAATCTGGAATACCAAGCAGCAGCCCCGGGAGCTGTGGGAGCACGGGGGACGGGCTCAGCCAGTGATTCTGCCTGGCGAACGTTCTCCAGGAGGGAGCGTGGCTGCACAACCCTACAAGACACGCCTGCTTGGGCTGTCCCTGGCCTCATTCCTCCAGATACGCAGCTGCCTCTGGAGGGAAAGGATGTGTTTTGCCTGTCTCTGCTGGAGGATGGAGCGTCGGGATGGCTGTGATGTGAGCCGCTGAGGATGTCTGCTGGCACGTCCAAATGATATTTTCAGGTATGTGATTACCTTGAATGAGCATCCAGAGGCCAGCCCTTGCTTTTCACTCCCCTCCTCTCAGTAATTACTGGTGCCCTAGATTGTCAAGAAGCCTTTTCACCAGGTCCAGCTGCTCGGCTCTGTGTGTGGTTGGCTGAACAGGGGTGTGAGGCGTTTCCAGAGCTCCTTTTCCCACTTCATCAGTGGGGCAGTGCAAGGGTGAGTTGGGAGCTGCCAATGTTGGGACCTGGCTGTGCTACCCTTTGTTCAACTCCTTGCACGACCAGAACTGAGTTGTGATTTACGGGCTCCAAGCGAGAGGCAGAAGTACTTCTGAGAGGCAGTTACAGAGGTCTGCAGTGGGTTCATGTCACTAAAGGACCAGGATGTCTTGCCATGTGAAAAACAGCTCCTGTTACTGGTGTTGCATGGGGAGTGTCCGCGTGTTGCTCCATCTGTGTTTGTGCGTGTGGTTTGCAAAGCTCCTGCTGATGCTGGTTTTGTTTCTGCAACTAGAGCTTCACTCTGTGTCTCACTCCCAGTGCTGTAGCTGGGGGGATCACCCTGTGTAGGACTTAGAGCATGAAACAGACAGTAACTTGGGAGTCAGTATCTGGGAGCTCTGGCATGTGACAGGCCCTGACAGGCAGGGGAGAGCAGTTGGCTGTGCCCTGTAACCTACTTCTTCCCTCAGTTCTGCCACCAATAGTGGAGATGAAATCTGCTTTTAACTCTTTATTTGCATAAAGGCTGCTCCTCTATAAGTGAAATCAGGTTGCTTGGGCAGATCACAAGGAAACAAGTGGACCAAAGGCTTTCCACACAGTTTCCATCTATTAAAGATCTGCTTTGCTCCCTGGAGTGTTTTAGGTTTCTGAGAGATATGTGAGAAGCCAACAGTGTCATGTAGGGACATTTCACCACAACACTGCTGCTGCTCTGAGCAGGTTTTGCACAACCTTCTCACACAGTTAATGGAGAAGACCAGGAGAGGCACACGAGGTTCTAGCCCTGGGGCTGGAGATAAAAGGTTCTTTGTAGAGCCTGGACTTTGAGATAATGAGTCCAGCAGCAGGTCTCTGCACAAAGAGCTCTTCCTGACTTCCCAGAGCAAGATCCTCTGCCAGGTACTGCTCAGGGTGACTCTGATTGTCTCTTACTGCCAGAAGGGGTCATGCGCCAGCCTCAGCGCATTGTGCATGTCCATATGCCGTGGAAGATGTGGATGTGCAGCTCAAAACTTTCCACTGTACCTCTGGCAATTAGGACTTGGTCCAGAGCCCACGAGAGTCACTGGGAACCTCTCCATGGGCTCTGGCTCAGAAGTTACGTAAGTGGGTGTTTAATGCATGGACTGAGTCGGCAGCCGCATGCCCAGAGCCCTGCCGTGTGCAGATCCTCTTCTCAAAGTGCCCCATGGGCAGCGGCAACCCCTGAGTGAAGCCAGTTCATGGCGTCCTAGAGCAGGGCACGGTCCTGAGCTGGAGCTCCTCAGGTAAAAACAGGCAGACACCAGCAGCTGCTGGGTATCAATCACTTGGTCTGATTTGGAGGAAGGTGGTTCTGACTGAGAAATAGTCATGAGGCAGTTCCTACACATGTTGTCAGGAAGGAGGTTTCATGGCTAAAGGCACCTTAGCACCCTCTGGGAACACCGTGCTGTGCTTCATCCTTGAGTTAATCTATGTTGTAATCAATATTCCCTCCTCGATGCACTTGGCAAGGCTCGGGGATGACACCATTCACACCACAGAGATGTCACATTCATCAGCCTTCTCATTAGGGTTTCATGGCTTTAATGTAGGGCCATAAAATTAAACTCTAGAAGTGGGAAGCTCACATGGAGCATTTAAGAGATGAACCAGCATGACCCTTTCTAGGCAGGAGCTGCTGTACCTTAGGAATGGCCTCTTTAGAAGAAACCTACTGGTGTGAGCTGACCTTTGAAAAGAGATTAAATTTTGCTGTGTGGTGCTCACGCCATGGCAGCAGGCAGGTAGGGTAGAGATGCTCTTCACCCAGGATCACTCCCAAGGGTCTCAGACAGGCAAAACTGAAGGATTTTGGCTGAGAGCTGCAGGACTGCTATTTGCAGTGACATCTGCCCTGCACCACCTCACCTGGGAGAGCAAAACTCAAACCTTGACAACTGGGTGGCAGCCAGAAGGTTTTGTGTTAGTGGCCATATTTACCATGAGCTGCTAAATGTAAGAGGTGAGTGTGTGTGGCCTCCTGTGCCTCAGGGGTGGTGGTCTGCTGCTGCCCCAAAGAAATTTGAACTGTAGCAGCTGCTGATTTCTCTGGTTTTCAAAAAGTAGAGCTGGTGATGTTTATCTCCACACCCCATATCCAAACCAAATGGTCATCCTTCCCTCTTTGCATTTGTTCTGTGGTAGCAACTTGCCTTGGCACAAAATATCAGCCATATGGACACGAGAATGTCTGCTTTGACCTTGACCTCAGAAGAACCATTGCCAAATAGTGAGGAGAGCTCCTGCCTTCCTCTTCCAAGAGCGCTAATAGCTTGAGGATCTGCTCTCCTGGTGGCACTTCACAGTGCAGAACAAAGGGTTTTGCTTTGACTTGGTCCTTTGCTAAGAGCATCCCCTCGCTGGGGCATGGGGACAGCCCCCCAGCCCATGGCTGGCTGGCAGAGATATTTGTCTCAGGAATTAGAAAAATAATCAAGAGCTGATTTTAGCACTGGGCAGCAGAACGTGTGGTGCTGGCTACGGGCTCTCGCTGCTTTCTCCAGTCAGAGTACAGGACTAGGAGGCTGCTGGGGGCTGGGTGGGGGTATTCTGTTGGTTTTAGAGCTGTTGAGGCTCAGAAATGGAGGTTGGGGATAAAGTAAAGCACTTGGCTGGGTCAGGGGAACAGGTTCTGCTTGTTGGGGCAGTTTTTGCTATGGCACTGCTTGCATTACTGATGCCCAGGATTTGCAGTAAACACCTTTCTCAGTTTTTAAATCTACCCAACGTGGCACAGAGCCCCGGGGCACCTACTCAGAGTCCTTGTACAACACTGAGCCAGACCCCAGCCAGAAGCCTGGGCTTCTGAATGGCTGTGGTGGTCCCTGCTCTCTCGTTTCCTGTTACCATCCGGAGATTTTCCAGAACTAACACAAGTGACAAGATTTCTGAAGGGGCTGAGCAGACAACAGCAGGTATGACCCAGGGAGCCCCCTCACCTCACCACACACCCCTTCTTGACCTCATTTTCCGCAGATGCTCTTTCAGAAAGCAGGTTGCTACTGGCATCCCAGGCTGCCCGCAGCTCTGCTCAGGAGCGCTGCAGCCAGAAGAACGAGTGCATTGAGGTTCCCTATAACGATGTGGACATCATCCTGGCTACAACAAACATTAAATCTTCTCTTGGTCCTGCCTCTAAAGAGCAGAGTGCTTTGTGCAGGGAATTCAGAGCACTCAGTCCACGCCACAGCCCCTGTGAGTTCTTCATCTTTTTCCTGCTTCCCCAGAGAAGCCAACAAAGTTGGTGCTAACGCTTGTGTCCTTCTGCAGAACTGCTTTCTTCACACCAGCCGCACTGGTCCCTCCTGGCCTCTCACCCTCTCTCTGTGTTTCCCCTCCAGGTGTTCTACTGATCTTGGCACTGACAGAAGAGCTGGTGGTTTCTGTTCAGGTACTGCCCCCCACTGTCTCCTCCTCTCAGGGCTTCCCCATGGACACTACCGCTGTCACAGCCATGGCAACGACTCCTCGACGCCAAAAGCCCCTTCCCACCTCTGCCCACGCTGTTCCCCACCTAGTCAGCCCCGCAGAGGAAGCCCCTTCCACGGAACAGACACAGGCGAGTGGCTCCCAACCAGGCACCAAGGATCCCTCTGGTTTGGACACCCAGAGTGGTCTGTTCTCGGGACACACTCGCTCCAGGGGGAAAATAGCCCAGGCGTTCAAAGGCAACTTCAACGAGTCCTCACAGCCTTACCTGAAGAGCACCCTGCACTCCCCTTTTCCCACCCTGAGGAGCCCTTTCACAGATCACCCCTTCCAGCCCCAGTCCAGCGATCCCAATGGCACGGGGCTGGCGAGAACTGCACACTCAGAGCCTCCTCCTCGCCGCAGCACCTTAGGGACCCTCGAGGAAGCTGAACGAGGGGAAGGGGACAGAGCCGAGCCGGTGGTGCAGGAGGGAGATTTTGTTGCCACAACTGCTGGACCATCCGCTGATTCCAAAGCAGTGTCGGTGCCTTTTAAACCCACTCGCTACGGTGTGTGGGATATGCTGAGCAAGAACAGCTCCTGGGTAACCTTGAATCTCAGCACCAATGTCCCGCTGTTTGCTGGCCCTGCGGCAGCAACGACAGCAACGGGTCACTCGGTTCAGACCCGTTTTGACGTCAGCGTCTCTTCACCATCCATGGGAGAGTCCAAGGGACCCTCTGCCACGCTGCAGGGTGTGGTGACCAGTGCCACCTCACTGGGCAGCAGGGTGTCTGCAGTGCCCACCACCAGCTTCTCCAGCGCTGTTTCCACGGCCGGGTCCACCGCCACTGGGAACTTCCTAAACAGACTGGTCCCTGCAGGCACCTGGAAACCTGGCGTGCAGGGAAATGTCTCCCACGTCACCGAGGGGGACAAACCCCAACACAGAGCCACCATCTGCCTCAGCAAGATGGACATTGCCTGGATCATCCTGGCAATCAGCGTTCCCATATCCTCGTGTTGTAAGTTAATTGCTGCTTTACTTTTCCTTTCTCTTTCCTTAAAGTCTGATTGCAGGCAGTCCGACAGCTGTCAGACTGCAAAGCTGAAAACCAGAGTGCTGGTTGCTTCCATTTCAGTTCTGACTTTGAAGGGGCCAAGGGAGCAGGAGGAGTTTGTGGGGAGCCAGCCCAAAGGGATGGGGCAGCCTGGACTCCCAGAGCTGCCTTGGGGTCCCATTGTTGCAAAAAACTCATGGGAAGCAGTGAGGAAGCTTGTGAGAGTGCAGGGTGTCCCCTGCTTGTCTCAGTCGTGTCAGCAGGATCCTCCAGCATCTTTGCTGGGGTGACACTGCTCTGTCTGGAACAAACCCAAACATTTCCCAGCCTTTGCTGCCCAAGGAAATGTGAAAATCCCATCAATTCTGTCATCTCCAGCTACAAGCTGTGCTGAGAACCAGGCTGGATGAACTGAGCACCTCAGCCCAGAGAAACCAGCTCTCTCCTGCACTCTCCTGATGTTGTCTGGGCCTGACCCAGCACCCCCCAAGACCCTTTCACCTGGCTAAAATAGCCCAAACCACTTTGGTACCTACTGTCCTTGCAATGAGCTGAATCATCACCCTGCAAGGTCTGATGAGCAGGTGACCTGGCCAGAGAAGGCTGCAGGAATATACAGGGACCTGGAGATGGAGCCTCCCTAATCCTAATCCCGTCAGCAGCTGCAAATTATGGGATTGTCTCAGCACAGAAATGTCTGGAGTTAGGAGAGAGCCACGAGGGTCAGCAAGTCCAGCTCCTGACTCCTTGGAATGCAACCTAAAAGTTAAACCATGTATCTGGGAGTGTTGCCCATCACTGACAGCCCTGGGGCTGTGGCCGCTTTCCCGGGGTGGGGCTTGTGCCAGCTCCAGAGTTCAGCAAGAAATCTGCTCTGGGTAGAGAATGTCCCAGTGGAAACCAGCCCCTCCAGTCCCATCCGCCACAAGTGCAGGACGTGTAAGTGTCAGGGCTTAAGTAACTCAGGTGCTCAAGTGCTGCCTTCAGGACAACATTTCTGGGGAAGCTTTTGGTGGGATCTGGGCGTCTCCAGGAGCATTTCTGGGTTGAAAGGGCAGGTGGGCAGGCAGTTATGTGATTTGAGCGCTACTGAAGAGCCAGTGGGGTGTGTGAAGGGGACTGTCGCCACCTCCTGGGCACAGGCTCCTGCGAGTCCTTGCGCTGGTGTTTGCTCATGGGCTGCGAAAAGAGAGTCCTGCTCCTGCTTGGGGGTGCTGAAAGGAGGAGGTGGCTCAGCCTTGGGGGTTCAGCCTACATATCTGAGCCACGCGAACCCCCTAGCTCCTCATTACCGCTGGAGGAAGGGCCTGGGATGCTGCATTTCGCACCTGGGTTTGCACCTCGGAAGGTTTGTTCAGCATCTCTGTGCCCTGCTGAGGGTCAGGAGCTCTCCTGCTGAAATAAGAAATGGGGTTTAGCCCTCGTGTCCTTACAGCATGTGTTTCTTTAAACATCGATGGCTTCTGAGCCCATAAAATGCCGGGAATAGGAACATGGGTGCCACATCTGCCCCCTGACCCTGGGGAGATCATGTCACCTTCTGGTACCTCCCTCTCATGAGGTCAATAACAGGGTGCATGCTGCTAAGGCCATCCAAGGGCTGCAGAGGTGAAGGGTTCTGCATCTCTGCCTTCCCAGCACAGCCCGTAACGCTCCCACTGGTGTTTCCAGAGTGTCATAGTTTGGGTTTGTCCTTCAGGTAGCCTTGACCATCCGCTTCCTGTGCGGCTGTATGTATGAAGTGCAGTGCAGGAATTCATTGAAACCCCCACCCTGGCACTTGTAGGGACAGAACAGCTTGATAAGCTGCAGAGGAACAGAGACCTGCAAATCAGAGGGGCAGGAGGGGATCAGGGCAGGCAGTTCTGCTGACAGTGGGGGATGCCAGGGGCAGGCTGAGCTCCCACAGTGGGTGTCAGCACAGCCCAGAGAACACACGGAGAACAGCCTTGTGCCTGACCTCACTTAGGTCACAGCCCCTGCACTGGAGTGCTGCCCTCCATTATCACAGAGTCACTCAGATTGGAAACGGTCTTTAAAGTATCTCACCCACCTTCTCCAGTGCAAAGCCTACAGATGTTGGCTACTCTGAAGTGAGAGAGATCCCCAGGCCTGAATCAAATCCCTGGGTGTGGGCTCAGGCTGAACTGGAGAAGAGCTTCCCGCCTCCAGATGTGAGCAACTGTGCTCAGTAACCAAACCCATGGTGATACCTGTCACAGTGACTGAGGACAGTGGAAAGAAAAGTGAAAACCCCACTGTTTTGGTCACTGAGGCAAGAGGTCTGCAGAAACTCAGTTTATGTTACGCTCTGCAGGCTTAAGGAGAAGTAAATTAACATCCCTCAACCTTGTGGGAAAGGGATGGATATCTGGTGGCTCCAGGTCCTTACCCAAGGCTGGGGATTTCCTGTGAGATGTGCTCTGCCCAAAATACACCTTATGGGTACCTTAGTGAGTGAAAGTCTCCTGGTGTCGCTCTGGCAGTAAGTGGTCCTGTGGTAGCTTCACTAACTTCACTACCTACCCCTTCACTAACTACCCCAAAAGGATAGTTCATAGGAGGTGAAGAGGGAATAGCCCCGTTCCATCTCCCTCTTCAATCAGGCCTCCTCTGCATTGAACTGGGGCAGCTTAGGGGCTGCAGTTCCTTTTACTGGGTGCTGATGAGCTGCTTTGCCTGGACTTGAAGCAGTGGTGCAGGAGATTTTCCCATTAGTTTGGGAAAACGATTTATAGCATTATCTCCCCTATTCCTGTGAATGAGGCAGAAACTGCCTGAACCCAACCCCATTAAACTGTTCCCTTGAAGCAGCTTCTTGTTTCACTTCTACTGGAGCTCCAGCCTTGCACTTGTGCTTGGCTGTGCCATGGGGCAAGAACCTGGACCTTTGGCACAGGGTGGCCCTAGTGTTTGTCAGCACACACCCAGAGCAGCTCTGACCTTGCCGCAGTCTTGCCTTCCCTCTGGGCTGTAAATCTAGTAAATAATTTTGGGCCATAGCTGAGGAAATAATTTATGGTTCTGCTTCGTTAATATTTTCTCTCTTCCTGCCATAAGTGTTGTGGGAATGATGGAGTGAATTTATGGCAGGGCACAGCCCGTTCGACAGGCACAAATCAGAGTGTGTCTGCTGCACAGACCAGGCAGAGCCCAAGCACCGTCGGTCAGCTGTGGCATGGAAAAGACCCTTGTACAAACCAGGGTTAACGCGACCCTGGGAGCACCAGCAGTGCCGGAATGATCTCCACACCATCCCTGGAGGTTCCATAGATCACCACTGAGGTGTGGAATCAGCAGAGTGGCAAAGTTTTGCACTAGCCAGCAGCCACAGCCTAGTAAACTCAAACCGCAGGCCCTGTAGGTCCTGCCAGGGCCAATCCCTCTGCTCCTACCAAGGGGTCTCTTTGGAGACAGCCCTGGCTGTGAGGGGCACCAGCCCTTCCCTCTCCTTAAGCAGCACAACAGTCACATCCCTGGATGGAGTGAGCCCCTGTTGCAGGTTAATAACCTCATCTTTGACATGTTTGCATTGACAGCAGTTCTGCTGACAGTCTGCTGCATGAGGAGGAAGAAAAAGACCTCGAACCCTGAGAACAACCTGAGCTACTGGAACAACGCCATCACCATGGACTACTTCAACAGGCATGCTGTGGAGCTGCCGAGAGAGATCCAGTCCCTGGAGACCTCAGAGGTAACTCATGAGCGCCTGGGAGCTGTCACTGAGCCATGCTGGGAGAAAGAGAGTAGTGGGAGTTCATGATTCAAAGAGATGTCTGACGAGCTGCCTCAAATACAAGGTGTTTCCTGCATAGAAACAAACAGCACATACACCTATAGGGGTGTCTCTTGAGCCTTCACTTGAGGGATCAGTTCACATATGGGCAGGTGATCCTGCTGCTAGACCTCAGAAACAGACGAGATTCAGTTAACTTGGATTTAAAACCTAGAAGCAGCAGAGTTTGTCTTTTGATAAGGTGATTTTCAGACTAAAAGCTCATTAAATGAAATGCTTGTAAAGTGTGTAGAAAGGGACCCCTGGGATGTGATGAGACACGTGGTCACTTTGTTAGCCCCACTCTGGGCTCAGGCTAAGGCAGAACCTGGGCTAGACTCACTAAGAATCAGTTGATAAGGCTGGCTCACATGTAAGATGCTCTCCCAGAGCTCATCTCTGCCTCACTTAAACCTGTTCAAGGTAGCTTGGAACCATATATGTGGTTTTCTGACCTTAAAAAGACCTGCAAATGCATTTTCAAGGAGTCAAGCCCAGCTGCTAGACAGGACACTGTTGCAGCATTAAAAGGCACTGAGCAGCAGAGAGTGTGGTCTGTAAAGGATGTACCTCACCCAGCTTGTCTTTCTCCTAGGACCACATGTCGGAGCCGCGCTCCCCCGCCAACGGTGACTACCGTGACAGCGGGATGGTCCTTGTCAACCCCTTCTGCCAGGAAACGCTTTTTGTAGGACACGAGCAAGTCTCTGAGATCTGACCCCACAGCTGCCTGTGGCTCACAGTCCCATCTCTGCCGCCTCCAGACTATAAATAAGTATATATATTATAAATATAACCTTTGTGTAGCCCTCACTCAACTGAAATGTTTTCAGCTTTTCTTTCCTCCCCCCTCCCCAGAATTGTCAGCCCCCCTTTTTTATAAGTGTGGTAAAACTTTACAGACTGTGGCTTTATAAAATAAAGGTATTTCTAAGCAAAACACCCGTTTTCCTCACTGTCATTTATGAACTGCTGCCAAATACACTTGGACTGGGAAAATACAGGGTGAAGCTGGACATGGACAGATCTGTTGGGTCAATAATGTTGCCCCGTGGCTATTTTACCTCATCAAGGCTGAAACAGGAGGGACAAGTTGGAGTTTGAGCTGCAGAACTGTCTTACATGAGCAAGGTCAAGCAGGAGGTGCTGAAAGGCTAAGTTCAACAAGACGCAAACTCCAGCCCCAGCCTGACGAGCTAGGATTAGGTGCCTGCGGAGGATGGGGATTTCTGATGGGATCCATCTCACCAAAGCCCCTGGGCAGACCCACACAGAGACAACGCCCAACATCAGCATTGCAGTCATACCTACATGGTCAGGCTACGTCGGAGCAGGTCTGGCAGGACAAACTGCGCCAACATTCTACCATGTACTCGTCCTGCCCAGACACTTAGGATTCACCCCGATGGCCAACTGCTGAAGAACTGCGGTGCAAAAAGAAGTCAAGGAAAGAATTCCCTGTTCCCTGGAGCAAGTCTCAAGGACTGCTTTGACTTTTTTCCTTTGGGTCACTTGGTTGCCAAGTTCAGGCAGTCGAGGTGGAATTGGCCCTTTGGAACAGGCCAAGTGCACTTGACCAGGTGTCGTCAAACTGATGGAGCCGGGGGGATGTGACAGTCCTCATCTCCAGTTAACATCTGCTGGGCTTGGGGCAATGAGCCTGGGTTGGACTGCGGAGCTGAAGCACAGAGAAATCTGGAGCAGGGCCAAGGTAGTGTTCGAGGCTCTGTGGCAGTGAAAGGTCAGTTGCCCAGAAGTTTTGGGTTTGCCATCTTTATCTACCAGCTTTCTGCCAGGAGACTGGAGCAAGCAGGGGTGCGGGTGGGCCACGAGTCGGAATCTACGTCTGGATACCTGTGGGTGTGAGGGTAGGAAACCATCTGGACATCAGTGTGGAAATCACCGCTGGGATTTGGACACATAGGGTGTCCTGAATGCCTGTCCCGCTGTCCCTGTAAACACCATTGTGCTTTTCATCGGCCACATTTGCAGCAGCAGCAGCAGGGAGATTTCCCCTGGAATGGGATTGCTGACCCAGCGGCCGCCAGGACAATGTGCCGAGTGCTCCCAGGCAGCACAAAGCCCCCCTTCCAGAAAGCCGTCGCACAAAGGCAAAGCCCCGCGCGCGAGCCCCAACCCGCTGGGCTCGGCACATCCCTCCTGCCAGAGCGGGGGCGAGACGGCCGGGCTGAGCGGCTGTGCCCAGTGGGCCAGAGCCGCAGTCATGCCCTTGCCCAGGCGCCGGTCGTCCTTCCTGGGGCAGCAGCCCTCATCCTCCACAACTGAGAGCTCGGGGCCACCTGGCCGCCGAGTGAGCATCGGTGGCGGAGGGAGCCTGGCAAGAGCCCCGGGCGTCTACGTGGGCACCGTTCCCGCTGGCGGCGTGAGCAGCTTGGGCACCCGCGTGTCCCGCAGGGCCCTGGGCATCAGCAGCGTCTTCCTCCAGGGCTTGCGCAGCTCCGCGGCTGCCTTGCCCCTGGCCCCAGGGCTGGAGAAAGGCCGGGCTCTGTCCTACGAGAGCCTCAACGGCTGCCTGGTGGAGTACATCGAGAAGGTGCGAGCGCTAGAGCAGGTCAACCAGGAGCTTGAGGAGCACATCAGAGTCTACCTGGACAAGAAGGTGGCCAGCGTGGGCAGCTGGGGAGCGCTACGGGAGAATTGGGAGGCCATTTACCATCAGGTGAGGAACTGGGGGTGCGTCGCGGGTCGTTGGGTTGATGCTGTTGATGAACGCTGTGAGACCTGAAGGAGAGTTTTAAACCTATCTGCATCGTAATTAGCTTTATCACTTCTCAGCAGGTCGAGGAAGGCGCCCGGGGAGCAGAATTACCTCAGGCATCCTGCACACAGGGATGACTGAAAAGCACCCCGAGGGCCATAGATAGACTGGGCTGATTAAACTGGGTGATTCTTAGCTTCCCCGGTTATTACACCGAGTATCGGAACAATGAGAAGACAAGAGAAGAGCTCCGACTGGATTATCCCTCAACATGACACGGTTGTTGAGGTTGTTTTAATCAGCAGTTCAGACCTTTGCTTTATTCCCTCATTAGTCTAATCGCATTGCGCAAAGTTCTGTTTATTTAAAGTAATAATGATCATAGAATCATTAGGGATCGGAAGGGACCTCGAGAGATCATCTAGTCCAATCCCCCTGCCACAGCATCTAGACCAAGTCGCACAGGAACATGGCCAGGCAGGTTTCAAACGTTCTCCAGAGAAGGAGACAAATGACTGATTGCACAGAAGGTTGGGTCTCGACAGGAGGCCCTTCCTCTTGCTGTTAGTAAAGAGCAGGGTATGGCCACCTTGCCAGGTCCTGCTCCACAGTAGGATTTTGATGTTACTTTCACTCAGGGAATGATCCAAACCTCCTCAAAGATGTTAATTTGCATCGGGCTTTAGGTCAGGTCATATTGACTTAGTGATGTGTTGTGGACTTCTTGGTGTGAGAAGCAGGTTGCTCCGCCAGATCTCTCCATCAGGTGCCTTCATGCGTTTCATATCTTTTGTCCAAGCCCTTAGGATCAATAAAGCTGCTCTGTGTGAGAGTGGGTGTTAATTGCCACCTAGACATGACTCAGCCCTGCGTGTCCACCTCCACTCCAACATCAGGCAGCAGGTAGGGCCATACTGAGGCAGTGGTCCAACCTGCGGCACTTGAGGTGACCTGTCTGGGGGAAGCCTTGATGTCTCCAACTCAGAGGAGCAGAGTCCTCCTGGGGACTTGCAGTCTCACTTAATTGCAGGTTCAATTGTCTTTAAAAGCTGCTTTTATTCACATGGTGGTTTAATTTCAACTACAGGTATATCTTGAAAAAGCCCGAACTGATGTTCAGTTCTGTCCTCCAGAGCGATGCTGTGGACTAGTTACGTGCAGAGATGATCCCTAAAATCCTTTCAGAACATCTTGGGTGACCTCCATAGCTCAGGGCATGCATGATTCCAGAGCAGCCAGTGGTCCTTAACCTTTTTGTTCTGTTTTGCCCTCCTGAACCACAATGTGCTGCTGTGGCCCAAGCCTTTGAGGTTTGCCTACCCCTGACAGTGTCTCCTGGGTGGTAAAGACCATCCCCAAGACCCATAGCAAGGGCACTAAAGCCACAGTCTTTCCAAAGCATGTCACATTTGGTGCAATAATGTTTGGAGGCTACTGGCTTCTCTAGTCTGGTACCTTTTGCAAGAGCTTATGGGATCCTACCAGAGAAGAAAAATTATTCCTGGGAGCTGAGTGTGGCTCGCAGGTGGTGTGAGCACCAAGAGCTCCTTGGATTGCTGAAGAGGACAACCTGTGGTGAGGATGGCACTTATGGGAAGTGGAATAGGAACTGCCTAAGTGCTGCTTAAACTGTGCCCAGAAAATAAAAGCAAGGCTTAACAATGAAGGTTCCTTGGGCACAGTGATGAATTTTGCCCTTTGGGACCACTGAGAAGCAACAGTCTGGTGGCAAACTGCAGCCTGTGTGCAGAGAACCTGTGGGCATTCATGTACTGAATTCATTGTCTAAGAGACCTGCAAGGAGTCACTGGAGCTTCAGGAAGATTTTCAGGATCAAACCTTAGGGCACAAGCCTAGCACATGGAGCCGGCGTGTGGAAGCTCTTTGTTGCCTGAGCTCTGTTGTCTCCCTTTTCCAGGTGGGCGAAGCAGTCCTTGAAAATGCCCGGCTGATGCTGCACACTGAGAACATTCAAGCCTGTGCTGAAGATTTCAAAGACAGGTAGTCTTGTGGTGGCATCGAGCTGGCCACATTCCCTGACCCAACACTTGGTCTGTAGTGGATTCAGTGATGGGCTAAAAGTCCTTTAACTTGAATATTCAGCCACTTGGCTTGGGAGGGGTTTTGTGACAGCAAAACTAAAATGACGCTATTTTGGAAGATCTTAAATATGGGCAAAGTATTTTTTATCAGATTTGCTTTTGCAAAGCCTGATACTCATGTACACGAGTACTTCAAGTTTTACTCAGGAGACTTGAGCCCTCCAGATTTTATTCATGACAGGACCCATTCAGTTACAAACAGCTTTTTGCAAGGTCTGATGCACAAACTGTATCTCAAAGTAATTTGGTTTTATTTCCTATGGTTTTTACCATCCCTTAAACATCTGTCTGCTCATAAAACAGAAGAGAAAAAGCCCCCACCGTAGTCAGACTGTGCATAAAGTAGAGGTCTAGCCTCTCATGCTGCCTTGCCCTGGTTTACCACATTCTGTGTTAAGGACAGGCTACTCCAGGTAGAGACAAGGTGAGAGCCAGGTGTGTGTGTTTCTGTGCCTCTGCCTGGGACACGTCAGCTAATTAGCACAAACTTAAAAAAAAAAAGGAAAAGCAGGTTTTTCGTGCTGGTATTAAGGTTTGGGATTTTCTTTCTCTCTGCAGGTATGAAAATGAGCAGCCCTTCAGAAAGGCAGTGGAAGACGAAATTAATTCCCTCTACAAAGTGATTGATGATGCTAATTTAACTAAAATGGATCTGGAGAGTCAGATAGAGAGCATGAAGGAGGAACTAACTTTGCTCTCGAAGAATCACGAAGAAGTAAGTCCAGGCTCAGGACACTGCCAAGCCCTTTTGTGTGCCTCTCCCAGTCAGTTGGTATCACACCTCCAGGGCAAAGCCAGCACTGGAAAGCTCTGCTGCTGTGGCTGGTTAGGGGGATTCTCCCCAGACCTCCTCCCCTTCCTCTCTGCTGATCAAAGGACTAATCTCTGGGCCATGACCAAACTACTTGTATTTGTGATTTGCCTCCTCTTGACCTGAAGGATGTGTCAGCCCTCCATCTCTCTTGCCCACACAATGGCCACAGGGTCACCCAGTGCCACGTGTGGACACCTCAACAACAAGTTCTGATTCCCAGCCAGAGGTGGAAAGGGAACCCGCGTGAGCAGGCAACAGGTCCTGCTCCTGTGCA
This sequence comes from Phoeniculus purpureus, assembly GCA_028565055.1. Taxonomy (NCBI): domain Eukaryota; kingdom Metazoa; phylum Chordata; class Aves; order Bucerotiformes; family Phoeniculidae; genus Phoeniculus; species Phoeniculus purpureus. Next base: position 26,287,895 of record JAOXOE010000506.1, read on the forward strand.
CTAACGCTGAGCATTGACTGGGCTCATCTGGAAAACTCCTGCTTGACTCAGCAGGTTCTCAAACCACCTCTCTCCTGAGCCACACATCACAGAAGCCAGTCACAAGGACTGGATAGAGCTGGAGGGGAAGCCCATTAATACCCAGTTTTCCAATATTTTCCCACTTTTTACTATTTGCATGGAGGTGGTTTAGTCTCTTGAGCAGGGGTTCCAAGATTGGACCCGAATGAGCAGCTGCACTGCTCAAATATGGAGCTACCACTGATCTCACAGAAGGGACAGCAGGAAATTGTGCTGGTGCCTCAAAAAACGAGAGCTTAAGCTGAAGTGGCTCACAGAAGCAAGGCACTACCCTACCCCACATTTCCTGCAAGTTCTTTCTCCAGCCACAGCATTTGATCAGCACCAGTAGTTTTCTCTCTCCATAGATGCAGGTCTGTATGGTGCAGCAGAGACGAGTCAGCAGGGTTTGACTCACAGTAAGTTGTCGGTTCTTTGCTGGCAGCAGAGTTGTGATGCTTTGGGTCTACAGGCTGTGTGTCTCTGGCTCTGGCTGCCACCAAGGGGGAAACCACTTCCAGCACTCCAGGTCTGCAGTAAGACAAAGCCAGCCCTGGAGAGGAAACCCCCAGTGCACCAAAACACTGATGCAGAGCTACCCCTCGGGGCCAAACTCAATCACTCCCCCTGTGTGTGGCACCAAAAGGGTTCTTCCTTGAGCCTCTCTGAGGCCACCATCCATCCAGATGTGCTGTTCACTTTCTTTTGTGTTTACTACTTTTGTTCAAGGATGTGAAGGTATTATACAAGCAGCTTGCTGGATCACAGCTGGAAGAACTCGATGTCCCCCTGGGAAGTGGCCTGGATGACATATTGGAAAAAATCAGAATCCACTGGGAGAGAGACATCGAGAAGAACCGCGCTGAGACAGGTGCCCTGCTCCGTACCAAAGTAAGAGCTCCACAGCCCACGCCAGCTCCCCAGGGGTCGATAAATCGAAAGGGTAAAATGCACCCAATTTATATTTTTAGTGAGGAATCTTTTCCTTAACCTGTTCTTGAGGAGCCTGAACAAGCACATATAAAACCCCACAAGCAATGAGAGCCTGAATTGCCTGAGAATATCTAAATTCAGTTAAAGAGGATCTTTTCCTGGCCTCTGCAACACACCTTGCACAGAATGCTGTGAAAAATCAGCGTGTGAATTCTTCTGAAATCCAATAGAATAAGTGAAGACACACTAGCATGGCTCCAGCATGAAAACTTGCAGCAGTGTCCTCTCATTATAGGTAATTTTAAATGTATTAGTGTGAATGTGGACACACACACAGTATTAGACTTCTATGTAAGCTGGTTTGCTGTTGAAAATGTGATAATTTTGACACTAAGAAGTATCCAGGATTGTTCATCTGAGGGATTTAATAGCCCAGAATCAGACTGGAAGTCAGAATTGCTGCAAGCTGTGACAGTGTTAACGGTGTGGAAGGGAGCTAAGCTGTGACTCGAGCAGGCTGTAACAACAGTCGCCATCTTTTGCCATCAGCAGGCTGAAACAACAGCTGCTGTGAGGACCCAAGAGGAGGAGCTGGTTGAGGGCCTCCGATCTGAGTTCCACGAAACTGCCTGCAAAATACAGAGCCTGCAAGCTGAAACCGAGTCGCTGAGGACCTTGGTAAGCAGTACTGGGGTTTCTGTACTCAAAATGGTTCAACTTTTGTCACAATAAAGCACATTTTTCTAAGAATCTAAAGAAAGGAAGTCTCAAAAATTACATCTCCACTTGAGCACATTGGCCAAGCTGGAATAAATACAAGGCATATGAGAAGGGGCTGTTTTAATTTGTGTCTCCTGCCCTGCCCTTACAGAAGAGGGGCCTGGAGAACTCTTTATACGATGCCAAGCACTGGCACGACATTGAACTGCAGAACCTTGGCTCTGTCATTTCCAAGCTGGAGGCAGAGATGGGAGAAATCAAAGTGGAAACAGAGCAGCAGCAGCGGGATCGTGAAAACCTGCTGACCAGCAAGCAACAGCTGGAGAAAGACATCGCTGCTTACCACTGCCTGCTGGATGGAGAACAAAGCAGGTACATGTGTGTCCTCAAAAGCAAGGGTACCCCAGAACCTGGTGCACTCACTGCACCTCTTGAGTTCAGACTGAACATTTGTCCTCTGGGCACAAACTGCAAACACCTTTGGTTGGGTTTTCTTAAGATCTTCAATCACCACTAGTGATGGAACCTCTGAGAACCTGGTCCACAGATTTCTGACCTGCTCTTCTGCTCAGGGAGACCATTTTTTTATAAGCGGATACTGCTGAAGTTGATGAGATTTCACAGCACGAGATTCAGCAATTCTACTTGTAGTAGTGACCAATTTTGTTTTCTGTTTTACTTTCAGCTGATCATGAAACTCCCACCCACAGAGGACCATTGCCATTACAGCAAAAGATGCCACTGCCAGCTATGTTCGCGGAAGCTAAAACCCCATCACAGCAGCCTGCTTTACTCAGTTTGACTCAACCGTCAAAGTAGGTTGTAGCTTGAACAACTTTATTAGACCCTCCTCACATAATTGCTTTGCTTACAGATTTCAATTTACTCCTGTTGATAAAATAATAACAAAAAATAAAGAATATCAGGTTTTTCGTTTGACTTTTTCTTCCCTTCCTGTATTTTTCATGACAACTGAAGGGTGTTAAGAGCAGAGGCCCTTGACTTCCAGCCAACTCTTCCTTTTGGTAGCACAAACACATCAAGCCTGTGAGTCTCCAGCCACACTGTGATGTGAAAGGAAGGAATTTTTTGCTAAGTTCCTTGAATGCCAACAGAAGGTGGATTGTGGGTTCACATGACCCAGTATAGTTCATAAAAAATCAAATAAGATTCCTACTGAGACGTGAATGGAAATAATTCCTTGCAAAATCAACAAGTTGTTCCAGTATGGAGAAGTGACAGGAAAATAAGTCTCTGAGCATAAGTACTGAATTCCCAGCAGCTCTTCTCTATCCCTAGCAAAATCAGTACAAACCCAGAGATTTTATTATCTCCTCCCACAGTGTTTCTCACACCATCACTTCCATGTAGGGATGTGTGGCATTTGCTGTTTGGGAGCCACAGAGAGTACAAATAACAGTCCAGCTGCAGCCCCAAAGGACATTTTCACTCCTCATCACTAGCTTTGAAAGTTTAGGATGACCCTGAGGACGAGTTTCTTCCCTGAAAATGTTGTCCAGGCCTGGCCTAGGCTGTCCAGGACAGTGGTGGAGTCCCTGTCCCTGGAGGGCTTGCAAATCGGCTGCGATGTGGAGTGAGGGACAGGGGTTAGTGGGGACCTGTGAGTGCTGGGGCAACACACAGATTCGAGATGCTTGAACAGCTTTTCCAAGCTAAATGATCCTGTGGAGAAGATAAATAAAACTCAGAAACAATAACCTCTTTTCCTGCAGTGTGTTCAGAGAAAGCTACAAACACTCTGTATCAGCACGTTTCCGTCATCTTACATCAAGTATCAGAGGTGTAACTAACGCTGCCCTTGAAGTGCCAGCTGAGACGTGGCTTTAGGGTCAGACGCAGCCCCGTACTCGGTGGCCACTGTCTACCACAGAAGCTGACGGACAGACACACTGTGGAGCAGTGGCACCTCCCATTTCTTAACCAAGATGAGAACTGTGGGTGCAAAACAGTAAGTAACAGGGGTTTCACAGGCAGAGAGATTGTTCAGGCACTCCAGAGCTCAGGAAAACTTTTAATGTCGACGTTGATCTGCACACGCAGATGTTAAGAGGAAACAGCACACTGAGCGTCAAACGCCCCTAAACCACGGGGACTTTTCACCTCTGACCGGGCTGACACCGACGGCTCCCTGCGCTCACATTGCTGCTGCAGCACGGCTTTCTCCTCCGCCACTGACCAGCGAGCTCCGCGCAAGCTGCTGTTCCTGTCGTTCTCCGTGATCTCGGTACTCCGACCCCGCCGACGGAACGAGCCCGAGGGCTGTCGGAGACCTCAGGGCCCTGTCGGGAACCGGCGGAAACAGCACCAGCTACCGCCGGGTGCAGCTAACGGCCACGGAGCGTAGGCCCCGCCCACCCGCTGCACTGACACCCCGCCCGGCCAATCCCCGGCCTCGATGTCGCCTCGCCCGTCAAGCATTCTCGCGTCTTGACGTAGACGGCTTTGCCCCTGGAGACTTCTGATTGGCCGGCGGGCGCTTCCGTCGTGGCTTTCTATTGGGCCGAGCGCTGTGGCGCATGCGCATTGAGACGGCGCAGAGCCGGAAGGCCCCGCCCCG
>JAOXOE010000506.1:26302298-26335773 GCA_028565055.1 Phoeniculus purpureus
TAGGTGATCCTGCTGTGGCAGGGGGATTGGACTAGGTGATCTTTTGAGGTCCCTTCCAATCCCTAATGTTCTGTGATACTGTGATCTCCAGAAATCCTCCCAGCCCCTGTATCTCAACAACTGCACAAGCCTGTTCTTTGCCACCAAGCAGTATCTCAACATTTCACTAATGGATGAAAATATCTGCCTCAAAGGGGTCACTGGAGACAAAAAACCCCACCACGCTACAGTTTATTATTTTAATGCTCCAAAACATGTAATTAAAACTACTCATTGTCATAATTGCACAGACTTTTAATTTAAATACTATTTCTGTCAAAGGTGTATGTACTCCTTAATATCTTACACAAACACACTATAAATGCAAACAGCCTGGAGCATTTCAAGGAACATCAAGCACTGAGGAACACGAAATTTTTTTGAGTGAGATTAGTGATTCAGAAGCTTCTCTTTGCATTTCTTATCATTTCTTATGTAGAAACAGAGACTAATCCTGTATTTATGGACAAGCCAGTTTTGATGTCAAGAGACCAGTGTCTGGGTCTCTTGGGAGTTTTGAAGACCGTGGCAATAAACGCCTGACCTGGCACGCTGCACCCTTCTTTCCCAATTCTCCAAGTAACATGAAATGTTTCTACATTAGATTATCAATTATGAAGCCACTAGACCAGCCTTACAGAAACTGCATAAAACCAGCTTTACGAGTTGTATCGATAACAGTGTCACCTCCTGAAAGAGTCCAGGGAAGAGGATTTTGCACATGACCTTGGTGAGTAGCAACAACCTGCTGTTTTACCGACCTTCCAACTCCTCCTTTTAGATAAAGGGAAATGTTCCCTCTCTTTCTGATCAGCCTCATATCCATTGTTCCCATTTTGTATGTAAGGAGAGGTTGCCCAGCTACACTAAGTGCCACAGCCTGACCGTACAGGGTCCAGTCCAGTATTTGTGCAGAAGATGTCACTTAAGATCAAGGGAGGAAGAGCGTGACATGCTCATGAATTGAGGTCCTGGGCAAAAGCGAGATGGAAATGAGAATGAAATTGTTTTGGAAGGCAGTAACTGAAAATTACTCCTTTCCCCAAAGCCACTCTGTCTGGAGCACATGAGAGCAGTGGAGGACATGAAGATAGGCATTAGCTCTGCTGGACACCTACTCAAAACTGTCTTGTGCATCATTGCCAATGCAGGGTAGCCTTTCCTAAGTGCTGCTGTCCCCATCCATGGAGGGCTATGGGGTAGTTCACTTTTGAATCTCAGCCTGAGCAATATTTCAGCTTTTTCATTAGGGAAAAAATATTTACACTGATCAAACCTACTACTTAGCCTCGTTTCTAACAGGAGGTAGAGTGCAGGGAGGAAACAGTGAGCCTCCCTGGTTTGAATATGTGCAGGGAATCTGAAAATATTTTAGAAGCCCTGGAACTCCTCTTCAGTTCAACTATTGGGATGGGGAAAAGGAGAGGAATTTGGGTGAATTACCATGAAACTTATCACACAGCAGAACTCTGTGTTCCTGCTGTTTTCCAAAAGGGAGAGGGCAGCCAGCCAGGAAACAGAGCGAGACAGAAAAAACACACTCAATGTGATTAACTGAAGGGGTAGAAGAACAGCAAGTTCGTAGGGGCTTCTACAAAGGCACACAAATACATTTGTATTTGGGCTTCCAAGCCTGAAGTGGTTGTGGGAAGGAAGCGGGAGGTCTCTTCATTACAAATATTTATTGATGTTTTCTTTTGAAGAAAGCTTTTCAAATACAGCTTGTCGTTGTTGTCTCCACGTGGAGAGGAGATCACTGCTTACTGGTGTGATGGGGATGGAAAGAGAGAAGGCACCAAACAGGACACTGCAGGAGCAGATTTGCAGAGGTAATAGTCTGTAATGCACACAGATGAACCTTTTAGACCTCTTAGTACTTGAGTAAGATGAAGACATATGCACCAAAGACCCATAAAGTCAGTCCTGCCAGTATCCAGGCTGCTGAGATTCCCTTGGCCAGTGCTAAATGAGTGTTCATTGGGTGATCCAGACAATCACTTTAAGTAAGCGAGATGGTAAGGCTGTGCTGTTTCTTTCATCACTGTCTTCTTTTCTGCTTCTATGCTGAAGTGGCTCAATGTGGGCTGAATGAGGTTTCACACAGACTGTCTACATTTACACTTTTGGATGTCAAGATGGGGCAACCGAAAACTACCCACGCCGTAGGTGTGACTATACAGTACCACTGAAGCTGTGCAGCCAGGTAGCCCCCACACAACTGAAAATGGCCTTTGCTCCTCCATGAAGGAACATGTGTTTCTAGAGTGGACCCACAGCCTTTCTGAAAAAAAAAAAAAAAAAATCACATCACCATGCCCATGGTTGCTACACATGGACTGTGGTCTTCCAAAGTGCATCCTGGGCACAACACACACCAGCCCAGACCTGTGCCTGCTCCCTCCCATACCTAGACCACTGTCCCAGCAGCAGGGCTGACCTTTGGATGAGAAAATGAGGGTTCTGTTTGTACCACACTTTTCAAAGAGCACATTAACCCTGATTGTCTTGGCTAACTCTCTGGAATTTCCTTCCTTGCCCTGGAGACAGAGCATTCTGTGGAAATGAAAATTAATACTTACAGGCAGCTTGAGTTTGGGTGTGTTTTCAATTATATATATTTTTTTTTAATGGAGAGTGAAAATTCAGTGGCTGCTACGAATAAGCCCATTTTAATTGTAAATTCATTTAGAAGGGGGTGGAATTAACCAACTAAAAGAGAGCAGGGGGAGAGCCCCAAAGTTGCACACAAAGCAAAAAGAGTGCGAATCACACAGTTGGCACAAGATCCCATTTCATTTGTGTTAAGTGCAGGGGTTTTAAGTCCTTGAATATCTCACTGTTCTTTCCCTCCTGTTCTCCAGAGGGAGAACAAATGCAAATGGTGTCGTGTTAGAAGGGGCTAAAAGGGCACCCTGAAATAATCCAGTGTGTAAAACCCCACAGATTCATCAAGGAGGGAAGGTGTAACAACCCTCAGGAAACCTGCAATAGCCTCTCTGTACACATAACACCTCCAAAAGAATTCTCTGCAGCTATTCAAGAACAGACCCAGGTCTATTCACCCCAACTTCACCCCATTGCTCATTCATACATGCCTAGGCAGCGCTTGGGGGAATGCAACGGAGCACCACAACACACCAAAACAACCCCAGCCAGATGAAAAACAGACTCTTGTTTCTCCCATGCTGCTGGTGTTGGACTTTGACAGGCAAGAGGAAGAATAATCTTTCCACAGCATGTACCCTGGAGCACAGGTTAGCCAGAAGAGGAACAAACCCACATCCAGAAATCACTGTAGTACTTACCCACACCACACTCTGCAAGCCCCTTTTTCCATGCCAAGCTGCGACAGGAGAGCCCAGGCAAGACCCCAGTACCCACCATGCTCCACCCCAGCAAGCCTCAGCAAATGTGGCTGCAGCACAGTGGGCTGCCCTAGGCAGGATGAAGATCCCATTTATGGAGTGTTGGCTGAGGAGTGAATCATCTCCAATGGGTTTTCCATAGGCATTTGCCTTGAAGACTGCAAATTAACACATCTTGGGCAAATTCACTTTCATTTTACATTCCTGCTCCACAAACATACAAGTTTTAGCTGTGTAAGTACTTAGAGGAAATATATTCCATGTTTCCAGCCAGTGCTTGTCACCTTGCACATCAGCAAGAACTGAATCCCCCGTCAATGAATTTGTGAAGGTCCAATTTGGACCTGTTGCCACTGTCTCCACAACTTTCTATGGCAGCATAGTCTCACCATTTGATGCCTCTGACCAAAGAGAGGGATCCACAGGCCAGTTAGTCACCTCCAAGTTAGCAATCTTCATCTGCTTAATCCCCTAGTTTGCTTTTTCAATTATTACTTACAAACTGTCTCTGCACATCATACTCAGATGAGGGCACTGCACAAGTTTTTGTAGGATCTGCATTTTGAAATGGCTACAAGCAAGGACACATACCAGCTGGGACCGTGAGAGAAACCATGGGTCTCATCCAACTGACCACAGCTTGCACACAGAGTATGTGTGATCAGTCCACCTGACTCCTGGAAAACACATCTCCCAGGTTTGTTTCACATGGAAACAATAAATCTGTTTTCAACACCCAAGTATGACTAATTAATCTGCCTGTTTGGCCATCAAGCTGAAAGTATTTTGGTTTGATCTGGGTTGAAGCTACATCTTTCTCCGGCTTTCCTTGGACACAAGCAAAATATCAGTCCCCAAAATGAGGCACAAAAGAAACCTCACACAAAACCACTGCTTTCAAAACTGTTCTTTCTGAACCACTCCCCAGGAAAACTCTGTCAGCCCTGATGTACTTCTCAAAAGCAAATAGCTGAGCAGAGGGTTTGCAGCACCAAGGGAGAGCTCCTGCTACCCTGGGTGCAGCTGAATGGTCCTTAAGCTCACAATCCTTCAACATCCTGTTCTACACCCTCCCACAGTAGGGAATGCCATTCTCCTCAACACTCCAACAAGACTCCCAAAGGACACACAAGCAAAACAAGGTCTCCAACACACAAACTGTCTTGGTAGCACCTTACTTGTTGGACATGCATCCCTCAGCATGTAAAACTGGGCAGGATCCTGCAAGGGAGATGGACAGCAAAGGAAGAAAAAGCATAGGAAACTGTTACAGTAAAATTGCTCAGAAGGCTTGGGTGGGACCAAGGTGATGCTCCAGCATTATAGTCTACTGCACTGCAGAACACTGATAGGTCCCTGTGCTATCAAGGCATAGGCTGCATTGAAAGATTAAACTTGCTGCTCTCCCTGGGGCTCCAACAGTCAGATAATTTCACTACAAACTCTCTTCTTGATCAAATAAAGCAAGCTTTCAATCTTTGCACATGGTGTGTACCTATGCATATGGGGTTTGGACTCGATGATCTCTTTGGGTCCCTTCCAACCCCTAACATCCTATGATCCTATACCATCCATCGACTACAGAAGTGCTCCATTTACAGACAAATGCAGCTTGATGCCAGTGATCTGATCTGTAAAACGCTGAAATTATTTGGCTTAAATACAACCTCTGGAGGGAATAAAGGAAAAACCAAGCTCATGGTTTCTGAGTGAGGGACAACTAACTTCTGAAAGCAGAGTCTGGCCACAGTTTCTAATGAAGTGTGGTGGGCTTCCTCGTTCCATTTAAAGACTTTCATGCTTCCTCCTTCCCGGTGAAGGTAGCAGTCAGTTCTGCAGGCTGTTTTCAAGGTGAGGATAGTCATTTCCTAAAAACTATAAAAAAATTGCTGAGCTTATGAGCACTTGCAGACTCCTCATAGAAGTGTCTACCTTTACTATAGGCTATTTATTGCAAAGTAACCTCGTTACTTCAGTGGAGTCAGTTACCACGCCTGCACTGGCCAACACACCCACGAGCCTGCCAAGCACTAGGGATCTTCATGAAACTTTCGTTCCCAAGTCCCCTTTATCTCGGGAGTTTAGTTCTGGAAACAAAAGAAGCTGAAGGGAGACCTTATCCCTCTACAGCTATCTGATAGGAGGTTTTAGGAAGGTGGGAGTCAGTCTGTTCTCCCCAGTTCTCACAAATGATACAAGAAGAAGTAGTCTCAAGTTGTTCTGGGTGAAGTTTAGGCTGACAATTTGGAAAAGTTTCTTCATCAAAAGCATAGTTAAGCACTGGAGCAGGCTTCCCAGGGGAGTGGTCAAGTCACCAATCGTGGAAGTATTTAAAAGACATGTAGACATGATACTTAGTGATGTGGTTCAAGGGTGGACTTAATCTTAAAGGTCTTTTTCAACCTAGATGACTATGACTCTCTCCGTACATCATCAGCTTAAGGCCAGTATGGCCCCAAATAAGCTCCTCATCTCAACCTACTGGTAATAAAGCAATAGTACTCATTTGCCCAGTCAAACCAGGTGGAGATGGCTCCTTTAGGGTTTTGCTGCAGTAGCAGGAAGTACACAGAAACAGATTTGCAAAAGTGGTCCCAGTCACCATTAACATCCTTTGTGCTGCATCTTCACAGCAGAAACAGAGTTTTGAGGGCAGATAATTGGTTTGATACGCTTGTCTGTTCTCAAGCACTGCAGCTCAAAGAAAGGTTCACAAAGATAGAAGTATTTCAGGAAAAATAGGATTCGAACACAGGTTGGTTTCTCCAGGTCTGCTCCAAGCTCCTCTTCTCCCATTGCTGGGCATCTTTCTTCAGCCCCAGAACAAACAGGCCAGAAAAGCTTTTGTTTAGTGAATATCAGTGGCTCTTATTTACACACTATTCCATAGGGGTATGTGGGTGCATTTGTTACCAAACCCAGTAATCAGATGTTAAAGAAAAGATGTTCATCACACAGAGCCCATTGGGGCTTTGCACAATGTTCTGAGCACTGAAAGCCAAATGAGATGCTGGTAACGCCTTCCTCTGTTGTGCAATGGCACAGGAGAAATAAATACTGGCTTTCTTTTCAATTTTTAAGAAAAGAAGTAGGAAAAAGGGCTAAAAGGGATTATATGAATCACCTGTCGTATCTGCCGGGCGGTGTGGGGAACCCACAGTAGATGGGAAGCATGAGGAACCCTTTGCTCCAGAAGGAATGCTTCAGTTGTGAGGAACTTTTTGACACTATAGTTCAAGCCCTAAGAAGGGCTGTAACCAAGAGAGACAAGCATTATGATGTCAAGAAGTGCTGCAGGTAGGTATCACTAAAAAAATGTTCATAATGGACAGAAATTTAAGAGGAGAGAGAGTGAAAGAACCGGTACAAGGAGTCCCAAAGGAAAAAAACACCCCATGACCCCATCACTTGCAACACCGATATCGATACGTGGGAACCAAATCCCTTTGGCACATCAACGTTACACAGCTGGAAACTTGTGAAACTCGTTCCACAGGTCCACAGACAGAGCCGAGGAGATGCTGTGCCAGAGCAGCACAGAGAAACGGCACCAGGGAAAAGTGAGGTTACGAACGGAGCACCAGCAAATTAAGCCGGGAAGAAATTAAATTGAGAGGAAGCAGGAATGGGCAGTTATAAATGGCATCAGGCTTGCTACTGCTGTGAGCTTTCTGCCCCATGAGCAACTGCTTTTCTGGAGGGGTCTCTATCCCACTTGAAGAGCAGATGCCCTATACAGAGCCATAGAAGAGGTCCAGCATGATGCTCCATTAGAAATTAAACATATCAAATTAACTTGTGATCCATCAAGATCACATCTGACAAACCCCTAAAGACAGAGGAAAGAATGTTTTCTCCATCTACACGCTGGTATGAGGAAAAGCATTCTCAGTGATTCCTACTGCCCCTCCACCAATGGCCCCTTTCCCCCTCACATCTCCCCACGTAGCAGTCCCTGTTGTCCTCCCTCCACAGCCCAGCATGACCACAGAAGGTCACACAGTCAGAGAGTGAGTGCTGATGGCAACAAGCAGTGTTCACACCCAAGCAGCAATAGATACCTTGTTTGCAGATTAACACCATTTCCCAAGAGAGCAAAAACAATTGATCAACCTGGGGACTTCCGTTAAAAGACACTTAATTACCCTCTGTGATAATTCAGCAACAGTTCTTGTTTGGGGAGGGAGGGAAGACAAAGAGGGTGAACTCTCCTCACCTCATCCATCATTTGAAGGACGTGAGATGGTGCGTTGGTATTTTGTAGACAAGATCCACTGGGCTTTGTAGGCAGCTTTTAAGTTTGCCTAGACAAAAGCCTGAAGGAAAATCAACATCACTTCAGCCTCTCATCCCTGCACCATACACATTTAATGTTAGGATCCTCGGGATAACCTAGCACTTAGGGTAACCTATGCCACCACTTAGCCAATTTGGAGCACTTCCATTGTAAGCAGAACAGTTTTATAGCAGGGCTTGAGGTTCAATGCCCAGCACAGCAAGTGTTCTGCATATGCCACCGTGGCACAAACATCACGTGACGGCCGGCAGCTCAAAACCTAGTTTCCCCCAGAGCTACAGTTCTCCAAAAGTAGCTGCTGCTCCTGCTCCAACTGACCAGTTTCGCTCTGAAAAGTACCTGATCTTTCAGTTTAAGTGTCTTTTCATAACCTCTGTGGCCCTTGTCCTTCAGCTCTATAAACAGCACCAGCCTCAAAGCGAAACCTCTACAACCCAGCCTGTGGCAGCACAGGCAAATGTCTTTTCTCAAGAGTAAAAGCCATGGACTAGAGAAGTGCTCCAAGGGCATGTGTGGAAAGGCAGCAGCAGATCAGGGCTGTGTTTGCTCAGACATACATAAGTTCCTGGTTAACTAAGCACAAAACAGTATTAATCATGCTTACGCAGTCGAGTCTATAAGTCATTCCAATGGATGGAGTACTCTGCTGGCAATTTCCTTGTGGAAGTGAGAGCTGCAGTTTCTACTAAACAATGTTAATATCCTTAGATTTTACGGGCTTATTAGACTCTCCAGGGATTTCAATGATTACATTGCTCCTATGGCATTTTAATAGCTCAATAGCAATGAGGCAGCTGCATCTCCATGTACCTGCATCCTCTTCCTTCCCAGAAGAGCAATAGCAGAACTAAATCTGGTATCTATGCAAACTGACAGAATTACTGTGCATGAGAGATTCTTCTCTAACATCTCCAGCCCTTTCCACAGAGCTGTGCAAGTCTGGCACATGCCCCATCATTGTGACTGAGAGCTCAGGACACATGGCAACCCAGTAACAACCACTGTGACATCATGGCTGTCATAGGGACTAAATTCATAGAAAACACCTTCACGGTGTCTTCCTGGACATTTCCAGGTATGAGGAAGAGCTGTCTGAGACTATACTGCCAGTTATCAGCCTTGAACAGGAGAGCCCCAGGAGCTCCACTACCAAGGACTCTCAGTGTCCCCTCCTGTCAAAAATGTTATCCATGTCATCCAGGGAAAGATGCATGTAACTTTAGGGACAGAAACTCATAGCAAGGTCTTGCAGTGCCCTTGGACATATTAAGTCCAATGTACAGCTATCAAGGTGTTACACTGCTCATGCAGAACACAGAATCATTAGGGATTGGAAAGGACCTCGAGAGATCATCTAGTCCAATCCCCCTGCCACAGCAGGATCACCTAGACCAAGTCACACAGGATCATATCCAGACAGGTTTTAAACATCTCCAGTAAAGGAGACTCCACAACCCCCCTGGGCAGCCTGTTCCAGTGCTCTGTCACTGTCACTGTGAAGAAGTTCCTTCTGATATTTATATGGAACCTCCTCTGTTCCAGCTCACACCCATTGCCCCTTGTCTATCATTAGATGACATTGAGAAGAGCCTGGCTCCATCCTCCTGAAACCCACCCTTCACATATTTAGCCTCAGTCCCTGAGCTCCACATCTCCATGGCTTTGAAACACGTCCAGGGACAGTGATTCAACTTCCTACCTGGGCAGCTTCTTCCAGCACCTGGTGACCCTTTCAATAAAAAAGCTTTTCCTAATATCTGACTTCTCAGAATTGTAAACAATGGTCTGAGGGTGCTGGTAGCCAACAAGATCATGCAAGTGACCTTTGGGTACCACAGAACCTTGTCAAAAGTAGTATCCACCACCCGCCATCAGAATGCTGATCCCAAGGCTGGTTCTTCTAGAAACTCTTCACCCACAACTACCTGAAGAGCCTGGGAAGGACTGGCAGGGGTTGGTGTAGGGAAGCAGAGCCATACCCACACTTAGCACCACTCCTGTTTGCATGCATTTGTGCTGCCTGGCTGTGAGGGGCACAGCACAGAGCTCTACAGAAACAAAAGGCATCCAGCCTTCCAAGGAGCAGAAAGGTTTCAGTGGTGTCTGTGAAGTGTCCAGCTGCCCTGACATTCCCCTCCACCACTGCAGCACAGGGAACAGGGTGTTGAAAGGGCACCGGACCAGGGGCTAACAGCCACGTGTGGAGACAAAGTCATGCTCTCCTAAAAGGACTCAGGGGTACAGGGGTCTCGTGTTTCATCTGGAACATTTTCTAACCAGGTGAAAACACCCTCTACGCTGTTCCCTCCTGGCATGCCCATGTCTCAAACCCTTTCTCTTCTCTGGCACAGGATCAGCAAAGGTGAAGGGCACTGCAGGACTGCACCAGATCACTGACACCCAGAGCCACAGGAGCAAACTGTCGCAGGGAGCAGGAGTGACTCAGTTTGGGCACAGCTGCTCCCATGAGAGTGCAGATGTAGTAGCAGGAGAAGGAGACATGCAGCAGCAATTCAGAGTCTAGAAATCAACTAGGTAAGCAGAAGAAGGGAAAAACATCTGAGTGTCCTAAAGATAAATCCCTGCCCCTGCTCAGCCCATTTGTAGAAAAGAACCAGGGCTCGGTCAAGTTTTACCCAACAAATTCCCATGCCTGTGAGCACTACCTACCTCCCAGCTCAGCTCTGCTGCAGCCTCCTCCTCCTCGGCCAGCACTGCAGCCTTTGGCCAGACTATGTGGGAGCCCAGGAGGGAGCAGCTCCCAGTTCTGCAATGTGGACCAGCAGCTGCTGGGTCTGGGGGCTGCAGGGAGCCAGGAGCTGGCATGGGGACAACACTGGGTGCCAACAATCAGACATACTGGGGGCCAGTTTTCTGGACAGAGCGCTTCTGTGTGTTTCCTACATGAGGGCTGTTGTCTCGTTGACTGCTGTGGCTCTCAGCCAGCTTCTCTGGCTCTGATCATGTTACACCAACAAAATGGGTAAAATGTTCCATGTTAGAGCGATACTGCAGCAGGAAGCATAGCGTGTGTTTTTCAGTCCAGATAAAAAGCTGTCAGGTGTTACTTCCTCTTGCACAGCCACCTGTCCTGTGTCACATCTGCCCTCTGGGCAACCCTTTTCTCGACACTGAAGAGGTGTGTGTGTCCCCCCAGACTCTGCCTCTATGACCAGAGCACCCTGAAGCTGTGAGAGATGAGGACATCAGTGGCAGCCACGAGCAGAGTGTGGCAAGGGCTGTCCAGGAGTCCCAAGAAGAGCAGAAGGAGAGGTACGGGGAGTGTGTGCTGACACATTCACCTGGGGTTCTGGATGCAGCCTCTTTAAAGAGCTGTTAGCTCCTCTTTTCTGTCACACATTGTGGCACAACAGCAGCATATTGCAGACAACGCAGCTGCACAGTCCCAAGCCTTGGCTGTGCTTGAGTGGATCTGTCTTTTTAGTGCTCCAGCTCCTCTTCCTCATCTGCTGCACAGTGCCAACCCCAGGAACCAAGCTCAGCTGACAGCATCATCAGCTAGGTATGGGGTTGGTCTTCAGCAACCAGCAAACACTTCACTTTACCTACTGTAAACTGAGAGCTGGATCTGGCCCCAGAGCACACGGTTCCCCTTTGGGCAAAGCCTATTTGACTGTGTGCCCCAGCTTCCACTTTTGGCATTGCCACTGCATAGGTGCAGTGCTCCTGCACACCTTCAGCTCTGTTACCAGCACTTGTCACCTCCTCCTCACGTGCCCTGCAATTGCTGCTTTGCATCCCTCCAGAAATTAAGAGAAAGCGTCCAAAGCACGTGCTGGTTTCTCCAAGAAAACACTAAAAAATAAGCCAAGGTATGTCAGGTAGAGATTAATTAAGGATGTCTTCGCAAGAGCCTTCTGAGCACAGGCTTGTGGAGCAAGGTCAGGCTTGATGGGGCTCTGAGCAACCTGATCTGGTTAAAGATGCCCCTGCTCACTGCAAGGGAATGGACAGGATGAGCTTTAAAGGTCACTTCTAGCCCAACACATTCTGTGATTCTCTGATTCTGTGACAGTTTCAGTTCTTGCCCCTACCCAGGATCCCCAGCAGCCCCAAAGAACTGCAGGACTAGGGGGACTGCTTTTCTGATCCCCCAAATGGCCCAAATTAATAGAGAAGGAAGATATGGGACAGCCTGGGGAACTGTGTCAGGGCTGTGCTGTAGTATTGCTCTTGATTTGGAGTCTTCTGGGAAGCCAACACGAGCGGTTTTCTGAGGTAGTAATTTGGAGCCAGCATCTGGCATGAGGTCCTGACTCCAAACCCCACCTTATTTAAATCCCCTGGGTGTTCCAAATCACTCATCAGACCCTAGTTGTTGTCACAGGGCCGTCTATGTTGCAGCAAGCAGAGCAACAAGGAGCAGAACTTGTGGCAAGGAGAGAGCCAGAGCTAAGCTTGGAAGGGAAGCACTGGGAAGAGGAAGATGTGCTGCGGCACGGAGTGTCCCCTCCTAGCTTGTTGCTACCTGATTTTCATTCTGGAAAGTGAAGAACATAGACTTTTGGTCAGCATAGTGGCTCCAGTTCAGAACTGGTTCTGACTCCAAGGGGTTTTACAGGGCAGGTGATTCACACCTGAGATTTCAATTTTGAGTCTCAAACAGTAGTTCACTGAGAGCAGCTTTGATTTTGCTCCTAAGACAACCCTGAGAGGTGTCCAGTGACGGCTGGCAAGAGCAGACACTCATTTTAAACCCACCCTCCTCACCAGTTTGGGCTCTGCCACGTGGTCTTTGCACAGCCACGTCAGAGATGTGAGCATGCGTCTCATAAGAGGACTAAACGTTGCCCAAGGGTTGGCCATGACCTATCTGGTGCATGCAGAGTCCCATCTCTTCTCCTCTGACATGATGTGAAAGCCCTCAAGGGCCCAGTGAGCTGAAACCATACTCAGAGGCTTTGAACAGGAGCTTCAGAAACTGCTGCTGGGGGTGTTTTCTTCAAGGTGTGGCTTTATTTTTGGCTGGACCTCTGCAGCAGAAGTCAACCTGCTGCTGTGTTATTTACAGGAGTTCTCTAGTCTTGCTCACTCTGTCACTCAGCGATATTGGAACTGGGGAGTCCAGTCTAGGAGAGGTCCCTACATCTGCAGGCTCAGAGGTTTCTCAGCCCAAGAAGAAATATACTCAAAGCTTTCTCCAAAGTGGTTCTTTGCCATTCGATGTGAAAAGATATTAACAAAATCAACCTATACTCAGGAAAACCACTTCCCATCCCCATTAGTCACATTTTATTTGCCGAGTATCGAAGATCTCTGTGCTCAGCAGCACTTCAGGAAAGGCAGAAGAGTCAAACCTGTGAGCACCAGCACAAGTTTTCCCTTCGCCTTTGCTTTGTTTATACATTTCTGAGCTTTATTTACATGTTGCAGGGATGTTGACACGATCCAGGGTGCAAACATTGTAATTTTCCCTCTGTTAAAAACAAACAAATGTTGTTCTTCTGGCAGGGAAAACAAAGTTAGACCCTGTTGCTCAGACACAGGGACAGCCCCATGAAATCCCAAATGAAGAATGGAAACAAAACTACCTCCATTTCAAATAGTGTTTTCTCTGCATTAAACATTGAGATCCAAGGCTCGATTTTGTAAGCAGAGCATCACAGAGAGGAGACCTCATCTGTTCCCCTGAGCTCTCCTCCACCTGCGCTCTGTGTGACTGCAGCAGAGTTATTTACTCGTTATCTTGGAAATTTTGCTGCAGCTAAAGGACTATCCTTATGTGGCAGATAACGCCTGCAACTTGGGCAAAATCCTTTCACTCCTTTTTCACACAAAGCATTGGGCTGGAAGGGACCTTAGACATCACCAAGTTCCAAACCCCTGCCATCAGCAGGAGCACCTTCTGCTAGATTTTTGCTGGTTTATTCATGTTTCCATCACCTGCTCATGGGGATATTTAAGAACAAGGGTTGTTGTGCTGATGAACAACATGGATGCCAAGATAGGGCAAAGCATGAGTGTCTTTGAGAAAGGGAGGTTGAAACCCATCTATCACAGTATTACATTAGGTGTCTTTTATCAGATAAAGTGTGAAAGTGGGTGTGGGTGGAGGAGCTCTGCTGAAAAACCATGTGATCATCTTATCTGAAATTCAAGCTAGAAGATAACACTCTTGCCCCTTATCAGAGGCAGATGGCACCTTTGTTTCAGACCCCTCTTTGGAAACACCATGAGTGTGACTGCTGCAAGTGAGCCACCCACTGTTTGTCCTGCCCAGGGACAAGCTGGGAACTGGGGCACTGTGCAGTGAGATTGGGTGATGGAACTAGGACAACTTGCATCTCCCATGGTCCAAACAACCTCCTGGTCAGGTTTGGAGGCAGCAATGAGGAGGACAAGGAGGTGATGCAGCAGCAATATGGCCAGTGTGATGGAACTTCAGACTGGATGGGACATTGAGTCCCACAGGGATATATTAAGAGCAGCTGAGGAGAGCAGGGAGAGAGACAAAAGAAAGCTCTTGCCCAGACAGCATCGATGACACACCATCAACATCCCAGTGCCCAACAAACAGCTCAAGGGGCCTGGATCTGCCTACAGCCACAGGCAGGACCTGCTCAAACGCAACCTCCTAGCAGCTCTGCCTGTCTGCAGCTGGTGTGCCTGGGGAGCAGGGACTCAGCTCATCTTCCTTGGAAGACTGCGGTGGCTGTCAGCGTCCCTCACAAGGGATTTCTCTGGGGAAAGGGAGGGTTAGCTCTGTTCAATCGTGCCACCTATTGCTAACCCGCACTGCTGCACCCATCCAGCACCCTCCTCCCCTCTGCAGAGCCAGGGCAGGCAGGACCTGCCAGGAGCTTTGACTGATTAGCCGTTCCTTTTGCAGTAACCAGACCAGTCCCTTGGCTTTAGAGCCTTTTTATTTTCTCCAGCTCTACTTGGAGATCTGAACAATCAATAACATCTATCACTACAGAAAATAGCTTCCTTACCCAGGGGCACCCTTCACAGGTGAGGCTGGATGGAGAAGGGCTGCACTGCTGCAGGGCAGGGTGGGCTTTGGCTTGGGCAGAGGTACTCCAAACCTTCCCGGATCTTTGTGTGTCTCCTACAATGTGGTGTAAGAAGCAGCATGATACCTGAGGTGCAGGGAAGCACACTGCTGCTGGCATTTCTACAGACTGACAAATACTTCTAATTCTTTTATAGACTTCTTGTATCTCATAGGTTGGGATTTTTTCCCAGTTTCCTTCATTTCCACAGAATTAATTTGGATTTGTGTCTGACTTAATTGACCTGGCTCCCTGACTTAAGTGCAGGCACCATCATTTCCTAGAACAAAAGACATTGAGAGAGAAGACACAACATGATGGATGGAGAGCTGAGTGGTTTGATATCTTGGCAGTGAAGTGCTCACCTATAAGTAGATGGGCTCTTTCAGCATCTTGGGCTTTCACTCCCTGCCAGCTGCTCCTTGAAACCTCCTTCTGCAAACCTTACTTTGCTCACATCATCCATTAAGTGCTGTTACTGGTTTCATACTCCAGCAGCCTGCAGCAGGGCTTAGCAGAAGAAGCTGAGCTTTTCAGTGCTGTAGGAAATTCCAAAGTAAGGAAGAACCACGCGTTGTTTCAGGAAAAAGAAGTGGTGCTTTGTGATTTAAAGGAACAAAGGCACCCAGGGCTGAACAGAGAGCTTGGTGATGCAGGTCCTGATCACCATTCTGGCAGAGATACACCAGAACTGGAGCCTTCAGCTTCTTGCATTTATTTTCTGAGGTTGTACACTCTTACCTGCTCACAAACTTTATTTTCCTTGAGAGACTCAACAGTGGTTTGAGCGTAACATCCCCAAAGAAGAAAAATGCACCCCTGCCAGGCAAACTGATGGGAACAGGTAGCCTGAGAGGCTGGAGCTGCCTTGGAGCTGATGTTGTGCAATCTAGAGCCCTTTGGGGAAAGGGTGTGCCAACTCTTGTTGCACAAAGTACTGTCTGCCCTCATTGCACTTGCCACAACCTCTCACCAAAGGACAGATGGCTGAAGATGTGATGAAATGTCCCAGGAACTGGGATATTAAGATTTTGTCTCGGTTCACCCCTGTCTTGCACACAGAGCCCCTGATGTTCCCTCCTGCTGTGGAACGTGGGCTGCAGCTGGCTTTTGGCTGAGGAGCAGCTGGTGTGGTTGGACTCCTCACTGCTGGCCACCTGCTTGCTCGTGCTTCAGCATCAAGATGTGTGTGCACAGGCTGCACAGATGAAAACATGCAACACTGAGGGCAAGCGCTTGAAGCTGCCTCTTGTACCAACAGGGACCACTTGTTATGAGGAAATAAGAAGATGTGTGAGCTTGAACTTTTGGTCTAGCAGGGTCTTAAGAACTGGCTGGGCTCACTCTGAGTGATATGGCCAGCCCAAAGCTCTGGAAGGAACAGCAGTGCTCACAGGGACAGACAGAGGAAAGGATTTCTCCATGGAGAAGAGTGCATGCTCGCAGTCTGTGTGCTGGGAAGTGGGTCTGAGCCAGTGGCAGGGACCCAGGACAGTCCAGTGCCACCTGAACTGAGTCAGCGCAGCATCAGCTTGAGAAGCCATTGCTGACACAGCCATTCTAGGAACTGGGGGAAAATATTTGAGGAGAAGGGGTCCCCTCTGCAAATGAAGCTTTTGCAAGCATAGCCTGCCCAGGCTGTGCCTCTGGCGTATGAACAGACGTGTCACACCAGGAGGAAGTGCCAGGATTTGGGGAAGTAGCAGCTAAACCAGAGTGTTTTTGGTTGCGGTCAATTTTGTTCAGGCTAAATTATAGTTAGTGTAAACAGTGCTAAACTGTGATGTGATTTCCTTTGCCTTAAATGTGATTTATTTTGCTCTGGCTCGTCAGCAGTGGAGAGTTGGGAAAGAGCAGCTGTGCTCTGGAAATGTCCTCACACAAAGACAATTGCTCCAGCTCTGTCTTCTGCAGAAAACTTCATTTTTATTATGAAACTGTTTTCCCAAAGTCTGACTGAGGCCTGGGGTATGCCCCATCTTCACATCTTGAACCTGAGGAAGCCTCAGGCCAGTCCTCTCTCCATTCTTCCCTGCAATTGGATTGTTTTACAGGCTGATATACAGCCAACCACCCTTCACTTTGCTCTGAAGAAGAGTCTCCAGGAACAGGCAAATGGGGTGTTTTTGCTGCATGCATCTTCTGCAAGACTCAAGGGGAACAAATACTCAGCCGTGGGAAGAGCAGTTTCTTTTGTTTCCTCTTTTTTTTAGCATCACCCTTTCCACCATGTGCAATGCAGACAACTGACAGGGTCAGTCAGGTGCACTAACTGTCCAGTGCCTCCATGGCAGCCTCAAGAAGTCTGTGCCAAACCCTGCTTCATCCAAATAACCCTCAGACCACAGAGCAGTTGCTGCCTTGCAAAAAGCAGCCAGACTCGTTAACCTTTGGCCAAGGCTGCCTCTCCTTGAGCTC
Organism: Phoeniculus purpureus; assembly: GCA_028565055.1. Taxonomy (NCBI): domain Eukaryota; kingdom Metazoa; phylum Chordata; class Aves; order Bucerotiformes; family Phoeniculidae; genus Phoeniculus; species Phoeniculus purpureus. The sequence goes on from JAOXOE010000506.1 coordinate 26,319,434, forward strand.
TGTTGGACCTTCCCAACCTGCCTTACCGATCCACCGCAGCTCTGCCAACATGCCATATGCCAGCATGTCCTGTTGCCAGCATGTCCTGTTGTCCTGCTGTCCTGCTGTCCCATGTCTCCAGAGGCATGGTTTGGGATGGAAGGAAAGGGAGCAGCCCCTTCAAAAGCAGAGTGTAGACACCAGATATATTTTTCCCCAAAAAAACCCCCCACCCCTCTAGAACAGAGGAGGCTACAGCAAAACGATGATAAAGGGCCCAGAGGGTGTGCTTGCAGCTCTTGGAAAGGAGAAGCTGCAAGAGGAGGACATTGGAACCTCTTCCTCATTGTATAAAACAGACTTGGCTGCTAATTTTATTCCCCTGGTGACTTCGATGAGGAGGAGGGCTGCTGCTGTGGCAGCACTTCTGAAAAAACTCAATCTTGCATGGCAAGTCCTACAAGCACTAATTCTTTGCAGCTCTAAGTGTGCTGTAGTGCTCCTGCCTTAGCTGTTGTGGTACTTTGCATGGAATTTCAAACTCATTTCTGTGCTGCAGGAGTGCAGTTCTGACTCTTAATTTGTGATGTTTCTGCTTCCCTAAACTGAGGTTCTTACAAGGCTGAGTGGCAGAGTTTGGAGGCAAGCAGGAGACCACTGAGGAGCTGGGTATGTTGTAGCTGCCTTGTGAAAACCATAGGACACCTGTGCAAGCTCTGGCTGCAGAAAATGACCCAAACTCAAGAGCTGGTTTGACTCTAAAGTTAGGCTAAGATTTTTCTTGGGGCTCTGCAGCCTTTAACTGGACAAGGGAAATGTCACTTTACCAGTGTCATTAAAGTGTTTGTTACCATGTGTTCCTCTTCAGTGTGCTCCAAGGCTGAATCCAGACTGGATAGGGAAGCAGCTACCAGACAAACTGCAGCTGAGTGGAACAGGAATTTATTTTCTGAGTCAACCTTTAGTGCCTGGGAACATGAAGTACAAACCAGCAAAGCAGGAGCTGTAATAAGGAGGAAGATACAGCACAACAGAGCAAAACCATAAGGTTTGATCCCAGGAAATTTTTACTGAATCTGAAGCAAGAAGCAAAAGACATTCAAGTGCTGGCCTGGCAGAGGGTTCCCAGCTAGCACATCGTATTACAGCATATCCTCAGTTCTGGCCATGTATAACCACCCCTCGGACAGGGTGCAAGGCAGAGCCTGTGGGGTCAAAGAGGTGAGACAGAGATCCAGGGATGGAAACAGCAGGAGTTCCTGGCTCTTGCGGATGATGGATACAGGAAAATGGAGATTGGACTGTTGAAACAATTTGCCACCTCTTGTCATCTGAACAGATGGCTTCATGTCCTGTTTGAATTGAGCACTTACCTGACACAATCTCAAAATACTTTTGCCAAGGGGCTCTTTCTGCCTTGCTCAGCTCCTGGCAGTGAGCAGGATGAGCGATACTTGCAGTGTGTACCTGACCCTGTAACCAAGGCCAGGCTGTGAAGAGCAGAATAACATGGGGTGATGGTGACAGGATGTGTGCTGCCCGCAACTCGCAGGCAGCGGCAGGGATAGAGCTGAGGTCTCTGTGAGAATGTCACGCCTCCAACCCGAGCTGAACGAGGACTTGCTGGTGGGCAAGCCCTCAGTCTAATCCGTGTCTTGCTAAGTGTCACTGGTACTGCCAAGAAAGACCAGAGCGTGACTTGTCTCGAGTACCTGCAGATGGCAGCATGGGGCAGACTGGGACCACAGGCACAACTGCCAGTTCGGACCCTACCTCTGGTGATAAACCTTCCAGGACCGCTTGCACTGAATCCCGCACATCCTTCATCTCCGAAAAACAGGTGGCTACATCCCAACGTACAGATGGTCCGTGGGCTGGGCTGCCTGTGCCACGCTCTGGCTGACCTGAGCCACCTCCTCTTATCGACCTGAGCCACCCACCCTCATGCACGGCATTCCCTGGTGTGTTCAACCAGCCAAGGACACTTGACTGTTATAGGCAGATTCTGCTTTGGCTAATCCAAAAAGGCAAATGTCACCAGCACTATTCTGGCCTCAGTCGTGGTGTTTCTTCCTTACAACCGCCCTTCCAAAGAAATCAGCCGCAGGTGTCTGGTCTTTCAGCTTTTCCTATTCTTGGTGCTTGCACTTGTCGCTACTGGTACTGCTCAGTTGTTTAAGTTTCTGCAGTGCTGAACCTCAGTGACAAGGAATCACCTATGTGGTGAAGTGTTTAGCGATCTGATACCATTCCAGAAGACCTTAAAAAATAGCAGTGGATTTGAAAGTCTTGCAGCCAGGGATACTTACATTAAAAACCAAAGTGCCCTCAAATTCACGTACAAGCAGCTAAGCAATTAGCAGCTGTCACCACCCATATTGGTTCAGAAATGTCTTTGTTTCTCACTTCTTAAGTGTTTAAGGCCATGATGTTCCTTTGAGGGTAGATCTTCTAGTTTTCATGCTCCTGTCATAAGAGGAAATGATTCCTTTCTCTCCCAACAGTGGGGTAAATAAGGTAGTTTCACTGCTTCTTTTGGTCCCTTAAAACCAAAGCCTTCCCGCTGGGAGTTTACTTACTGGGCTGACTTTCAGCAAACATTTTGGTTTGATCATTGCGGTTCTTCAAAGTAGCTGCTGGACAGCAGCGTGAGATTTGCGTAAACAAATGGATGATGAACAATATGAGTCCAGTCACGATGAGTACTACCTTCTAAATGAAACGAGCAACGTCTGCGATATGGGCAGCTATTTTGTGTTTTACACCCATCTCAGTACTGTCCTCTACACCGTGGCATTTTTGCTCAGCTTGCCAGGAAACTCCTTAGTGTTATGGATCCTGTTCAGATATGAGAACCTCACCTCTTTAACCAACGTCTTCATCATGAACCTCTGTGTCTCTGACTTAATCTTCTCCTGCATGCTGCCCTTCTTGGCAGTGGATCAGAACTTTGGGTGGATTTTTGGTGAGTTCCTTTGCAAAGCGGTGAATGCTGTGTTCTCCATCAGCTACTACAGTGGCGTTTTCTTTCTAACTCTCATGACTGTCCTGCGGTACTTGTCTGTAGTGAACCCCCTCTCAACTTTGAGATCCCAGTCATGGTGCTATGGTTTCCTGGTGAGCTTGGCTGTTTGGACCGGAAGCGTGGTACTTGTAGTGCCTGAGGTGATTCACACCACAGTGCAGGATTACCTGGAAGGGTACAAGACCTGTGACTATGCTGACTGGAAATGGAAGAAGGTGGACATTTACCAGAGAAATGTACTTTTCCTGTTTTCCTTTGGGGTTATCGTATTCTGTTACTTCAAGATATTGATAATCCTGCTCAGAACGAGATCTCGCAGAAAACACAGAACTGTGAAGCTCATCCTCATAATTGTGCTTTTTTTTTTCCTGAGCTGGGCACCTTACAACATCCTCAGCTTTCTGATCACTTTTCCATCGCCTACCTGTCAGTATGACAGAGACATCAACCTTGCCTTCCACATCAGCCGTAAAATTGCCTTCTTCCACTGCTGCCTCAACCCCGTGTTCTACGTGTTCGTTGGAGTCAAGTTCAAGAGGCATTTGTTACGCTTATGCAGCCGGTACTTAGCCTTTGGCAACGGCCAAGTCTCTAGCCCCAGAGCCTGCTCTCAAGGCAAATTCCACTACGAAGATGCGTCCATCTACTGAAGTGAGGCTTAACTACTCATCCTGGGTGAGCTTTGAGATTGTAAAAGCCATGGATGATCCCTACCTTTTAGAGACAGTCATCCGCATTTCCTCTTTGCAAACATCCTGGGTAGGGAAGGTAATAAAACATCTTTGCAGTGGGATGGAGAGCTGAGAAGGCTGAAAGTCTTATCTTTATGATTTTTGTGCAGAGATTGACTTTCTTTCATTTATTGTTTATTTGCAAAAGGCAAAAAAAAAGTTTGCTTTTTCCTTTGGGAGCTAAACTATCAGGTTTTTACATAGCTAGTGCTGCATACTGCTCTCTTGCCTGACTTAAAATGCCAGATTGCATGTGGGGGACTCGACATCATCGGTTATGAAGACACGACCCATGGAAGGACAAATGAGTCCAAGTTCTTCTTCCTTCTGTTCTGGTAAGCCAGGACCACGCTAAGGGCACTAGCAAAGCTCTACAGGAGGAGAATGCTGTGACAATGAGTAAAAGATGTTCTTGTGCACCTACAGCGTTTCCACAAACTGTCATTCAGCTCACTAGAGCTGGGCTAAACTGAAATCTTTGCTGTTAGTGCTTCTCACATTTAGCTAAAAGAAGTCCACAAGTATAACAGAGGAACAAGAGACTGAAATGATCCCACCTTTCCCAGTTTTTAATGAGGTATTTGAATAGCTTGAGTATATTCTGCTACCATCTATGTGAGCATGTAAAGTGGGTGGTGAGCATTGCCAGTTGTACCACTGCTCACCACAGCCAAAGTAACTCAGCATGTGGGGATTACCCCTCCAGTAGAAAGAAGTGATGCTAATAAATGATCCGAAATTCAGTGGGATGCTGAACTGTGGCTATTTATCTTCCCCTCTGACCACCACCTACTAAAGTTAAGGTATTTTCAGTTGAAGAAGTAACTGTGAATTTTCATAGATTTATTTATCTGGGAAGAAACTTCTGGAGGTCACCAACTTCTCCAGCCTGCTCACAGCAGTTCTCTCTTCCCAGTTAGACCAGGCTGCTCAAGGCCTTGTTGGGTTGAACTCCAAACCTCTCCAAGCACAAAGGCCGTGTAACTCCTCTGGGTTCCTGTTCCAGTGCCTAACAGCTCTCATGGTGGGTTTTTAACTTCTACATGAACAATATTATTTTTGCTGCAATCTGGTGATGTTGCTTCTTCTTTGTCTCCTCTATGTCCTTGCATTGCCTTATGGAACGAGCCATCAGATGTCCCCCAAGCCTTGTTTATTCTCTGGGGCTAAACAAACCCCTGCCAATCTAGTCTCCTCACAGGTCCCATGCTCCAGCTTCCTAAATATCCTGGTGGTCTGCACTTTAGGCAGTCAATCTCTTGTATTTGGGGTCCCCAAACCAGATATGCTCTTGCAGAAGTGACCTCACAAACGTCATCTAGAGGGGAATAAAGGTTTTTTTGATGGCAGAACATTTTCATACAGATTGGAGCTATAGCCATCATCAAGAGAAAAAAACTGGCACTTCAGAAGCAGTGAACCCCCTGTTCACAGCATATGCTGTTCAACCTGAAATACTGTGAAAGCCTTGGGGCATGGCCAGGGCAGGGCTGGGGATGGGCAACCCATGTTCTACTTCCCTTCTAGGAGCTCCAGATACTTGGAAAATACAGAGTGCTCCAGGTAAAACGTAATGATGAGAGGACTTCAAATGTTAAATTTCTCTCAACTGTTGTGTGGTCTGAGCAAATGCAGAACTGAGAGAAAGAAGTTTGAGACGTAAAAAAGGAGAAAGTAATTGCTTTTGGAAACCACAATCAATTTGAGGGAGGGGAGAGGTGTCAGAGGTGTCAGCAGTACTATAGCTGCTCTGTGGAGAAGGACTGGGGAGTCCAGTGGAACCAGCACCAAAACAGATCAAAGTATTGGTACCTCCTTTGTCCAAGCAGCAGTAGAATGAGCCAGCTCTGAGCAGTGAGGACTCCTGGCTCCAGTGTGCTTAGCTGGAAACCACTCTCAGAAGCTGACATGATAGTAGACAAATATTCCTCCAAGCCCCTCAACCTCCCTGTTTAAAAAGCTATGTTTCCTTTCAGAGATTTTTTAGAGCTTTGCTGGTTCTTTTTAGGTGGCCTGCTTCCAGCTTTATACCCACTGACAATTATTTGTCTGCCTATTCAAAACAGAATGCAAACAAACACAAAAAGTGCTTCCAAAGCTTTCTCTATGCAGCCACAGAAAGTCTCTGGTGATGAACAGCAGCCTTTTGTTTCAGCCCAGCTACAATGGTATGTTAATCCAGAGAGTGTGACTGCGAATTCACTACCCTCATAAAATACCTCAAGTGCCTACTGGAAGCAGAACCCCTCTCTGGTTACAATAAAAATTAAAATATTTATTTATTTTTTAAAAATGAAAAGAAAATCTGTGGCACACGTGACAGTAATGTCAGAGAGATGGAAGGATTGATACTAATTGCCATCCAGCTTATCATAATTTAAATTCACCAAAAAATTTTATCAGAATGAAAATTGGAAAGAACAGCACAAATGGATCAGATAATGCATTTCATCCAGCTTCCAAAAAGCAGGTATCTTGAACTTCTTTTGTGGCTGAGAAATGAGCAGGTATAGGATAAACAAATTCTAAGTGTTGGTCAACTATGGACCCGGCTGGAAACACCATGTTTTTTCTCTGAAGAAACAGACACCTGTGTAAACAGGCAATAATTCCATAATTAATGGCAATAACTAAATTCTTCTCAAATTAGCTTGTTGCTATGTTATTAAAAGGAGGAACAATCCACTCAATTATTTTTGAGAAGTAAAACTACACGAAGACTCTTTGAAAGTATGCTTTAAAAAAATCCATCACAGTAAAATTACCTGGAATTTATCATTATTGGCAACAGATGCTGAGGTTGCTTTTCAGAGACACTCAGTTGCCTCTCGATCAATGGCAAAAGGAACATTTGTCCGCAGCAGACTGTCCTGGCCTTGTACAGCACAATGCAACACAGTGTGCCCCGAGAAGTTGGCCTGAAGGGTAAGACGTGGTTGTGTTTCACGAGTCACATGCCCACAGCATGCTTAGCCCCATAACCTACACTTCTGAGGACATGGAGATGCTTTAGAGCTACTGCTTTAGGTAATTAATCACCAAAACCTAAAGTCACTTAGTCACCTTTAAGTTGAAGACGCAAAACCGAGGGTGATGGAGACATGTCAGTGACTAGTTCCACATCTATTTCCTCAAGATTCTTGGCAGTGTGATGTTTTCATTTTGTGGCCGCCAAAGCTGAAGTTGATGATGCTAAGAGTCACAAGCATCGTGGCAAGAACTGATGACAAACCGTTTAGTCACAAGTTTTATTTAAAACCATCTATTTACCAAAGCAAAGTGGAAAAGAAAACCAGAGTAGCTCAGTTTTCCAGTACAACTTCAGATGCAAAACCAGCGCAGCCTATTTCAGAAAGAAATGTCGCTTTAGGGAATCCTTCACGCTACGGGTTAGAACCTGACGGGTGGAAATTCTTGTTTGTAGATGGGGCTGCAGTGCCAGTTCCCCGTGCACCTCACGGCTGGGAGCATTTCCTTGTCCCAGTTCCACATCAGCTTTCTCACCTCTATTAATTTACATGACCTTTATTCATCGTTACCTACACGGGAAGGGGAATTTCCTGCCAACAGAGGAGGGCAAAAGGGGTAATATGTGATTTACTGAGCCAGCCACCCTCACATCAGCTGCCCCTGCAAGCAGGGATGAACCCTGCAAACACGAACCTAATGCAAACAGAACAGAAACAAGCAAACCCCCGTAATTAACTGCCCCCAAAGTAACTTTACATTACAGTTACACTTCTCCACAAGGTACCGGGACAGCTCCCCAAAAGAAAAACCACGACCCCGAGGCTGTGGGGCTCACCAGAGGCCGTTACCCTCCACCCGCCCCGCGGCCTCGGAGAGCTGCCCGGGCGCGGAGAGGCCCGTCCAGCGGCCTCACGGGACTTGTAGGCGGTGGGGCTCTGCCGGGGCCGCCTCTCGGCGACATGGCGGCGGCCGCGCAGGTACCGGGGGATCCCCCTGCCAAGGGGAGAGGAGGAGGGAGTGAGCCAGGGAGGAAGGAGCGAGCGGGGAGGGCTGGAGGAACTTCAGCGATGCCACTTGTTGCCTCAGCGAAGCGGGCTGAGCAGGAGATGAGGAGAAGGTTGGGCGGGGGGAGGGTAGGCAGGGAGCCGGGGGGAGCTGCGCTGCCGCTCCTCAGTGCCCGTGGGACCCCTCAGCCGGACCCAGGGGCTCCGTGGTGGCCCCATAGTGGCCCCATGGTGGACGGTGTCCCCCCTATCCCGATCACCATCGATGTCTCGTTTCCCCGTTCGGTGTCACCTAGCCGCGAGGGGCCCCTCAGAGCCCGGCAGAGACACCCGTTGGGCACCCAACACCCTCCTCACCCCTGCCGGGCCTTCACCCCTCACAAAGTGCTGACGGGCGAATATTTGCCACGGCCCTAATCCTGCTGGCCCTGCTGTCGGCAAATCCGCGGCGCTAGGGCGGGCTGGGCCGGGCTGGCCGGCCGCGGGGCTGCCCCGGAGCAGGGGCCGGGGGTGCAGCCGGCTCTGGCCCGGCTTAGCGTGATCCCCTGAGTCACGACGAGCCGGGAGAACCATAACCGAGACACGCCAGGCTTTGGGGACAGGGTCATCGGCCACCGCGGGGCTCTGGGTGGTCTTCTGGCGCAAGTGAGTGGGGTGTGGAGGGGCTGGGCCGGGCTCTGGGCGGTGGTGGGTTCGGTGCTACCCATGGAGGAGCTCAGGGCTGCGGTGTCCTCTGTTCCGTGGGTCATGGCACCCATAGCACCCGTGACACCCATGGCATCCACCTTCCTGCCGATTCTTGCCTGTGCAAAGGTTTTCTCGGCAGGACGAGTTGTCCTGCTGTAGCTGTCACATTCCAGGTTCAGCCTTCTGCTTGTTGCTGAGCTTGGGACCCTACAAGAATGATGGGGACTGACTTTTTAGTACTGCTCGTTGTGGCAGAAGGAGTGATGGTTTTAAACCGCAACGGGGGACCTAGACTGGGTATTAGGAAGCAACTTTTACACTGAGGGTAGTGAAACACTGGAACAGGTTATCCAGGGAAGTGGGAAACACCTCATCTCTGGAGACATTCAAGGTCAGGCTGTCTGAGGCTCTGAGCAATGTCTGGGGGGCTGCACCGATGACCATTAACTGTTCCTTCCAGTCCAAACAATTCCATGACACAAAACAGGAGGCGCACCAGGCCTTTACCTCTTCAGCGCTGAAGGGTGAAAGTTAGATTTTATCCATGGGGACAGGCTGGGATTGAGCTTTCTGGATAAAACATGAGCTCCGGCTGGTCAGCAGCGTGGCAACACATTATCTGTGGGTGCTCTTGTTGTTTTCAGCTCTGATACAATGTCACAGAACGTGCAGCAGAGATAAACTGCCTTGCAGTCTGCATTTAATGTTTTCTGCATTTAATTTTATGAAATTCCAGCCAGATGTCCCAAACAGCATTTCCAAACATTCTTGTGTAGAAGTGAAAGTTGTGTTTAAGTTACTAGGATGGAAACCACGTGCAGTTGATTTTGCCTGTTTGTAGTTTATTTGAGAGCATTTGTTGTGAACAGGGGGTTCGCTGCTTCTGAAGAGCCAATTACTTATGGAGCCTGATGTTCACATCTGTCGCACAATATGATAGTGGTGAAAGGGTCTTTTGTGTTTGCAGTCACTCTAGGAGTAGGAAGTCCTGTTAACAGCCTAGAGGCTCTGCGAGGACCAGGTTGGTGGGAGATCAAGACTTAATGGGATGAACAGGGAGAGAAAAATGCAAAAAGAAAAGTGTGTGCAACAGTTGCAGAAATTCTCAAATGGACTTGAGGAAAAATAGTGCTGAAAGTTGTTTCCAACCTGGATTGTTGCTTTTCTCAGCTGATCGCATTTTAAAACAAACAGTTGCCCATTTGTTAAACGAACACTGAACGTTTAGTATTTTTTGGGTGTCACTGAGATTATTAAACTGAATGCGACTGTAGGAGCACTAAGCGCTTTTATTGTTACACATTATTGTATTTATTTAAGTTACTGTGGGTTTATTTTTGTTTGGTTTTGCCAACACAAAGGAACTTTGTTTTAGCAGCTTGTATCTGCTTTCTTTCTTTTTCCTATTTTCCTGTAGCAGTTCCGGTCTGTCCAGGGTGTGGTGGTTGTCTATTCCTAGCAATGCCTGAATAATTGTAATTCGTGGTTGCTGCTGATGTGGGGATCTCAGTAAAGCTATTTACGAAGCAGGTAACCCCAGTGTGTGTCCACTATGACACTGAACTTACTCCTGGGAAGGAGAGTGGGTGCAGGAAAGGTCTTGCTGCAGCCACATGGCAGCTCAGGGTTTGGCAGTGAGCAGGCTGGATCAGGATCTTCCCAAAGAGCTGGGCTTGTGCCAGGCCTGCGTCATTGCTGAGTCTGTCTGTTCCCAGCTGGCTCTCCTGGGGCTGTTCCATACAGGCCTCTCTTCTTAAGCCTTTTCAGTCTTTGAGGTTTAACTCTGAAATTTCTCCAGTACGGTGACCTGCCTTGGATAGCCCTTGAGAAAAGAGGGAGAGGAGTCATTTTGTGTGTCCTGCTGTAAAGGAAAGGAAACGAGGACTGTTGCTGTCAGTTTGGGTTTGCTCAGTGTGGTGTTGCTTCACTACTTGCCTCACCTCCTGTTTGATCTACATATACATGGCCAAAACCTGCAATTTTCAGCATTGCTTGTTGCTGGTTCACCAGGAACCACATATAAGTCAGGAAGTTGCCCTCAGAAGTGACTGCTGCTGGTGACTGGATGGAGGACAGCTGGAAAATATGGAGGGACAAATCTCAGCACCCATCTGCTGAACTTCCCAAAGCCTTTAGGTGGAGGCTGCTTCTTCTTTTCTTGGAGGGACAGAGTGGAGCTGTAGATACAGAGGTAAAAAAGCCTACTGAGGAAAGCCACCTATTCAGGGTTAGGGTTTAATGGTTGTTCGTTTTATCCCAGAGACTCAGAGATGGCTGAGATGCTTTGGTCAGGCTGACCTTGATGAGAAAGGCTCAGAGACTTGAAAAACATGAGATTTTTTGGAAGATTCTAGGCTTGTATTGTGTCCTTGCAAGTTGAGTGTTGTGAATCACTGATGCTCCTCTGCAGGTGGAAGTCTTATATTATTTCTATTTATATTAGATCTTAGGAAGAAATTCCTCCCTGTGAGGGTGCTGAGGTAATGAAACTGGTTGCCCAGGGAGGTTGTGACTGCTCCATCCCTGGAAGAACTGTTGGTGGCCAGGTTGGATGGGGCTCTGGGCAACCTGGTCTGGTGAGAGGTGTCCCGGCTCGTGGCAAGAGGTTGGGACTAGATGATCTCTGAGATCTCTTCCAGTCCAAACCAGTCTGTGACCCTGTTTCTGTAGGTGTCTATATGGTGCTCCTCAGTAGCATCTGAGCATCAAGAGCCTAGCTTGAAAAGCGTGTAAGAGATTTACACAGTTGGGTGGGTTATGGAGAGAAAGACCAGGTTTTGTGGCAGAGAGGGTGCACAGAGACTGAGAGAGGACAACTTGGAGCACCTCAGGAGAGGCACATCGCTGGGAGTGTAATGTCTGGGTCACTCAGCAGGGACAATAAACACAGAGCAGCATCATGGGGTGAGGTCTGGCGTGTCCTAAGGGAAAAGGGCAGCTAGGTTTGCTGAAAGTGATACTGGTGCAATTCCTGTTACCAGTAGAGCACTCTTCTCCTTGAGAAGTGGCTGCTTCCTCAAAGTAGTTTATGTGGCCAAGGGACTGCTCTGGCCTTGTGAGATGCCAACATGCTCACCCCTGTCTAGTGGTTTGTGGAAAGTGGTGTCATTTGAATTTGTCCTGATGCAGCTGGCTGGTTTTGCAAAGCTCGGCACAGGGGTTTAAGTCAGTAGTAATGTGAAGGTGCAGCACTAAAACCCGGTCTCCAGCACTCCACACACGGAGTTAAATATTAACTGTGACTCTTGGAGATCTTATCCTGCTACTGTGTCTGTTGCTTGTTTTTGATCTTTTTCCAAGAACAGTTTGCAAACACAAGGAAAGGGGAGGGGAATGAGACCAGTTGTCCAAGGAGTAGGGAAGTTTACAAGAAGATGATAAAAACTTTCCTGATTCTTCTGTGTCAGTGTCGCCTCACATTTTGTGAGTGACATCAGTTTGTGTTCTCAGGCTGCTCTCAAATATGACTACTGAAATGCTGCTTTTCTGCTGGGCATTTATAAAATAAATAATGTCCAGGTTAGCCAAGCTCAACCAATGGATCAAAATGAAATAAAAATGTGGCTACTGGAGCTGCAGCTGTGCCTGCAGGAACACCAAGAGAGTGGTTATGAAATTGCATCAGAAGTAGGTCATTGCAGCTCCCCTTGCAACTAATTTAATTACAGTAATTACATTTAGTTGACTCTGTTGTATGCATATCACTCCTCTTCAGGTAAGTCTTCTCTTTTCCTGTGAGTGGGCTGTTTCCTTTCTGCTTCTCTCTTTAATCTCCAGGATATCCTCCTCTGTAAAGCAGATTGTCACCCCCATACTGGTCCTTATGTCAGCAGGAGAGGGAGCAGCTGCCAAGGAGGGGACGTGTCCTACCTTTGCCCTGCTCTGTGCCAAGTGCTTAGGGTCACTCTGCTGATGTCACTGTAGTTTGGGGCAAGTTAATGCACTCGGCCTGAGTCAAAGGCTGTTGTGTAAGAGGTAACCACACAGCACCCAAAGAGCTCCTGTCCTGCAGCAGGTTGCCTGTGCCTGACACAGGTATGGCGCTGCTTTCATGTAGCAAATACTTGCAGGTGTACGTAATGGGATGGGAAAAGCAGGAGGCACAGGGTTGTGCTCTAAAGAGTTCTGGGCAAAATGTTCCTTGAGCAGGAAGGACTAGGCTGGGTGTTCAGCAGCTCTTCTATCTTGAAACAGTAGGAAAGCATGCATGTAGTTCATTAAAGTAAGCTTTGGTTCAATTTGCTTTGCTGTTGGAAGTGAGAGCTCTGCACCTCTCTGTGGGATGGACTGTGTGTTCTAAACATTGCTGCAAAGACGCTGAGGGGAGAAAAACCTTTCTGCTCCTTTGACAGATGAGAGTGCACGTGGATGAAGTTTCAGCACTTTCTCCTTGTGCAGTAGCCCAGGTCAAAGGGTCTCTTTCACCTTTGGGTAGAGGAGGAAGTGTCTGCGTCTCATGATAGGAATCTGGGTACATAGTGTTGATTTAGGGTAAAAAATCAGGTTTGGCACTGCAAAAGGACTGTATTAGCCTTCTCTCCCTAAAACCAGTTGTGTCATAACCTACTGCCATCAGAGCACTGCAGTGAGGGCTGGCAGGTAACATAAAACCCAAGTCTTACAAGAAATATTATGTTGAGAAATATTATTATATTTTATCGGCTATAACAATTCAACCTGATCACATGTTTTTCAGAAGCTTGTTGTGGTTCTAAGGAAGGGAGGTGGTGTGAGGTATATTTATCCAGTCAGGGGTGCCGTAACAGAGCTTAAAATAAGCAGTGTCCTTTAATGTGTGCGGGTACAGTGGGTTCTGAGCAGGGTAGGGAGGGTTCTTCTGCTAGAACCAGGCTCAGGTACTAAATCTTTTAGTACCTCTCGTGAGTTGAAAACATGCTCCAATGCCAGAGAACCAAACGTGGATCACTTTTTGACTCCTTGGCCTCTCCCCAGTCTGTGTCTTGTAATGGAAAAGCTGTTGTGTGTTTTGACACTGCAGGGAAGAGCTAGCAGAGAGTTTTGGAAGGGAAAGTCCTGTGTCATCAGAACATCCCGCAGGGTCACAAGGTGAATGGCATTCTGTGAATGCCAGCCTGAACCAAACTGTAAGACTGGTGTGCTGCAACTCCAGCAAGAGAAAACTGCTCTCTGAGGTTTGCTGCGGGGTTTCGAAAGATAAAGTGAAGAAATAACTGAAATGGAAAGCCAAATCTAGAAGGAAATACGAAGGATGTTCCTGAAAAAGTGTTGGTCTGTTGGAAATTCATCATTGGATGGGATCTAAAATGCCAAAGCACCTCTTCTACTCACTGGAGAGGATAAAGACTTTTTATTTTTGACTTCTACAGAATTGCTGGTGTCACAGAGAAGAATAATCTTTGTCAGTCCTGTGGAGATCAAGGATATGAGCTCTGCTGTTCTGATCTAGATGGATGAAGAGATCAGCAGCCCACAAGGGAAGCTCCTGTGGTTTGCGAGATGGCAGTGAGTAGTGGCGAAAGCCAGCTGCAGCGCATCATCAGGGACTTGCAAGGTACAGTGCTGTGCTGGATGCAAGGGGAGCTTGCTGAAAAGTTGCTCTGAACTTGCTGCTACTGTGGGGATGGAAAAAACTAGGAGGTTAAACCTGGCTGGGAATTGAGACTGAGAGGAAAAGCACTGGAGGCTTGGATCTGGCTGCAGCAGGACTTGCTTTCTGTGCCCTTGAATTGTCCTTCACTAGCAGTAGGCACCTTAATTTTTCACAGATAATGCAGGCAAGTTGGCAGCAGGTCTGTAACAGTTTTCCTGCTCTTTGCCCTAATTAGCTTCCTTTTGACTTGAGATTTTCTCACCCACTACATGTGTAGACTTTGCTCTGTGCTGCTTTTTACATAAATGATTTCTCCTCATTTTTGGTTTGTAACCAGCACAAGCTGAACCTTCCTGAATAAAGCATGGAGAAGATAAATATGCTGACCCAATGACTGTTCTCATGTTACTGATCCCCTTTAGCAGATTATCATGTTGTCCTTTCTCATCAGAATTCTGTTTGTCCTGCAGCCATACCTTGACGTGCATGTGAGACAGCAAAAAGTTATTTCTCTTCCCTCTGCTGAAGAACCAGTTTTAAATAACTCTTGTGGTGTCCTCTTTTAAAGATGCTGTGACTGAATTAAGCAAAGAATTTAAAGAAGGAGGGGAACCAATCACAGATGACAGTGTCAACTTGCAAAAGTTCTCCTACAAGCTTGAATACCTCCTACAGGTAAAAGTAGAGCTAGACCTTGCTCTCTCTTACTGCCTTATCAGAATATGTGGCTTTTAATTCAAATAATCATAACTATCCAATTGAGTCTTTTTTTTGCAGTAAGTGGCCTGAGGTATGTGCTGCTTCTTGCACTTATCTCAGGTGAAGGTACATCAAAAGAGATGTTTTTCTGTTGATTTGAAAGATTTAAGCTTGCTTTTAAAGATATACCCTGCTGCATTATCTTTGAGAAACTTTGGCAATGAGATCTTGACAATATTTGAATGTAAAATAACTACAAAGCTGTTCACAGTGCAAATATGGTGGTGTTTGCACTGTGTAGAGTAATTTACAGAATTTTTTTGCAACTCTGCTTTGGAAATGCCATTTTATTGCATGGAAGGCTTCACACAGCAGGCTGGATTTTAATCTGGAATGCTGCCTTTTGGCCACTCTCAGGATTTAAGTGAAAGGGGACAAACTGAAACTGAGTCTTGTGCTGACACTACTGTAATCGTGACTGCCACAGATGCTCTGATCTATCAGTAAGCTAGGCAAGGGTGTTTTAATTGGGTTGCTGAGGTTTTAGCACAAAAAAGGCCCTTGGGATTTGAGTGGTCGAAGCTGCAGCCTGTTCCCTCACCCATCGCTGCTCCAAAAGAGACTGAGCTAGAGCAGATTCATCTGGTCCCTATGCTTGTGTGTGCTCTTGCCACACTTCATTGCAGATCTCTCAGCAACTGGTTGTTAGTTCCTTGCTCTTGAACAGCTGCCAAATCTGCTGCTAATCTTTGTTGCAGCAGTTTTGAATGGATGTCTGTGTTTCAACTAGACCCAGAACATTATTATCCCTTACGGTCTGTGGAGTAGCTTTTGTAACTGCCGACTTGCATCACTGAAATGTCTGTTTCCTGTGTGAGCACACGTATATTTACATTTCAGTTTTGCTCACTGAGTTTTTTTCCCTCCTTGTTTTAAGTTTGACCAGAAAGAAAAAAGCACCTTGCTGGGGAACAGAAAAGACTACTGGGACTATTTTTGTGACTGCCTGGCAAAAGTCAAAGGAGCTAACGATGGAATCCGCTTCGTCAAGTCTATTACAGAGGTAAGTGTGTCAGGTAAATGTGATAGTATGTCGTTTGTGTTTTGTATGTGTGCTTTAGAGCAGTAGAAATTAAAAAACCCCCCTGCTTTATGGCAAAAGAAAGCTGGGAGTTGTCTGTTTTCTGCCTTTTCGTAAACTTGGTGCCATCTTCTTCAAGAGTGAATGAAAAATTAAGTCAAGGGCGGAGTGATTGTTAGCCCAGCTTACAGTAGGGCTTGGCTTTAATTGCAAGAAGGAAGAGTCACCTTATTTGACATTTCTTAAGGCTTTTTCAGCTGGTTGTTAGAGCTGAGGAGGACTGAGAGCAGTCTTTCAGCTTTTTTCAGCCTTGTTCCTCCATGTCAAATAGCACAAGGTAACAGGATGGTTGTTGTCATTCGCTTAGGTAATGAACAGGACAAAAAGCTTTATTTTTATCAGCTATAGCAGTAAAAGCTTCATTGTACAACACCCATATCATATCTTCAGCTCACCAGTGGGTGAAACAAGTGCTGTAACTTTCTGTGCTGGTCCCAGCTGGGTCTTTAGAACAATCAAAGAATCACAGAATCATCATGGCTGGAAAGGACCTCCAGGGTCATCGAGTCCAACCTTTATCCTATTATCTAGC
>JAOXOE010000506.1:26337497-26414070 GCA_028565055.1 Phoeniculus purpureus
GCATGTCTTCCAGCCCCTTCACCAGCTTGGTTGCCCTTCTCTGGACTCGCTCCAGCACCTCAATGTCCTTCTTGTACGGTAGTGACCAAAACTGGACACAGTACTCAAGATGTGGTCTCACAAGTGCCAAGTACAGGGGCACAATCACCTGAAGAACTGAACAATCTGAAGAAGAACTTCCCTTCTGGGGAGAAGAGGTGCTGGGGTGGGTGGTAGTGCTGGCCAGCATTGCCCTCACACTGCCTCTCATACTAACTTCAAGGAGAACTTACAGCAGTGTGCTAATTGGAGCCTGAGTTCCTCTAATTAATTTTCCATGGCCTCCATTTTTTGAATCATGATTGTGTTTGGGTTGTTAGTTGGATGAGCAATGTGGGTAGGAGCAGCTTCCATTTTCCATTCCTGAATTAATTACTGATTTTCATGGAAAGGAGAAGTGAAACACTACTGGTTAGTGTTTTGCTATTTTGCAGGGCAGCAAATAGTTCAGATGTAAAAAACAAAACAAAACATCACTTCCTCAAGCCAACAGGTATAACAAAATGTCCTGCTGAGTTTTGTGATCCCTTTTACATTGATTTAGCTGATGTCTTAATGAAAAGATAGATTAATTTTGGTTGTGCAGCTCACATACCAGTGTAGTAGATGATTCATTGGTCCCATGGTGCCTTTTATGTAACTCTAAAGTAGGCAACAGCCAATGGTAGAGGCAAATTTGTCACTCAGAGGATTCCACCTGATGGTCCTGTGCAACTTGGTCTAGGTGGTCCCGCTCTGGTGGGGGGATTGGACTAGATAATCTTTTGAGGTCCCTCCCAATCCCTAATGTATTGTGATACTGTGACTGTCTAAGTGTCAGTTCTTGCTACTCCTTTACAACTAATGAATGTTTTTGGTATCTCTGCGCATGGCTCTGTTGGAGCCATGGCTCTCTATGATTACAAACAGTATCTAACACTTTCTTGTGGTTTCTCCCTTCCAGCTACGGACATCTCTTGGGAAAGGCAGAGCATTTCTGCGTTACTCCCTGGTTCACCAAAGGCTCGCAGACACCTTGCAGCAGTGTTTCATGAACACCAGGGTGACCAGGTGAATAGCTGAGTACCTTGTTAACTAAAGGGTGTCAGCTTGGTGTGATCAAGCGACATCACCTAGCAGCTATTGAAAGAAATTGAAACTCTTCCAAGTGGTTGGCTTAGAGAGCTGGTAATAGGATAGGAAGGATAACAGTCCGTTCAGCCGGGGTCACTGGTTCATACCTATCTTAGGCTGATAAAGATTGAAAGTTGTCCCAGCTGAATGTCTGTGCAGTGGTTGCTGCTGATGCTTCTACTACACTGTTTCAAAGGTGACATTCTCATAAGCATTGGAAGGCCCCAGCTTTGAGCTTGTGGGCTTAAAGGGAGGATTAACTGTGTGGCATAAAGCCCCAGGAAGAATTTGCATGTACCCCTGGTTGTCACATAGAGGAATATCTTGTACCTGGCCGAGGAATACCAAAGAATCTTTGTAGTTGGTTGGAGGGGCACCAGTAGAGCTTGTAGCCAGCTATGTGCACAGAGTATGTAACTTGGAAAGATGCTCTTTGTTCCTCAGTTTTGATGTATTTAGTGTGTGTGTTATGTATTTACTGTGTGATTATCCAGAATGTGACAAATATTCTGTCTTGCCTGTGTTTTGTCCAACCACTAGAGCCAAAAATATTTGGTGCAGTGGGTCCTTCTAAGGGTACTTCTGTGGAATTGACTGAAGCTGTTTAATTTCATTCCATTCAGAGGGATGGGATGGTAGTTGATGGATTTGTATTTGGAACAGTGTATCATAATTTTTCTGGGCTGAAGTGAATAATGGCGTTGTGGGGTGTTTTTGCAGTGAGAGTGCTACTTCTTTTTTACTTATGAATGAACATTACTTATTCTTTTCTCTTGTCGCTTTCAAGTGACTGGTACTATGCCAGAAGTCCATTTCTAAATCCCAAAATGAGTTCTGACATTGTGGGGCAACTCTACGAGCTCACTGACGTTCAGTTTGACTTGGCATCACGAGGCTACGATTTAGATGCTGCTTGGCCTGCATTTGCTAGGTAAGATTCTCAAATCTTCTGAGGCACCACGAGAAATTTCCTTAGCTCCTTCTGTTTTCAAAGCCGAGACAGACAGTGGCTGAACAGCCAAGCAGGGCCCTTCACTCCCAGCAAAGCTCAGGTGACAGTATGTGGTCACTGGAGCCTGGTCCGACCTCAGAGTTGGGGATAACAAAAGCTACTAGGTCCAATCAGGATCACTGGTTGTTTTGTAGGGCCAGGTGCTGCCACCGTCTGGTAGAGCCACCACCGCACCACAGTCCGGTTAACAGAGGAGAGCTGCACTGGTTCTTGTAGCTACCAACCCCATGACCTTTTAGAGGTGTCTTTGATATCTCTGTTTTGTTGTCCATCAGCTTCAGTGGTTGTTAGCCCAGACACCAGATGCAGTGATGTCTTTCTGTGTGTAGTAGTTACAACTAGATGACTTACATGCAAGAGGAAAATGATGTGCATATGTGCTCAGACTTCTCTTAATATATTTTTTCTCTATGATCTACAGGAGGACCCTGTCCTCACTTGGATCTTCAGCATATTTATGGAAGCCTCCAAGTCACAGTTCCAGCATGAGCAGTTTAGTGAGCAATTATTTGCAGGTAAGCAAATCACAAATAAATGTTTATGCAGCATGGTAGGGCTTCAGTTAATGGTGCAGTTCTTGGTGGTTTTAGGGTGATTATGACTGTTAGTAAACTACAAAAACAGTTCACAATTAAAGGGAATTCTACAGGAGCTGATTCAACAGAACATTCTGTGTTTTCCCTTTCTATTCATTTAGGCCCAAGAGTTTCCCTCCAGCCCTGATGCAAGTAACTCACTAAATGTTGAACACCTTGAGGGCTTTGAAGAGATGCGTATAGAGCTGGACCAGGCTGAGCTGAGGCAGAGGGAACTTCAAGATCGTATCCACCAGCTTGAAGTGCAAAACCAGGAGCTCCAGGCAGCTGTCAGCCTTCAGAAAGAGCAAGTACAGGTAGAAAGGGAGAAGAGCAGTAACTACAGCGAAGAGAACTCCCGGCTGTCAAAGATGATCACAGAGTTACAGAAGCAGTATGAGGTCTCACACTCCACTCAAAGCACGGTGCATGATCTGCAGAAGTGTATACAGTCACTGGAGTTGAACGCAGTGGAGCAGCAGAAGGAATATTCAACAAAGCTGGAGCAGCTGGTG
Organism: Phoeniculus purpureus; assembly: GCA_028565055.1. Taxonomy (NCBI): domain Eukaryota; kingdom Metazoa; phylum Chordata; class Aves; order Bucerotiformes; family Phoeniculidae; genus Phoeniculus; species Phoeniculus purpureus. Next base: position 26,340,752 of record JAOXOE010000506.1, read on the forward strand.
ACCACCAAGGAAGACTGTGCCTCAAAACTGCACGTATTGAATCAAGAGCTGGAGGCCTCCAGGGCTTTGGCTGCTATGAAGGATGTCTGCATTGATGAGCTCAAAGCCAAGCTGAGTTCCACAGAACAGAAGAACCTCAATCTTCTTGCAAAAGTCGATGCTGCCTTGGAGGAAAAGGGTCAGCAAGCCACAGCCCACTGTGACTCTGCTGTACAAATACAGGCACTGCTAGAGAAACTTCAGGAGATGGAAAAGGAGAAGGTGAATCTCCAGAGACTCAATGATGAGCATGTGTCTCAGCTGAAAGTAGCACGGGAGGAGCTGCGACTGAAAGAAGAGGCCCAGAAGGAACTGGAATCCAGATACAATCGCCTTGCTGCTGACTCCAAAGAAGAGAGTGAAAAGCTTCTTGGAAGCCTGGAAACCATGGCAAAGGAAAAGGATGCACTTCAGGAGGCCCTAACCCTGAAAGAGAAGGAGATGGCTGAGCTCCAGACCCAGGTAATGGGTTTGCTGGCTCAGGTGGGTTCTCTGGAAAAAAATCTTGAGGAAACAAGGAAAGAAAAAGAGACCCTTGAGGAGGAGTATGTTAGGAAGGAAGGAGAACAGAAGCAGGAAGCCCAGTTGCAAGCAGAGCAACTTCAACTGCAGGAGGGTCACTTAGCAAAGGTGAGTCAGACTGTGTGTAGCCTTGAGGAGCAAAACCGCAAACTCTTGTCTGAGAAAGAGCATCTCAGCAAGACAGTGAAGGAGCTGGAGGAGCAGATGGAGCAGCAAAACTCTGCAGTGAGCCAAATGGCTGAGGAGAGCAGGGATCTGAAAGAGAAGAATGTGAATTTGCAGCAGTCCAAGAAGAACATAGAAGGGAAGCTGGAAAATCTGGAAACTTCTAAAGCTTCCCTGGAAGCTGAGGTAGCCAGGCTTAGAGCCTCTGAGAAACAGCTTCAGAGCGAGATAGATGATGCCCTGATGTCAGTTGATGAAAAAGAGAAAAAGCTCCGAGATGAGAACAAGCAGCTGGATGAAGACTTGCAGAATGCCAGGAGGCAAAGCCAGATTCTGGAAGAGAAGTTAGAGGCTCTGCGCTCCGACTATGAAGAACTAAAGCAAAGGGAAGAGAGCACCAAGCAGACTTATGCCTTGCTTGAAGGACAGCTCAAGAGTGCCAAACAGCAAAACTTACAAATGGAGAAGAACTTTAGCACCTTGAAGGAAAGTAAAGAGTGTCTGCAGTCACAGCTGGCGAGGAAGGAAGCAGAACTGCAAGGTGTGGAGAGCCAGTGTGAGCAGCTACAAGCAGAAGCTGAAAGACAAAGGAAGAAAGCAGAGACACTTGAGGTAGAAAAGCTCAGTGTTGAAAAGACTTGTGTTCATCAGACAAAGCTTCTGGAATCCCTCATGTCAGAAAAGGAATCATTGGAACAACAGCAGCAACAGCAGACAGCTTCTTTAGAGAAGGAGGCAAAAGAACTGGCCTCCAGGCTGACCGTGAGTGAAGAGCAGCTGGAGGTCAACCGAAGTGAAGTGTCAAGGCTGCAAGCAGAAGTCATCAACCTTCGAGTCAAGCTGCAGCAGACCACTGATGAGAGGGAGCAGATGAGAGGTGAGCTGGCGGTTACTGGGACTGTCCTGGGTGAGCAGAACGTGCTCATCCAGCAGCTGAAAGAGCAAAATGAGTCACTGAACAGAAACCATGTGCAAGAACTGGCACAGTCTAAAGAAAGAGAAGAAATGCTGAAAAAAGAGCAGGAGACAGCAGCTCATCAAAAAGTTGAACTGGAAAATGACTTGTTGAACTTGAAGGAGGAGCTCTCCAAGGTTAAGCAGTACTTGGAAGTCGCTAGAATGGAAAACGAGGATAACAAAGATCTCCTGCACAGGACCAACACAGATATGGCTGAACTGGGTATTCAGATTTGTGGCTTGACCTCTCAAAAGATGGATGTGGAAGAGCAGTTAGCCAGGGCCACAGAAAGGCTCAAAGAACTTGAAGAACAGGCAACAGAGCAACAGGAAAAGCTGAAGCTTGACATCTCCACTCTCAGACAGGAGAACAAGAACCTACAAGAGAGGTTAGAGGAGGCTCAAACATGTGCCGCAGCTGTTCCAAGTCTGCAGTCACAGCTGGAGACAGTCCAGAAACAGGCAAAGAGTTTCCAAGAGATCAGCCAAGAGGAGCTGTCTGCAATAAAATTTCAAATGAGCACAGAGATTCTAAATTATCAGACAAAATTCAAGGTAAATTAATGTAGTGGTTATAGACTGCTGAGAGAGCTATGCAGAATTTCTCCTGCTTTAGTATTGGCTGCAGCAGGTATTGCCTGAAATCCTGAGGTTTGTGTGAGTCAGGCTCTGAGTCTAGAACATGCAACTAGCCTTAGCGTGGAATCTGGAAATGTGTTTACTTTCGTGACCTTGGGCCTGCTATAGATGAAAGAACTCTGCAGAGTTTTTTTGAGATGCGTAGTGCGCACAGGGGAGAGGCCATGTGGTATGGAAAATGGGGAGAGTGATGATTCCTTCTGCTGGCCCTGGAGCTGGCAGTGTCTTCAGTAACTGTCCCCTCTGGAGGGGACAGCTGTAGTTTTATTTTTTCTTTTGCTGGGAATGTTACAAGATGTTTCCCACATGGATAACACAACTTCTTAAAACTGATGAAAGCAAACAAGACACCAGTTTATGTTTCATTTTCATAAAGGCTTCCAAAACTTCAGTATGGTTTGGGCTCTTCTGAGCCAAAGCGTGTTGCAGACTGTACCTTCTTTTCCTTGAGAACCCATGGCTGGTCACAGTAAAGCAAAGGCCATCTGCCACCGCAGAGGGTTGCTCCCATGAGCTGGGTGTCTCCTTAGCTGCCTCTTGTGAGCCTAGCAGTGGTGCCACATTTATCCGGTACACTGCTCTTGTGATTCACCATCCGGAGTTCTATGAATGAAGGGGTGGTCACTAACTCCCAGCTCAATCTCTCTGCCAGGCTGCCAGCGAGGAATGTGGGAGAGTCCGAGAGCAGCTCGAGGAGCAGAAGAATCAGCAGCGTGCGGCAGAAGAGGAGATTGCGGAGCTACAGGTAGGTGCTTGATGAGATTAGGGCAGAGGAGTCTGTGTCAGCAGGCGTTAATGTTAGAACTGAGGAGCGTGGTGGCATTTCTGGATGAATATGGGTGCTGCGGACAAAATACTCTGCAGCTGGAAGTGACCCACCGAATTGCAGGTAGGCACAGTAGCGCTTCGGGTTTGTCATGCTTTGAGAGCAGCCAGCTTTTCTGTAAGGCCAGACTTCATGTACACATGTGTGACTCCAGCTGTTGGCAGGCTGCATGGGGCACTGCATTACACAGTTAAACTGGCTGAGAAATAACTCAGCTGAATAAAAAAAAAAATTGTTGTGTTTATCAAAGGGCTGAGTTAGGAATGTAAGGAACCCAAACTGAAATTAAGGTTCTTGAACCTGGCAGAAACCAGCAGAAATATGTCCACCAGGTAGGTGTGTTCCCTGAGGTGTCTGAGGTTGGAGACACTAGCTGTGAAAATTCTTGTTCCCATTGTCCTTCATGTTCCACTTGGCTTTCATAAACTTTTTCCTCGGGTTTTTTTTTTTTTTTTTGAGACTTCTAGGTGGTGAAAAACCTTTTAGGCCATTTTCTCTTTATCTCTCATTTCTCTTTAGCTTTGAGATATTTTCCTTGATGATAAGGGAAAAGCTCAGCTGCACAGACTGATTACAGAATTAATGGGGTTAATGCTGTCTTACTTTAGTCTATCCCTTATTCAGTGTGACAGAAGTAATCAATCACTAGTACACAACCAATTAGTGTCTGCTTATACAATAATATCTTAATTAGTGGCTTGGCTTTAGCTGAGTCTTCCAAAGCATTGTTTAGGTGTCCTGGTAATTGTCCAGTGTGTGATAAGGTGCTGCACTTTACCCATAAGCAAATGCTGTAATTTATTTCACTAGGCTGCAAACACGAGTCTGTGCAGGAAGCTGGATGAAGCCCAAGAGCAGCTGTCTGAGTCGGAGTCTGCTCGGCTGCAGAAGGAAGAGGAGCTGATGGCTCTGAGAGTACTCTTGGAAAGGTGGGGGTTTGGGGTCTTCATATGCCCTGAGCCAAGCAAGGGACCAATATCTAAAACACACTGAATGTTTCTGTGGTTTGTGAAGTGGCATATGCGGGGGGAATAGCACTTCAGCTGAGAAATGTCACGTACACAGTGTGCAGGAAGGCCTGGCTTTCACTGTGGTGTGAGGTCAGCAGGTAACATACAGTTACTATGCATCTTCATATTTATCACCCCCTTTTTGCCCTATAGGTTACTCACAGAATTAAAACACCGGTGTCGCCTTTTTCCATAAGGAATGGAAAATCTGTGGTTTTGGAGAGTGCTTTTCCTCTCCTCACCATGAATTTTCAGGGAACCAGTTAGAAATTTGAATGGGACCACATCCTGTGTGTCTTTGTTGGATTTCTTAGGGGTCTGAGTATTTCACACATGCTGCAGTGTGGAGTGGGTTATCTGGCAGTCTGAAATAGGTCTAATTCCCACCTTTCCTAAACTTGTCAAGTAATTGCTGATTGCTGGCTGTGCACAACAGATGACAGATCTTTCAGGCACTTTCAGATGACAGATGCAGAAAGCTGGAGAGATTCTGGGTAGCTATGAAAAACAGCCACACCAAGAACAATCTCACTGAAATGACCCGTTCATCAGGATAGGTTCTCCTTTCTTCCATAGGGAAAACCTGAATGAGCCACAACTGATTCTTAACTGCCTTTGTGTATTTGATTAGGATCCAAAAAGAAGCTGATGAAGCAAAAGAAAAGGTCCTGGATTACAGTGAGAAGCTCAACAAAGTGGCAGCAGACAAAGACAGCAGTGACCAGAAGTTGTTTGCTGAGCTGGATGACCTGACGAGAACAAAGCAGTTCCTTGAGGAACGTTTGATAGAACTTATCAGGTTGGCATCAAAACAGAGAGCAAGCCTGGCAAAGGATGCCAAGGCGTATTGGGTGGTCCACTCTTGTGTTCCTGAACAAAAGATTGATAATGGCCAAACTCATCAGCAGTCAACATTTTCTACCCCCTTACCAAGAGCTTTGCTTGCTTTTGGGATCCATCTTTATGTCTGAAAGCTGCTTAGAAGGCACAGCACAGGAATTTTTACTGCAAAGCTCTGACCAACATTCAGATTGAGGCTGCTCTACAGCGCGCTGACACTGGTAATTTCTATGTGTTTTTCTCTTTACCCGTCTCTCTGCAGAGACAAGGATGCTTTGTGGCAAAAATCGGATGCTCTGGAGTTCCAGCAGAAGCTCAGTGCGGAGCAGAGGTGGCAGGGGGACACAGAGGTTAACCACTGCCTGGACTGTCAGAGGGAGTTCTCCTGGATGGTGCGTCGACACCACTGCAGGTTGGTGCATTGGACTCTGCCATGCTGATGGAAAGCAAAATTCAGGAGGGGGCATTTACATGGGATAGTTCAGAGATAGTTACTGACTGCTGAGTAATCTTTTAAAAGAATTAATTTGAATTAATTCCTACAGTTAGCCTCCTTGGGGCTATTAGTTACCACATCTAGATTTATCCAAGTATATTTAAGTGGATATTTGCAATGTTTGCTTTTGCTCTTTACTGTTGTGGATCCTCACAAGAAGATTCCTCATGTAAAGTGGGTAGGACTGGGATCCTCATGTATGATGGTCATTTGGTGGTGATTAATGAATAGTGGTGCCGTAGCAACTTCCAAGTTACTAATTTTTGCTAAAATCCGTGAAATCTGCTTGTATTTTCACCTGCTTACTATTTAAATGATTGTGGAAAACAAATCCACTAAGGCTTAATGAAAAACAGTTATCCCTGCAAGAAGGTTTTCTTCAGGGAAGTCTTCTTGTGGTCATTAAAAAGCCATTTAACACTGAGAGGCCATGGACAGAGAGGGCAGGAGGGCTGGATGTACAATTTTCAATTTCTGTGCTTGTCTGAAGGGACAGGAAGATGAATGACACCTAGATGAGTTCGTACAGTCCTTGTAGTCACATGAAGTTCTGCTTTTAAGTGTAAGATTTGGGTTGCGTAATATTAATTACATTTCCTTTGTATGGACTTGATGCATGTATTATTTATTTGTATGACAGATCTGTGGGTATTTATTAGTTATGTCTTCATATTTAAATATTTATAATAATTTTTAGTATTTTAATGAATTTTTTTCTCTGTTTGTCTTTATTTACTAAGGCAGCACAACCAATCAAAGAATCAGAGAATGTGTTGTGCTGGAAGGGACCTCCAAAGGTGATATAGTCCAACGCCTTTGCAGTGAGCAGGGACATCTCTAACTAGATCAGGGTGAATTTCTGACCTGTGTTTGTGATGAAAACTTGCTTTACTTTCAGCACACTCCATATTCTGAGTTCTGGTATGAATGTAGCATTCTGAGAACAAGATGGTTGTGACAAAGCCCCAGACTCTGTCTCATGGACACGTTCCCCCTGTACTGGTACCATTCTAACACCTCTGGTTTTGAATAATTTCTAGAATGTGTGGTCGCATTTTCTGCTACTACTGCTGCAACTACTACATTGTGACAAAGGCTGGTGGAAAAAAGGAGCGGTGCTGCAGAGCGTGCTTTAACAAGCCAAGAGTTGTCGTGGATGGTGTGGATGACTCTGGATCCAGCACCAACCAGGAAGGCTCCCCAGCCTCACTGGAATCACCCATCTTGTCATCTGAGAGAGGATTGGGTTAGTGTGTTGTGTGCTGTAAGAAATCACTGAGGTCTTAGACACTCCCCTGGTTACTCCTGCTCCAAGGACCTGCATGTTCATGTAGTGTTTTCAGGTTGGGACAGGTCCCATCTTGGAATGTGATGGCTATTGACGGAAAAGTGTGTGTTTCACAGAATCACAGAACATTAGGGTTGGAAGGGACCTCGAAAGATCATCTAGTCCAATCTCCCCACCACAGCAGGATCACCTAGATTATTGAGTGCCAGTCAGCCTGAGCTGTTTGTTTTAGGCATTACCCAACACTTCCAGAAGGGTAGAGGAACAACCCAGCCCTTCCCCTGTAACTAGGGTCTTGCTTGTTTGTTTTCCAGACAACCAGTTTATACGGTTTATGTTTCTTTTCCTGCCCTTTTATGGCACAGCTGCAAGCGAAGCCTCTAAACCCCCTGATGATGCAGCATTTGATATCATTACCGATGAGGAGCTGTGCCAAGTGCAGGAGTCAGACTCTCTGCACAGTGAAAGTCAGATGGAGGCTGACTCTCTGGAGCAGAGCATGACAGATCTGTGAGTACATGCTGCTTTGTGCTCTGTCTAGGTTCCTTACTGCTCTAAGGAGAACAGCTTGAGGAGAGGAAAAGAACAGCAGCTGCCTGCTAAAACTGTTCTTTTTCATTAAGAAAAGGAGAGCAAATACAGGTTTCTGTCACATTTTACATTTATTTCTACATAAATTAGCAATTAAGAAGAGCTAAGGCAATCTGAATATCCAGTTACTTGGTTTGCAAACTATATTGTAATATTATAGTTGAACGTGTGTCCACATTCATACAAAATATTACTTCACTAACACAAGTGTACCCCCAAATTTCTCTTCTGTGGAATGTAATTCAAAAACTTTTACATCTTTGAGGATAAAAAACAAAGAGCAGTTCCACCCAAACTCTGTGCTTGTGTGGCTTCCAAGCAGAAAAATGTGTGATAAATCAAACTGCTAAACTGAAACAGCCACTGATGGTGGAAGAGTGCCCATGTAGCCTTCTGTTTATATCATGTAATCTTCTGCAGGTTGTCCACTTGCCTTTATTCACAGATTATTGGCAGGAAAGCCAGGAAATTGGTGTTTTTGTGATCACAGTCACACACCTGAGGTATCAGCCTTATATGCTGAGCTGTGAGATCCCATAGCCTTCAGTCTGTCACAAGAAGGTGCAAGTAAGAGCTGTAGAATTTGGTGTCACCACTACCAGAATGTTTCTGGTTTAGGAGGGCACCAGCATACAGGTGGTATTTGGGACAACGCAGCCAATAATGGCTTTCCTTTTTTTCCCTTATTCTAGACAATGCAGCCAGTAATGGCTTTCCTTTTTTTCCCCTTATTCTAGAAATGGGATGTGTAATTCTTCAACCTATGATGAATCTGAAGATTGGCAAGTTGCTCAAGATGCTGAGATATGTTTGTTGAAATCGGGAGAAATCATGTAAGCAGCACAGTTTCTGTACTACCAGGCAGAAATGCCCATGACTTGCAGCAATTCCGCTTTGCTCGCTCTCCCCTCAAGACTAGCTTTGAAACTTTGGTTTAGTTATGGGACCTGGGCAGAGCTGCTGCTCCCATTCTGTCCCCTTCTGATCCCTGTTTCCAAACAATTAGATCAAATCAGATCTAAATTTTGTGTAATGGTAGAGGACAGTGGACTTTTAAAAATCATAGTAACGGTAAAAAACCTTTATTCAAGTACTAGATTTTTCCAGTCAAAAGGAAATAAGTGATTCACATCCACACTTTGCACAGAAGTGGAAGTGCTTGATAACAGCTGTCTTTGCTGTAGCTCCTGCTTCCACCCAAGGCTGAGTTTTCCTTGTGGACCTGTCCCACAGCTGCTGTGGGGTTTGCCTCAAATAAATGGAAAATAAAAATTGATTACTATTGTTTTTGTCTGAGTAGTTACATTGGCTCTCCTCATATAATCATATTTTTCCTCCCTCACAGGATGAAATTACCCCTTACAGTGGAAGAGATCTTAAATTTTGGGGAAGGCAACAGAGAGCTGTTCATTAAATCCAGCACCTACAGTATCATCCCTATCACAGTCACTGAGATTGGGCTAACAATCAGCTGGATCTTTTCGTCAGACCCAAAGAGCATATCTTTCAGTGTTGTCTACCAGGAATCGGAGGACACCCCGCTGGATCAATGCAAAGTGAGGCCTTGGAGATTCTAGTGCTCTGCAGTTATGTAAAGTGGCCTGCAAAAGTGGATTTGAAAAGCACTGTAGCTTTCACTGATAGAACTTTTGTAGGGTTGTCCTCAGTCTACTCCATCTGCTGTTCTAGCAACTGTCTCTGTTGGGGCTTTACAGCAGGACAAAGGGTTACACAGAGAACCTAGAAAAACAATTAAGATTTCCTGATAAAGCTTATTTTTTAATATAGGGACTACAAAAGCAAAAATTAAGATATTATTTATCTACATCCTGCTCTTGGGATATATTTGTATAGATTTAACATGGCACTGCTGATAAAATATTAAAAACACCAGGATTTGGTTCTGCTTCTAAAGTAGAGATTTATAGATTAATGCTGCAAGAGGTGGTCAGAGGAAAACAGGTGAATGTGAGCCTTCAGTTTGGGTGAATTTCTAATGTCAGTCAGTGAATATAAACAGTTCTGCAGGTACTTTCAGGATTGCTCAAGTCTAAATATTTTCCTGAAGGCAAATGTCCCTTTACAGGACCAACAGCAAGTTTCACTTTGATTGTTACTGAATTGCAGGTTCTTATTCCTATGACCCGCTGCAACTCTCATAAGGAAACCATCAGAGGACAGGTGAAAGTGCGGAACGCTGGAATCTACACGCTGATATTTGACAACACCTTCTCTAGGTGAGTGTGGGAGCTGAGGTGAGCTCAGCTTTGCAGACGATGGGATGTACTGCTATCCACCATTCAAAAAGCAGTCTGATAAATTGGTTCTGGCTTGCCCAAACTGCCTGAGTTTTGGTTCTTGTTAGGGCTTTTGTTCTTGTGTAGCAGAATTCCACTCTTCTGTCTCAACCTCGAAGCAGTGAACAGAAGCGTTTTGCTCAAGCATGAACAGGAAGGCTGAACAGGCTTTGCAGGCTTCCTGGCCGGTTTACTTCAGCTCATGTGGTCACCTTGCTTTTCTGTTCCTTGGCAGGTTTATCTCCAAGAGAGTGTTTTATCACTTGACTGTTGAGCGACCTGTCATCTACGATGGAAGTGATTTCCCAGAGCCTTGAACACACTGCATTTTATTTTTAACTATGTTTCAGAGAGAAGCTATTATTTATGTACATGTAAGCACACTGATTACCACTGTATTTTGAAGACTTGGAAACTATGCAATAGCTGCACAGCATTAAGAGGAGATGTGCACACGAGAGAAGCCTTTTTGGGAACACTAAATGGTTCTGTACTGTGTACAGGTTGCTCAAAAGCCATGTTTGATTTCACAGGTCAAATGTTCCAACCAAATCCTTTTTTCAGTGGGGAGAAAGGGGGAGTGTCTTAAGTGTGAACTGAAATTCCTCTGTTGAAAACGGAGTTACTGTTCTTCCAAAAATCTCCTTCAAAATGTAAAGAAAAATGCTTATTTTTTGATGACTTCTTCACTGAGGAGTGGATGTAACTGTTTCCCTTCTGCTCTCACCAGCAGAACACCAACTATGCAGAACTTCAGGACATGCCTGTGAGGGCTGTAATCCACCGAGAATTTTTTACCTTTTCCAGGTTTTGTAAAGTTCAAATGTAGGGTTTTTTTACACTTAGGGCTATGTCTTTCTGGCTTTTACAAAAGGTTTGGTACTGAATACCAGTTACAAACCAATATAGCACAAAGCAGCAGCAGCAGCTCCTTTTGCTTTTGCTTGCCGTGCTTTGCGAGTTGGCCCAGTGAAACCAGCTCTGACGGTGAGTACTGGTGGGGGAATCAGAGCAGAAGAAAAGCTGCTCGCTGTCTAAAGGCACAAAGAGTAGCAGCACTCCTTTTTCCTGCCTCAGCACCTTATCATTCACAGGAGAGCACCAATTCCCTCTCTAGACCAAGTGGAAGGCAGCAATAATCTTTGAATTGGCCTTTGAAAGTCCACCCTGGCTCACAGGTGAGCAAGAGACAGAAGCTCCAGGTGGCAAACAGATTGGTTCTTAAATTACAGCAAATTTCAGTGTCCAAGGTATGTTTTATATTTAATTAGTTACAAGGAAATTATTTATTGCTTAAACCTGGGGGACTGTGTGCCACATGCTGTGCAGTTTCACTGAGCTATTACTGAGCACTGCTACAGTTTTCCTTTAAGCTTCTAGTTGTGGTTTTAAGAGCATTTTGCTGCTGTTTTAGCTAGAACACTAATCATACTGGGACACCTTTCTTTAAAATGCCAAATGTATGGTAAAGGGACACTGTCAAGGATCTTAGTACAATATGCAACACCTCTGCTCAGAAGTATTTGAAATACCTCTGCGCAGACTTGCTTTTGTGTTTCTCCTCTGCATCCCAGTTCTTCACAGTTTTTTAATCCCATAGCAAATATTTTTCACCCACTGTTAATGTAATGGGAAGGCAAATAAAGTGCTTGATTGGTTTTATTTAGCATATGAGCCTTTATATTCTTGAGGCTTTCCTGCCCCTGAGAGCAGTTTTGTGCCAAGGATACTGACAGATCTATTTATTTGCAGGTACTCAGGTGATGTTTTGAATGGGGCTTTTTATTATCCTCAGCAAAACAGATCCTTAAAATTGACCAGGAAATGAATTTAAGGAGATGTTGTGCTCCTGGCACAAAGAGTATCTACTCTGTGGTTGGGGCAAACAACTAGGTGTTATTTCTGGGTACTGGAGCACCACCAGGTCATTTTTTTTTGGTTACACATAGTTTTGTGTGAAGGAAGGAACATAGTTGCTCTAAGAATATGACAGTGTTCCTTTACTCCATGGTCACTCAGTGTTGCTTTCTGAAGAATCTCAGAACTGTTTTGCACAAGTGTGCACCACGTTACAAACCTGCAGAGCTACACCAGCCTGACTTTGCTCCTTTTTTAAGTTAAGTTGCACTAAGGTTTTAATTGCTCACAGTCACTGGGATTGTGACTTGTTTGGAAGCATCTTTTGGTCTTAACTGCCAAAGAATTACAAACCCTGTTCACACTAAACTTCATGCTCCAGGTAAGAGGAAGAGGAGAGTCTCGTGTGTGCCAGTGTCTGTACAGGGACAGTGGTATAGACAGTTATGTGTTGGAATGTTTCTTGATGCTTTTTCTTCTTTTTTAACCTCAGGAATTAAAATAAAAGTCTGTTATCATTGACCACGTGTCCTCCTGTTCTGCTGTGTTGAGAGATGTGTCTTCTAACCAACTCTCAGTGGTTTTCTTCCTTCTGTCCAGTCTGATTGTTCCCTCTTTCAGTTTAAAACTGTTGCCCTTTGTCCTGTTACAGCAACCCGTGCTGACAAGTCTGTCCCTGCTTGGATGAAATCTAGGGTCCCGGCAACTCTGAGACTGGAACCATGACACCCCAACCCAGGGAGGCACAACCAGGGTGGGACCAGGATCCCATTGTTGATACGCTGCAGAGTCCCCAGTGTACACATTAGAAAACAAAATTATCTGAAGCACTGCTATCTTCTGAAAGATCTATGAACATAAACAAAAATGCATCTATCTGGCCTCTTTCAGGGGCGGTGAGAGTATGTGCAGCCATACCTTGGTGACCTGAGCTGCCTTTAGTCCACCCATTTGCAGCAATAATCTGCAGGGCTTTGGAATCCATTAAAAAAAGAATTATGCAGTTGTTTTAATTGTTTTTCTCTCTTTATAGATTATTGTGTTTGGAATGATGAGACTGAGGCATAATCCTTCGTGTGTCTTCATGTAGCGACTAGAATGAGCAAACTCTTTAGCATCAAGTCTGGCCTTAAACCAGGCTGAATCTGTAAATACACGCTTCGAGTTTCTACATTTTTCTAACAGAATGCAGCACTGGTCTCAGTACAGACAGTGATTTGGTCTCTGTTTTTTACTGGTCCTACTCGCTCCCTGGGCGCTGTAGAGAAAGTTCTGATGCGCAGAAGCTCCACATGCACTTTAATTCGGGAACCAAACAACCGAGGCCTAACCACATCGGGACTGGGCGTGGGGAGGTTGGCATGGAAACGGCGGCCGACCCGGAAGTGGAGTATCACGTGGGCACGGGTGGCACCAATAGGAGCGAGGCGCAAGGGCTCGCGAGGCTTCGCTCTCCATGGCAACGGCAAGCCCGTCCTCAGCGCTGGGGCCGCCATGGTGAGTGATGGGGGAAGGGCGACCGGGCTCGGGCCGCGGCTGATGGGGCCGCAGTGCTCCGGCCTGGCGGGTGACGATTCGGTGTGGCCAGTAACGGGTAAAACGGGCCCACCTGGAGGGTAACGGGGCTGCTATAGGGAGTTACGGGGTCGCCGCGGTGGGTAGCAGGGCCGGACCCGGGCCCTAATCCTGACCTGAGGCCTCCCCTGGTAGCGCTTGTGTGGCCCCCGTGGGGAAAGAGGAGGCTGGAGTTGTTGTTTTAGAGAAACTGGTGTCCTGGTCGCTTAAAGGTGTCTGGAGGTGTCTGCTGGCGTTGGCCTGCACCTGTGTATTGATTCATTGGTGTAACGGGCTCTGCAGGCTCTTGTGCAAGTGGTGAGGGCTCAGCGCTGGTGCGGGTCCTCCTTCTCCTCTGTGGTCAACAAGCTCTTCACCTCAAGCACCTCCAGCACAGCAAAAGGGATTTCACAGGGTGTCTCCTACTTTACCTTGTTTGAGAGATGCGGGGCTTTGTGGGAGCTGCAGCCGCGTTCTGAGAAGTTTTTGTGTTTGCTTGGATGCAACAAATGGTTGCCGCTATGGTTGCTGTTTCCCGAACTGCCTCTAACGGCTGAATGTTGCACCAGGGGAGGTTTAGGCTGGATGTTGGGAAGAATTTTTTTTTGCTGAAAGGGTCATTTGCCATTGGAACAGGCTGCCAAGGGCAGATTCTCCAGAGGGAATCCCTGGATGGATTCAAACAATGTCTGGACCCATTGTGCAGGGATGCGGGTTATTGGTGACCTGGCAGTGCTGGTTCTGAGGTTGGACTTGATGATCTTTACGATCTCTTCCAACCAAAGCAATGCTGTGGTTCTGTGATTAATTACCCCAGCAGTGGAGATGTGTGTATGCCCTTTCAGTGTTGTTTATCCACTTGGGTTAATAGGGCAAGGTGGCCAGATGAACTCTTTTACGTCTGAGTCTTTTCCTTGCTGCCTCAAACACCAGCAGCACTAACTCAGTAGTTAATAAATGAGTGTCCCTCGGTTCTCCAGGGACTCTGTTGATAAATTCCTACTTGTACTCTGTTGTGCCTCTTTGAGAATCTATTGGAATGGGCCACACCGATATTTCCAATTTTGGAACTGAGACATTGTGGAAGGGCTGCTTAGCCAGATCTGAAAATGATGCCACTTTGATTTGCACTGGGAATATTTATTTCTGGATGGCAGGCTGCTGAAAAATGATCTGAAGTGATAATCTGAATTTATGTGAGAAGTCTCTAGATTTTGCATATAAACCAGTAAAGAAATGTAATGTGTTTAATGTAATGTCTCTTAGTTTGCGTCATGTTTCTGGGGGTGCTGCTCACTTAAGGACTTACTTCCCTTAAACAGGAAGGGAATACTTAGGTGAGGTGTATCGCAATTACATATATGAAAACACAGTTGTTTTTAACAAGACAGCCCTACAAAGGCGGAAGCTGGTCAGAAACTAGTCAGAAGGCAAGTCTTCACAATACTTATGCTCCTTTGTACTTACCTCAGTGTATGTTTGTGCTTACCTCCCTGTCCGCAGGCAGAGCTGGGCCTTAATGAGCACCACCAGAATGAAGTGATCAGCTACATGCGCTTTGCTCGTTTCAAGCGTGGGCTGTGTCTCAAGACTGTGGATTCTTGTTTCCAGGACCTCAAGGACAGCAGGTACTGTGGGGAGTGGTTCTGAGCAGGAACCGTGTAAAATGCATCAGCAGCATCACAGGTTTAACTGCTTTATGAGTTGACTTTTCTTTGCTTAGGTTTGTATGGACTTAATGAGAGAGAAAACCTCAGTAATTTTCCAAATGTTACAAGTCAATTTATTTTAAAACAAAGTTGTTCACATTTTTGGAGGATTAACACAGCTATCGATAGCATGACGTGCTTTTTATCTTGCTCCTGACATCTACATTTAATGCAAGACTGCAGCTGAAGTAATAGTTCTGATGGTAATGATTAATATCACTTGTTTAATTTAAATACAGTCACTAATTAGTCATGCGACGGTCAGCTCATAACTGCTGCCAGTGGATATTTCCAGAAGGACACTGTGTTATGAACAGCGCCAGTGTCGTGAGTTTCCGTGATGATGTGAAACTGCTGCTGTTCTCATGTTGGGTGCTCCATTTAGGCTTGTGGAGGAGACCTTCACAGTTGATGAGGTGACAGACATGCTGGATGGGCTGCAGACTGTCGTTCACAGTGAAGTGGAATCAGAGCTCATAAACACAACCTACACCAACGTTTTACTTCTGCGGCAGCTCTTCTCACAGGCTGAGAAATGGTACCTGAAGTTACAGACGGATGTCTCTGACTTGGAGAACCGGTAACTTATATTGGACTCTAAAGAATGCTGTACAATAATAAGAAAAAGTCAAAATGTTGACTACTTCACCCAACCATGGAAACCTCCTCTTTTGCTATTGTAAAGATCATACAGGCATTGAATCATTAAGGTTGGAAGAGGCCTCCATGATGATCCAGTCCAAACATCAACCCAATGCCACCATACCCACTAAACCACGTTCCCTAGTGGCACACCTAAAAGTAGCAAGACACACAGTAATCCCAAACTGTCCAGGAAGACGTTTTTATTGGATGTATTCTTAAATTAATTGGTTAAGAGCCAGTGATAAGATTTGATTAAAAACTTATTGTCTGAGTAATTACATTTTAATCAAGGATGCTAAATCTTGCCAGTCCAATGCACCAACTGGTCTCAAACCCTCCCTTTGTGTTTAGTACTTTAGCTAAAATTAATTGGTTAATTAATTCAACCCATAACACCATATCATTGCATGGCATGGTCTGTTTTATTTATATAGGATTTCATTCTGTACTTCTAATGAACATCTTTAAAACCTGCCTGGATATGTTCCTGTGTGACTTGGTCTAGGTGATGCTGTTCTGGCAGGGGGATTGGACTAGATGATGTTTTGAGGTCCCTTCCAATCCCTAATGATTCTATGATCTTACATAAAATACAGCATAATATTGCCTGGTGAAATGTGTGGCTCTTTGAGTGAATAAACACCTCCCCTTATTTTGCTTTTCCAGGGAATTGTTGGAACAGGTTGCTGAGTTTGAAAAGTCAGAATTTACATCTTCAAACAAGAAGGTAAGAGTTTTATTTTAATCAAGTCAGAATCTGATGCCCTATACAGTCATGACAGATACTTTAAAAAAAGATAACAACAAACCAAACGAAAACCCAACTCTTTCTTAAAACAGTCTTTGAAAATCTCCAAAAAGCAGCCTTTTGCAGCTTGGCACTTAGGCTCACATGGAATTGCCTTGGCTCTTTCCCAGTGGCAGATTCTGCCCATCCTGGGAGTTGCAGATTCCATCTCAGAATCCAAGTCCCAAAGTCAGCCAGACCAGTAATGCATTGGGGTTGGCTGCTCCTTGGTTCCCTTCCCCCTGAAAATGGATAAAACTGGGACATTCACTTTTCTTAGCTGAGAGTCAGGCTGAGAAGATTCCGCACTACTCTGGCTTATCTTGTAGGACTCTCACATGGTTTGTAACCTAAAGATATATTTAGTTAATATTTATTATATTTGAATACATAAGAAAATTATTTGGATCTGTGTAATTGTTTTTTACTTGTATAATCACTCATTTATTTATTTTTAAAAATTTTCCATACTCCTTTGTCTTTTGTTTGCTGTGGCTTTGGTGTTCTTTTGTAAATTGAAGTTTCCAACCTTTTTATGATTCTAAGCCATATTTTTATTTAACTTCAGCTGAAAGTGAATTGTATATACCAGTTAAAAATTAGCTGGAGATTAAAGGTCATTCATTTGCTTTTCTGAGACTGAATTGACTGTCAATACAGACTAAAGGAAGGACTTCTTTGTCCTAGGAATCTGTGTAATTTTAAACTTTCATTATTTCTCCAGCCCAGTGCAGATTTCATTAAACCCAAACTGGCTCCATTAAACGAAGGTGGGTCCGAGCTGCTAAACAAGGTAAGAAGTTGTCACAGATTCAGAGACTTTAAAAGGCAGACAGCACAATAAAAGAATGGCGTTCTGATTTCTTAAGACACTGTTTTTTTTATGAGCGTTTAGAAGCTTGTTTGCTTTCTTAAGCTATGGGGTTGTATTTTCTTACCTGAAAGATTTGGAAAATTCAAAAAGGCATGAGAATGTTCACAGACTTTGTCATTCTTTAACCCACAGAGAGTCACTTGTCTCCAAGAAGAAAATGAAAAATTGAAGGCAAGACTGAAGACCATTGAAATGCAGGTAAAATCCTTGTAAGCTTGGATGCTCAAGCATGGACTTCTTGTTTAGATATTTGTATTATTCTGATGTCCATTAAAATTTGTTCTATGTTCTCATTGTGTGGCAGGCTACTGCTGCACTAGATGAGAAGGTCAAGCTGGAGAAGACTCTGAAGGACCTGCAGGCAGTCCAAGATGATCAAAAGGTAGATAAAACCTCCAAGCCTTTTAGGCTTTCAAAGTGGACAAGCCAGACCTGCCGCTTCTCGCTTTAAAAACCGAAGTATTTACAAATATCAATGATTGTGGGTCAGATGGTGAATGTCTGACTTGATAGTCCTATCCATCTCAAAAATAGTTCAGTGTTCATTGCTACTGCTTGGCATCCCTAATCTCTTGTACATTCAAACATGATGAGCTACTGCTGCAAAAAAACCAATGTTAAGAAGCCAGAAGTGATGTAGGTTGGTAGATAAATCTAGATTTTAAAAATTTAATACCTTTTGTCAATAATTAGAATTTTCTAAAGTTTTTTGGGTTTGTTTCTTAAATTTAAAACACTTCAGTTGAAACTTTTCACTAAATTAGAATGCTTTCACTCCATTATTTTGAGAAGAAATCTTCTCAAAATTTATCTTCATTTATTTATAAAGTTTAAATAAATTCCTACAGCAGTTACTGATTTGAAAGTGAAATTCAGTATCATAGAGGATTTGCACTTGAAGTTT
The DNA here is from genome assembly GCA_028565055.1 of Phoeniculus purpureus. Lineage (NCBI taxonomy): Eukaryota > Metazoa > Chordata > Aves > Bucerotiformes > Phoeniculidae > Phoeniculus > Phoeniculus purpureus. Next base: position 26,358,752 of record JAOXOE010000506.1, read on the forward strand.
CATATTTTAATCCTGCTTTCTTTTTATTTTGCTTTCTAACTGGTTTATGGTATGTACTTGGCTTTCTTAATATCGTTTTTATCTAGTAGCTTTCAGAAATCTGTGTTCAATAACGTGATTTAATAGGGAACTTGATTAATCAGTCATAGCAGTTATTTTCATTTTTGGTTTTGGTAAGCCTTGAGTTATGAAAGGTTTAAAATATTGAAGGGGTTTATTAAATCCTGGATCATAGTGCTTGTAGTTTTAAAAGATTGGAACCAAATCTCATCCTGTTTTCCTGGTTAAACATGAATTGGCCTCAGTGTCAGGGCCGATGGGTATCTTCAGCTTTCACATCGTAATTAGCGCTCTGTAAGCTGTCGCTTTCTCCTCCAGCTTTTACATTTTCTGTTCACAGCCTCATATGTTATAGGGACTGACTGTCGGTGCTGAGACATACCGGCATCTGATAGCTTTTTAATGTTTCTTCTGTTAAAGACTGACACAAACCAGGATATCACTGAACTGGAGAATAAAGTGGCGGCACTGAAGTGCCAGTTTGAGAAGACTTTGAATGATGCAACTGAAAGCCAGAAATTCTTGGAAGACAACTTGGTAACAACTAAACATGACTTGCTTAAGGTCCAGGATCAGCTGTCCACAGCTCAGAAGGTTGGTGTTCTCTTGTGAGGTAAAGGTGAGGTCCTTCCTACTGTTGTAGCTGATGCTCGTTTGATGCTTGTGCTGTGTATTGTTATTTCACTGGAAAAACGTGGGATGTGTAAACCCACAAGTGACTCTGGTTATAACTAGATGGGTATGTCCCAATTACCCACTTGTCTGCATAGACAACTTTGAATGAAAAGTGTATTCCCAGCCTTCAGGAGACTTTTAATTGTGAATTCATTAGAAAACAGAGTTTGTGTTTCTGTCTCTCCCAGTAAGGTCATTTGAATCTCCTGGCTGGCTTCATCGAGATCCAGATAGGTCAGAAAGGCTAAGTATTGTGAATCTTGAGGAGGAAAGCAAATCTTGTGTTTCAGAAATCGCTTTAGCATGGTGTTTGTGGTAGTACTTAACATATTGATGTTGTGTTATTGCATAGGAACTGGAGAAGAAGTTTCAACAGACGGCTGCCTATCGCAACATGAAAGAGATTCTCACCAAGAAGAATGAGCAGATCAAGGATCTACGTAAAAAACTTTCCAAGTAAGTGATGCTGTTCTGTTTGGACAAACAAGATCCTTCTTCTGCTTTACTTCCAGTTTGTTTCTGTAAATGGAAGCGGCCTCTAAATCAGGCAGTGAATCATCCTTTTTAATGGCTCTCTTTTAATGACTTGCTTACTTTCATGTGTTTAATCCTCAGGTATGAGCCGGAGGACTAAACTACCGAAACCTGCGTGATCTGTCAGAAGCTGCCATAGATAGAAAATGTAGACTGGTATTATTTTTCAGTAATTTTTGTTCTGAATTGTATATTTTCTTGCTTCTAGCACTTCAACTAACTTTTTATTAATACTATAACATGACAAAACTCTGACCTTTCTTCCTTGAAAACCTGCAGTTTATGGGTGTTAGTTTGCATTTGATTGTTAACCATCAACACTCCTCCAGAAACATCAAAGAGCGGCTCACTGAGACCATTCCCTACTAAGAAATGGTTTTATTTTTCTTAAGAAAATAAAAAAAATTAAAAAAAAACCCTGGTTTTTTTTTTTTTAATGTCTCTGAGGTGGAAACTCCAGTTGTTGCATCTGTTATTTGAGCCATGAAGTGACATCATGTGAAAATTTCATCAGTGGAAGTTAAAAACAGGAGGAGGAAAAGCAAACTTGAATGTACGATGTCATTTCACACTGGATGTGTCATTTCCCAGCAAAACATAGTAATGTTGCTGGAGGCTGGTCCTGAGCCAGTGAGGCTGCTTTTCAGATGCAGCCATGAGCTGAAGTTACACTTTTTCCCTTGAATTTTCTTAAACTTTTAGAATTTGAGCATTGGAAGACAGGTTCTGATTTTTGCCAATATTAACATCAGGACAGTGATCTGAAAACATGTGGAAGCTACTGATGGAGCAACTCTTTCGGGAAATAAGTGTTTTCTTCTTCTAAGCCAATAGCTTTACTTCCCCCATCATCCTCTGTCTCATCACAGCTCTGTCTACTTCATGTATATGTTGTATTTGACTCCAAATAAAACCATTATGTTTCCAAACCTTTAATCTTTAAGGAGCGGTTTTTTACTAATGATTTTAATGGGCATTTTCATTGATGTGCCTTTAAAAACACATTAAAACACAATGTGTTGGACTTGGAAGGTGAGTGAGCAGGTAAGGACTGTTATCGTAATTACAACTAGAAATGTTTCCAACTGGCTTTGAGTGGAGAACGTGCCCATTGAAGATTCTTGTTGATGTTAATTTTGTCGATGTCCCCGTGAAAGCACTAGCTTGGAGTTCCTTGCCTGGCTTTGGGTGCCCATGGAGTTTCCCTGAAGACACCCACTTCTGCCCTCCTTACTCGAATCTCCCATCTGATGTATTCTGGAACGTTACGTGGTTTCTTTGGAGTCATCTCTTCCCCTGGGTCAGGTGAGTGGATACATTTGATTCTATTTCAGCAGTCTTAAGTGTAGAGACTTCTAGTTCCTGTGTTTTGGTGTGTCTGGTGTAAATGAGGAGCTCTGGTGGAGGAAACCTGAGCCGGCAGGATGCACAAAATAGCCCAGAGACTTTTTTTTACTTTCAGTAAGGTGCTTGCTTGTGGCTCTTACGCTTTTTGTGAGTCAGAACTGCTTCTTTGTGGAAGGAGCACCCTAAAACCCCCCACACAGTTGGCAGGTGCTAAAGGGCAGTAAGGAAAACAAAAAGCAGGACTGTTCTCAGTTGTGTTTTTCTTGGCTGAAGTGCTGCAGAACAGGGTTAAGGGTGATTAGGAGGCTGGATGTGACTTCAGGGTGCAAACCTTAAGGTCTGCAGCTTGGAATGAAGCAGTGAGTAGCAGCGGTGAGCTGGAAGGAGTAGCTGCAATCCTAATAACTGTTTAAAGAACCACCCGTCATCTCCAGCTAGGCGTGGATCAATCACCTAACTGTTGTTGTGGCCTGCAAATTGTCAAAGATCTGGAAATCCTGCTGGGGTTTTAGATCTTGGGATTATAGTCCTATGCGTTGGTGTAGAATCATCAAATCTAGCCTGCCTGGTGGAGTTACATAGGAGTGGTTTATACTGGATGACTTCTACTGCTGTTTGATATTCCTTCCTTCCTGCCTCCCTCCCTAGTTCTCACTTTTTTCAGCAATACAATCATTAGGCTCCTTTCACACCCTCTAGTTGTGGTCCTCAACCTATTGCTGGGACCCCAGACTCCCTTTTTTGTTTGCATTTTAAGGAGCTGGGAGAGATACTTGGCTTAAAAACCATTTATGTCTATTTAAATCCTATCTCTTGAGGAGCTCCTGGCTCAGAGGTGTGCTGCTGGTGCAGCCTTCCTTGGGCAACCTTTAAGGAGACCCTAACAGCAGTTTGTGATCCAAGCTGCTGGCAAGAGGAGAGAGACCAGGACTCACCTTGTTGCAGCCACCCTCCTTGATCCAGCATGACTTGACTCAATGACACCACAGCACGGTCCCCTAGCCCATTAGTAACCCAGTTTCAAAGGTAATAGGAAGGAAGAACAGAGCTGAGGTAATGGTTAACCTGATTATGCTCATCAGTAGCAGCAATCTCCTACAGTGGAGCAGCCCAAGTGCCAGTGATGGGCCAGTTTGTTGTTTTTAAGGCTGTCCTGCCAGCACGGTGGTGCACCCCATCAGTTAGTTATCCACATCATTTGTAGATAAATACTGCAGGCAGCGGTGGACTTTTAACTTGTTAAATGTTTGGCTGATGTGGGACAGCTGATGTAGCTGCAGCTTCTCAGCCTGTATCCTCAGCTTCAAACCTTGTGGGTCTGAAATAATACTGGATTTCCCTCTTCCAGCAGAAGTCATGGATTTTATTTTATGGATATTTCTAATGTGACTGGCATGTTGCAGATCTGTGGGCAGGGCAACTACAAGGATGTTGCAGAAGAGCCACGAGCATCCTCAAAACTACTCTAGAATGTTTTCCACTTTCCAGCAATGCTAACCCCACCCTGAAGAAAGGATTAATTTAAGGGAGATGCACCATCCTCTTACTTTTTCCAGCTGCCAAAAAGCATGATCCTGCTGCAGGGCACCTCCACCTGCTGGGCTCTGGAGCCCCTGGGCAGGGTTTGAACCTGTACCAACAGCTGGGCACTTGCTGGGATACTTCACTTGGGCTGCTTCTTATTGCTGCTTCTTGTTGCTGCAGATGCTGCCAGCAGCTCCCTTCCTGGGGAGACCTGGGGCTGAGTGGGTTCTGTTCCCAGTGCTCTTTGGCAGGAGAACCAGCACACAGGGTTCATGGTTCATTCTTGGACCTGGCACCTTGGTGAGTGCTGAGACAACCCAAAGATCTTCTGGGTTCCTCTAGAAATGGTCAGACACCTTTTCCCAGTGGCTTTTGTGTGTGTTTGATCTCTGCTGCTTGGAAGTATTTTGAACAGAGCATTTCCTCAGAAGAGTCCTGCTGCAGCAGTGAGGGTTGGAGCAGGAAGGTGAGTGGAGGAAGCTGGGTTGGTTCATGCTCTCACACAGATGTAGAGCTAGGGTTGTGTTCCCAGAGAGACAGGCTGAGGACCTGATGGGGGCTGTTTCAAGGTCATTTTTGGAACTGGGAGTGTGCTGAGCTAGTTGGGCTGAGTGACAGGTGATGGGATGCCCAAGGACTTTTTTAGTATGAGAGGCACTGGGAACAAAAGGCAGCTCTGAGAGCCACTAAGCCCCATCATAATGGTGTGGGAACCCCTTCCCTGTGCTACCAAATCCAGTGTGAATGCAGCTCCTAGGGCAGAGACCCCTGTGGGGAAGGAGCATCCTGTTCCCAAACCCAAATTGCAGCTCGAGTATTGTTTCCTCCTGGCACGTGAGCTGATAAAACTCCCAGGGCTCCCATCCTTCCCAGCAGTGGCAGTCGATCCCTGAGCAGCTATTCACCCAAAGTACCAATTTTATAGTTCCGTGCATGTCTATAATCTATTTACCAGCATTCCTACTTCAGTATGTGCCTGTTAATAAGATTAGTAATTAAAAAGCTTGATAGGAATTGGCAAGCACAGCTCCTGGGCTGTCCCCTCCCCTTGCAGCCAGGCTAGCGTGGAGTCAGAGGCAGGGCTGGCACAGCACCTGGAGGAGCTGTGGGCACAGGGGCTCTGCCGAACCCTCTACCTCCACGCAGGCGATGGACAAATCACGGCCACTGTGGGACAATCCCCTGCAGTTTGTGTTTGCCTGCATCTCCTATGCTGTGGGGTTGGGGAATGTGTGGAGGTTCCCATACTTGTGCCAGATGTATGGAGGAGGTGAGTGTGGGGCCTGTGGGGAAGGAGGGTGCTGGGCTCTAAATCTGGAGGTGTGTTGTCCGTGCTAAGGTCTGGAGTGGAGTAGGGGGTCCAGCTTGTTGGGTGCAGTCACTTCTAGTGCTGTTCAATCATACATACCCTTTAGCATAAGACTCTTTTGTGATGGAACTCTTCTAGAAGATCAAGGAAACAATGGGAAAGCCTGTGTTTTCTAAAGGGATGAAGGCAGAATGAGAGATGTTGGTCCTCATGGTATGAATTTGTTGCTTCTGTGCCCCACTAAACCACTCTGAAGGCATCACAAATTCAGTTCCTAGTAGGGTCCCATATGAGGGCTTAGAGTGTATGAAGAAGGGGAGAATTAAGATCAGGTGGATCATTTCAAGTTTGTTGTTACTGTGTTGTCTTCTACAAGGTCTAGGAATGATAACTTTGCTGCAAGTCTGCCTTGAGGTTGGCTGAAAGTCCTTAATCCCCAGGAGTTCTCCAGCTAAAGCATCCTGGGAGGCTTTGAAAACTGGAACAAATTGGTTTGGACTCCAAAAAACCCAACAAAACCTCTTTGACAGTTTGTTTTGGGACCTAGGAGAAGCTGAAGAAAGGTGATGTCTGATGAAGCCAGGATGGTCTTCCTTGGAACTCAGAGGTCAATTAGACTACTTAAAACCCAACACTAGTAATTTTTTTCTAGTCAGCAGCTGCCCCTGGTTAATAACAACATTCTGAAGAAGCTTTATGAAGATCTGCTTTCTAAGCCATCCCAGTTGAGGTGCAGCACATCCCTTGTTGTGATGTTGGGCATCAGGTGACCTGATGAGCAGCTCATTCCCTTCTTGTCTGCTTCTGCCTGTCTGTCTGCTCAGGAGGAGCTGCGTGGAGATGTTGAAGGGCTCTTTATTTGGTTTGTTGGCTTGTGGCTGCCACCTGCTCATGTGGTTGGAGTTAGTTCATGCTGGTTTGTGAAAAACCAGCTTGGTGCTGGGATGGGACCAGAGCTGCTTTGTGGGGGTCAAGTCAGAAACATCCAGGATAATGCACTGGGTGAAGTGATGGTAGAAGGCAGATGCTGCAGTGACTGGAGCTTTCTTGGTTGGTTCAGATGTGCTGCTGGTGCTGTGGAGGGGAAAGGCTTCATGTCTGACACAGCTTCTAGCACAAAGCTGGAGCTTCCGGTTAACCTGATGAAAGGGTTAAACAAACCCATGTGCTCCTGAAAAGGCTTTTTTAGAGCGAGGATTTCTCCCCTGTTTTTTATCCTCCCTGGTTACATTTCTCAGCTAGGCTTCCTGTGACACTTCGCAGTAGGCTTTGCTTTTGTTAGTTGTTGTTCATGGCTTTCTGGAGGGGTCTGCTAACCCCATCAGACAACTGACTGTTTCAGGGACTCAAAAATGACTGCTGCTTCAGCATCTTCCCTGCAGGTGAGCCACGAGCCTGTCCTCGTCCCACCCTACAGAGCAATAGTGCCCTTATCACTGATGACACTCCTAAAAGAGGATATTGACAGAGTTTATGGCATCCTGCTGTGCCTCGTCCTCAGAGCAGCTCTGGGGCAGCTCGGAGCTGTGGCGGAAGAGCTCCTGTGGGAAGTTACCTAACGGGCTCACAAAAGGGTCGTTAATAACGAGAGAGCCGCGAGGGGGGAAATAAATTAATTCCCGGAATAAACCGGATTATCGCTCGGTGTTTATTTCCAGTTCTGTGTCCCAGTAGCTGCCCACAGTTCATTGCCCAGACCCCATTGTGAGGAATGTTAATGCTGCAGATTAAATCCTAAAGAAGAGATATTTACGTAAATATTTCTGGCGTGAGGCAGAAAAGGAAGGCTGCGTGAAAATCCAAGGTTTGGCTCAGCGAGCAGCTCCTTCCCAAGGGAGACCCAAGTCAGGACAAGCACTCCTGTGTTTTCCAGCTGGAATTTATGACAAAGAGCATCCTGGTTGTTGGGTGGGAAAGTTCCTTTCCCCTCTCTCACCGCTATCCTGCCCATTCCTGCAGGTGCATCTGTCTGTCTGTGCAGGGGGAGTGGGAATGAGCAGATGTGGTCTCTCTGTCTGGGGTCTCCTCTTGCTGCTGAGGCCTGGGGAGAAAGTCTTCACCCCTGTGCTAGTGCTTGGGGGTTTGGGGAGCAGTTTGGGTTCATTTGTTGTTGGTTTGCCAGACTTTGATGTATAACTCAAAACCCTGTGTCCATAGAATCACAGAATCCTTTGGGCTGAAAAAGCCCTTAAGATCACTGAATCCAGCCACTCCTTCAGCACTGCCAGGTCCTCACTAACCTCTGTCCCTTATCCCACATCTCTGTAGCTTGGAGATCTCTCCAGACAACAGGGACTCCACTGCTGCCCTGGTCAGCCCTGGACAACCCATTCAAGGGAAGAAATTGTTCCTTGAGTCCAACCTAAACCTTCTCTGAGGCCGTTTATTCTTATCCTGCCTCCAACCTCCTGAAGTTCAGGCAGTTGTGAAGATTGAGGAGGTCTCCCCTCAGCCTCCTTTTCTCCAGTTCAACCACCCCTAGTTCCCTCAGCTGCTCCTCAGCTGCACTGGTGCTCCGGCCCCTTCCCCAGCTCCATTGTCTGTCCCTGGGCACGCTCCAGCACCTCAATGACTTCGTCACCGGTGCTGATGTTCCTTTTTCATTGAACATGCTGGCTCTGCCACAGAACATCACACACCAAGGGAAACTTTCCCTCATTATCTTTTATGAGGGCTGGCTGGTGCTTGGTTATCCTTTAACAGCCCAGAACATTTCTCAAACTGTCCACAAGGCACCCGGGCAGCCCCACCTGGCACAGTTTAACAGTACAACCCCTAGCTCTGCCAAGCGCCCATGGAAAATTCCCCATGCCCACCTGGGACATCACCTGAACCCCTGTGAGATGCCCTCTGGGTCTGGGCACATGAGCTGCCTGGACAAGAACCAGCTCCTGGGGCACTAATGGGGTGATTTGTCTAGAAATAGAGCAGCCCCGTGTCTATGATGCTGCTGATGGCTCTCTGTTGGGTTTTTCCTTGCAGGTGGCTTTCTGATCCCGTATTTTATCATGCTGATCGCAGAGGGGATGCCACTGCTCTACTTGGAGCTGGCTGTGGGGCAGCGCATGCGGCAGGGCAGCATCGGTGCCTGGAAGATCATCAGTCCCTACCTCTGCGGCGTTGGTATGGTCTCCAGTCTTGTCCTTATGTTTAAGCACAGGGGTGGTTTCTGACTGGAGAGCTTCGTCCTGCAGAGAGGAAACTTGGTGGGATCTGGGGTTTTACTCAAACTGCTGTTAATTTTATTTTGGTTTTTTATAATACTTTGAATATTCACCTGCCCTGGAGGCTAAAGTATAATGTCAAAGAGAGCCCCAGAGTAGGGAAGCGTTAATGGGGCTTGAGTGGTTTGGGGTTTTGCCACTGACCCAGACCCTCCCTCTGTGCCTGCAGGTATGGCCAGTGTTGTTGTCTCCTTCTTCCTCTCCATGTACTACAACGTGGTCAACGCCTGGGCTTTCTGGTACTTCTTCCATTCCTTCCAGGTGTGTGAGCGCATGCCCACAGGGGTCACAGTGACTTTGGTGCTGAATGTTCTATGGCACCATCATGAGCTGGGGAGGGAGGATAAAAGCTCCAGAAACCTTCCAAGGGTTTTCCTTGGGGTGGAAATATGAGTTTGGGGATGTTCCTAGGGCTGTTATGATTTCTTGTCACTATGAAATGCAGGTTCAGGCCAGCAGGCCATGATGTCTTGCTCCCGTGTGCCTTGGTGGCCACTGTGTCCTGCTCCCTGGAATGGGCCTGTCAGGGGGAGAGGACTGGGGGGAGATTATCCCTAGGGGAGAGGGTCCTACCCAAGGGAGAGAACCAGAAAGTTTCAGTCTTTCGGGAGTGAGCCATTGGCAGCAAGAAGGTCAGAAGATGAGAGAGAGCACAAGCAAGTGCTAGGCACAAACTCCCCCTCGTGTCTGCCTCCCTGCCAGGACCCCCTGCCATGGGCCACCTGTCCTCTGAACATCAACCGCACAGGCTACGATGAGGAGTGTGAGAAAACATCTTCCACCCAGTACTTCTGGTACCGGCAGACCCTGAACATCTCTCCATCGCTGGAAGCCAGCGGCAGTGTGCAGTGGGAGCAGGCACTCTGCCTGACGCTGGCCTGGCTCGTCGTCTACCTCTGCATCCTGCGTGGCACCGAGTCCACTGGCAAGGTGAGAAACGCTGCCCTGACTTAGGGCATCTTCCCCAGAGCAACTGCCCTGCTGCCTCTGACACCCTGGTGTGATTGGAGAAGGCTCCCAGAAAATACTGCAAAAATAATCCAGAAAAACCCTTCAAATGCAGCCCCTACTGCCACACACTCAGCCTCTGAGATGCTGGTCCCTCAGAAAGCTGCTGGCCACAGCAGAGCTGGGTGGAGATGTCTGTGCCTTGGTCTTTGCAAGAGAAAAAAAGACACTTACCAGGTGTTTTTACTCTCTTGTTCAGCAAAAGTTATGAAGTAGGGAGGGGGAAGTAACATCCTGGCGGAGCTGCACTAAGCAGCGAGCTGAGGGCTCTAATCCCCAAATCGTCTTAGCCCAGCGCAGGAAACTGGGGGACTGCAAACTAAGAATAACCCTTCAACTTACTTTGGTGGTAGAAAAGAAGTACATAAATAGCCAGGGAAATGAACTGCAGCAGAACTAGCTTTATAAATGCTACAGATAACTTAGATTTTGGGTTTTATTTTCACAATCCAAGAGAAGACCCTGTGACCATGAACAAAGATCTTATTAATAAGAACTTGTTTCTCTAAACTGCGATTGATCTGACAATACTTATTTACAGATGAATACAAGGGGTGACAAATACAGCAGTGGAAGTTACTGCTGTGCAGTGAGGCTGGCTGTAGGTGACCTGGTTTATGTATTTCTAGATGAAGGTGTTTCCCTCTTTTCCCAGGTTGTCTATGTCACTGCATCACTGCCATACTGTGTCCTCATCATATACCTCATCCGGGGGCTGACGCTTCATGGAGCTGTGAACGGCCTCATCTACATGTTCACACCAAAGGTACAGTGAGAGCCCTCTGGGACTTTTTATGAAACCTTCGTTAGTTACTGAACATGCAAGTTTTAAAAAGGCAGCGACGCTCCCCGAGCAGGGACTGGGATGGTGCTGGGCATTGCACAGCTTCCTGCTCTCCCCACCTGCTCTTCCAGCTGGAGCAGCTGTCGAACCCCAAGACGTGGATCAGCGCAGCCACTCAGATCTTCTTCTCACTGGGGCTGGGCTTTGGCAGCCTCATTGCCTTCGCCAGCTACAACGAGCCCAACAACAACTGTGAGCGGCATGCCATCCTCGTCTCGATCATCAACAGCACCACGTCCATCTTCGCCAGCATCGTCACCTTCTCCATCTATGGCTTCAAGGCCACCTTCAACTACGAAAGCTGCCTGAACAAGTAAGAGCCTGGTATTTGAAACTGGTTACAACTGGGGACCTCCAAGGACAGCATTAGCTTGGAATCCTAACCTTCAGTAGGATGTGGGAGGACCAAAGTTCTTCTTTAGGTAGTCTAATATAACTAAAAAAATAAGAAAATTAATAGGCTTGCTCCTGACTCGAATGATTCTGTGATTCTGATTCGGAATATTTTAAGTTGGAAGAGACTTACAAGATCAGCCTTAACGATTCTATGATATTCTGTAATTTGTTAGTATTTCTTTTAATATTTTAAGTTGCTAATAAGCTGGCCTCTGACTTCAAAGAAATAACGAATATATTTATTAGTATAAGTTACTAATGAGTTGGGTCCTGACGTGAAATAATTGCTAGCAAATGTATTTATTAGTGTTGCAGGTTACTGCGAAGCTGGCTCCCGACTTAAAAGAAACACAATATTATTAAAGATATTTGTCAGCATTTCTGTGAAGTCAGGACTCAACTTATTAGTAACTTAGAGTCTTAATAGATGTATGGGTTAGGAAGTTACTAATACATTAGCTCCATCCTTGAAAATACTAATAAATATATTTATTAGCGTTATAAGTTAATAGTAAACTGGCTCTTCACTTGAAACAGATGCTAATGAATCTATTTAGTAGTTGTATAATTAAATATGCATATTTAGGGTATTTATTATGGTGCTTTTCATGGTGTCTCTGTGATTGTGTGTTTTATCTGTGGAGGCAATACGGATAGGTAGGGGAATTAACCTTTAGGAAGTGCTTTTAACACAAGACTGGTTGTTGATTCTTTGATTAAAAACACCTTCAGCACTGCTGACCCAACCTTCTGTGGGACCGGAGCATCTCCAGCTCCAAGACACCTCAGGGATTTCAGCTCAGCCCTGTGCCACGAGTGCCCAGCCCGCAGGACCATGCCCCTCGCTCAAGGTGCCTGGCACAGGGCCCTGGTGGTTACTCTTTTACCTGTGTTTTCACAGCTTGGGCTCTATCTGCTGAACGGGGAGGAAACAAAGCTATGGGTGCTGCTGGCTGCCAAAAGGCTCATCACACTAATGGGGTGTGGACATGAGACTGGAGGGCAAAGGGGAAGAGCTGAGATGGGCACAAGGTCCTCAGTTGTCATGCCTTGTTCTGAAAGCCCTTGAATTGCCATCCTTCTCCTAGGGTGATCCTGCTGCTGATGAATGCGTTTGACCTGGAGGAAGGCTCTTTGACTGCAGACAACCTGGACGAAATGAAAGCCTACCTCATGGCCACCCACCCCCAGGAGTACGCCCAGCTGGCACCACAGCTCAAAAACTGCAGCTTGGAAGCTGAACTGGACACGGTGAGTGGTTACCTTGTGCTGGGCTTCACCATCTCCTCCCCAAGTCCAAGGTGTCCCTCAGCCCCTGGGTCATCATGTCTACAACAACCTAAAGGAGATTGGAGCAAGGTGTGGGCATCCTTTCTCCCAAGAACAAGTGACAGGACTAGACAGATTGTGCTAGGGGAGGCTCAGGCTACCCAGGGTAGTGGACGAGTCCCCATCCTTTGATGATTATGAAGCCATGGAGGTGTGGGATGAGGGACGGGTTGGTGGGGACTTGGCAGGATGATGGATTTGATGATTTTAAGGGGCTTTTCCAACCCAAACCATTCTGATTATCAGTGGAGCTGAGTAACAGTGGAGTGACAGGGCAGGCCACAAAGGTTTGAGGTGAGTATTTTTGCAATTTTCACTACAAGCAGAACTCTGCTGGTTTCTGTGAACTTTGAATGAACCAGTAAAGATCTTGTCTGCTCTGCTGTGCAAGCCCAGCACCATGGGTGTCCTTTAGGGTGGCTCAGGGTCAGTCTCTTATATCCCTGCTTTTATGTCCTTTAGTGAGCCCAGGAGCTGCCCACAACTCAATTCCTCCTCTTTGTTCTCACCTGCAGGCTGTCCAGGGGACAGGACTGGCCTTTATTGTCTACTCAGAAGCCATCAAGAACATGGAGGTGCCCCAGCTCTACTCGGTTCTGTACTTCATCATGCTGCTGATGCTGGGCATTGGCAGCATGCTGGGCAACACTGCTGCCATCCTCACACCGCTCACTGACAGCAAGCTCATCTCTACACGCTTCCCCAAGGAGGTCATCTCAGGTAGACATCCATTGAGTCATACTGCAGACCATGTGGGTGCCCAAGGTTTGGTGTCCTGTGGCCTTTGGGTGGAAACTGAGGAGCAGCAGTTGAGATTTAGGTTAGATAAGAGGAAGAATGTCTTTACTGAAAGGGTTTCAGGCACTGAAATGGGTTGCCCATGGCTATGGTGGAGTTCCCCTCCCTGGAAGGATTTAAGAGTCATGCAGACATGGTGCTTAAGAATAAGGTGTAGTTAAGGACTTGTCAGGGCTGAGTTTTTGTTGGACTTGATGATCTTGAAGGTCTTTTCCAGCCTAGGTGACTCTGTGACACACCAGCATAATTACATGCAGAGGTTTTTTCTAAGGTGTGTGTGGGGGGAAATTCTTTTTCGTCTGAGAAAGCTGCTCCCTGACAGAAATCCAAGGAAACTCCACCAAACTTTTTTAATCCCATGAAGTGTGACCTTCTGCACAAAAACTCCTTGGTTTGTCCCTGCAGGGATTGTGTGTCTCATGAACTGCATCATTGGCCTCATCTTCACCATGGAGGCTGGAAACTACTGGTTTGACATATTCAATGACTATGCGGCCACCCTCTCACTGCTGCTCATCGTGCTGGTTGAAACCATTGCTGTGTGTTACATATATGGGATAAGAAGGTAAAAACCTTGAACTCTTTATTTTTTGTGGTGGGGATGTGACCACTGGCCAAGATGTGCAGGGCCAAAAGCAATGGTACCTCCTTGGGCTGAATTTGCAAGACTTGGGGATCTCCCCACCCTAAGACCCCTTTGATGAGAACAACTCAACTACAGAGAAACAAGCAGCAATTTCCATGCAGTTCTGATGTGTCATTGATTTTTCTCCATCAGTTCACACCAGTATCAGTCCACATCTCCGCTCTGTTGGGCCTTTTCCCACTGTACCCATTTCTAGCTACTTTTGCCCCAGCCCTGCTGCCTTTTGATTTCACCTTCATTCCGTGAGCCAGTTCTCCAAACAAAAACCTCTCTTCTCAATCACCCTCCCTTGGTCCCATCCTAAATCCTGTAGATTTTTTTCAGAGTAACTTGAGATAATTGAATGTAGGCAGCTGAGCTCAAAAACATGTGTTTGATTGTGGGTTTTGTTTTCCTAAACACAGATTTGAGAAGGATCTGCATGCCATGATTGGACGCAGGCCGAGCTGGTACTGGAAAATCATGTGGGCTTTTGCCAGTCCGCTGCTGATTATAAGCCTGTTTATATTTTACATCACTGACTACATCCTCACGGGAACGCTGCAGTACCAGGCATGGGATGCCACACAGGTAACTTCATTTTGGGGTTGTTTTTCTGTCTGTTAAGCTTTCTATAATTCCTGCAAGGACACAACCATTCTGCCTCACAGTGTAGCTGCCTTGATGCCAGAAGAATGATCAGTGGAGCAGAAATTGTGGGTTTCGTAATGGAAATGTTCCTACCACACGTTGTTTTCATGTCGTGGCTGATTTGGGACCCTGGCCTGTTGATGGGGTGTCAGCAGGGAGCCCTTGGGCTCCTGCAGGGGAACACAGAGAACTCACAAGGGTCAGGGCTGTGCCCTCTCATTAGGAAACAGCAGTCAAGCCAAGATCTGTCTGTTTACCTGAGATGGCACAAAGGTTTCCTAATTATGTTGTCAGCAGCTTTGTGTCAATGTAAAGCTGGTGCCTGCAGCCAGGTGGGACCTCTTGGGTTGTCCTGCTGCTACCAGACGGGCAGAGCTCTGCTTTAGCACCCTGGAAACCACCAAACCCCCTGTTCCAGTGCTGCTTCTCTTCCTTGCAGGGGCAGCTGGTGACCAAGGACTACCCCAGCTATGCACTGGCTGTGATCGGGCTACTGGTGGCGGCCTCCACCAGCTGCATCCCTCTGGGGGCACTAGTGACTTTTATCAGGAGGAGGCTGAAGAGGGAAAATGTTGCAACTGTAGCGTGAAGGACGATGGCATGATTTGGGAAGACCTCACCCCGCTCATCAGTGACGGGACAGTTACGCAAGACATCAGCAGCCATAAAGAGTAGCATGTAGAGATGAGAACTGTGGGTGCTACAGCAAGGGAAGAAGAGCAGAGCAGCTGGGAGATAAAGACAAGGCAACATGGTAATAAAGACCACAGGAAGTAATAAAAACATAACACAAACAATACAAACCAAGGAAAATAATAAAACCCTAAAAAGGATCTTGTGCAAAAGTGCGGGTGGTGCTATCACTAGCATGGTAGAAGGCAGATCTGGAGAACCAACCTTCCTTCCTTCCCTCTCATACACTTTTCCATCTGCCCCAAACAAGCCTGTTTTGGGACATTCTCTTGGTTTGGTGGTGTTCAACCACTTGTGTCCAGTGTGGGTCAACGTCTTACAGTAACTGATGCTTCACTTAGTTCTTCTCTGCCATCTCTGCAGAGATTTATAGACACTGCACTTTCTGACCTCTCATAAAACTGAGGGGAAAACACCTAATGGCTCATGAATTAGGAAGGGGCTCTGTGCTAATACTGACTCACTGGAGTCTCCTGATGCTGAGAAGCTTTTCCTAGGTGAAATATGAGCCAGTGTGAAGAGATGTGAGTGCAGGGAAGAGGTTGCATTTGGATGGGTCTCAAATAATAAGCAAACCTGAAGCAGAATGAGAGATAGAAGTAAAGGGTGTGTGTAGAGCACATGTTTATAAACAGGTACTGCTTCTGCACTGCAGCTTTGCAGGCATTAGCTGCACTGATCATTTCCTGATCCCTCTGATGTGTTTTCTGACCGGGCTTTGTTACTCCATTACAGAAAACCAAACAAAAAGCTCAGCCATAAGAAGTGCAGAGAAGCTGCCACCAGCTGTCATAGCACTGGCTGTTGTTTTCAAATTATTGCCACTGGGCACTGTTGGTTTAACTGTGATGTAAGGTTGCTGGACTTAGTTTTCTCTACAATGTTGAAGAAATAAATATATAGATTTGTGAAGCAAATACTCCCCCATGGCCCAAGGGAAACAGGCTCTGAGGTCCTTCACTTAGACTGGAAAAGCAGGTGTTGTTGGATGTCTGACCTTATCTACTGAATCAGCAGAGAACCTGCTGCTGACTTAGGTGCCAGGGCTTTAGATCTGCTCCTGAGAGCTGCCTCATGTCCCTCATGAAACAAACAACATTGTGTCCTCAGCAGGCACTGGCATCTCATTCATCCAGTAAACAGCTGCTTGCAAAATGTCACTGATTAAGAACTTCCCAAATGCCTCTTGGCATTGCTGGTACATCCTGAGTTTTAGTGCAGCAAAGCAACAGGACAGCAGTTCCTGAAGTCCTCTTTCCTGCAGGAACTGTGGTCCTTTGTGGGTCTGAGAGCATGATTTACTAGTGATTGTAGGAGACTGTGACTTGTTAGTGATTCCAGGACTATGTACAGGGGTCAGGCTGCACAGGTTTGTTAGGAGAAATTTCCTACTGAAAGAGTTGCCAGGCATTGAAGCAGCCTGCCCAGGGAGGTGGTTGAGTCACCATTCCTGGAGGTGTTGAAAAGAAGGGTAGATGTTTTGTTGGGGCACATGGTTTAGTGGTGTTGATAGGGTTAGGAAAAGGTCACTTCCAGCCAAAACTGTTCTGTGATTTGCACCAAGGTTAAAGACAGCCTGGTCTGGCCCGTCGCTGGCTTTAACATGAGGCACTCAAGAGCCTGTTTACTGAGAAGGGGGCAGAGCACACTGTGGTGTTTGTGTTTCACACAGCATATTTTCTAATGGGTGTAACTTGCTGTGGCTGTTGCAGTTTAAAGTCCAACCCATAGTTTCATCTGTGGGAGAGAGAAAAGGGTGGGTTTTAGATCAGTGTCAGGCAGAAACCCTGAAAATGGATCCTTTAAAAGATAATAAATCCCCACCAATCTACATCAGTGTCTTGGAACGGCTGTTCTTTGTAATAGTGTAAATCTGATGTAACTCTGTCACTGTGGCTGGATTTGGCTCCACAATGGCAGATGTCTCTGGATAAAGGGACAGTGTTCCCTTGGCAAGTTTGCTGGTGATGTGAAACTGGGAAGGGGCATTGACTTGATAGCTGTGCTGCCATCCAGTGTGACCTCAAGTGGCTGGAGAGTTTGTCAGGGAGAAACCCAATGAAATTCAGTGAGGGCAAGTGGAAAGTGATGCATCTGGGAAAGAACCCCCCCATGTATCAGTACAGGCTGAGGACTGACCTGTTGGGGGACAACTCAAGGTAAAAGGACCTAAGACCTGACTTAAAGGGAGAGTCATTCCAACTGCAGGACCTGCTGCTCTGAGGAAGACAGGCTCTGGCAGGGCTCTGTGTGGCTTGTGGTTGTTCTAATTGGTGACCAGGAAATGCAGACAAAGATGAGCTTGAGGGACCCAAACTCTAGACAAAAGTTAAACTACTCATCAAGTCCTTGCCAAGGCACTGGGCGACCACACCTGCCACAATTCACCCCCTGACCACAGTCACAACCCAACTGGTCATCTTGCAGTGGTGGTGCAGTCACTTCTTGCCTCTAGAGTTAAAAGGGAGTGCAGTCTTGGTGAGATGTAATGCTCACTGTGGATCATCATTCCTTAGTTATCCTAATGCCCAGCACGTAAACATTGCAAAGAGCATTAACACCAGTTCCACCATTGCACAACCAGTATGGCTTATTACAATAAAGTTACAATAACCCATCATTACAGAAAGTACGAATGCATCAAGAGCTCCTCATAGGAACAACAGCTACCCTGAGTCTTCTTCCACTTTACCCAGTTGGTCTGACCCCGAAGTGCACTGGTCTGCTCAGGGTGTGTAAGCGCAGTGCCGTGTCATTCCCAATTCAACCACGAGATGGCAATAATGGACAGGAAAAGTGGCAGCTCTCTGCTCAGGTGACTCTGCTCCTGTCCGTTCATTGTAGTCCACTTTGCCAGCAAAACGCCGAGGTGGTCACGTCTCCATTTTCCTGTACGGAAGCACAGAGCTCACCTCGGTTTAGAAACCAGGCTTTACGGTTAGGAGTCGGGGATAACCCACCGAGCACTAACTCGGTGGGGTTCTCGCAGCTTCTGGATTTTGCAAGGGTTGCTGGCGCAATACCAGTGCAGTGCAGCTTCACCAGTACAAGCTGACCACCAGTATAGGATGTCTGGGGTGGGGCTTGGTTTCTTTTTTTCTTTGGTGTGGGGCTGTGCCTGCTCCTGGTCTTGTTGGGCAAAATGCTTGAATTTTGGGTTTCCTGAGCTTCCCCAGCAGCTGTTAGTGATAAAGGTGCCTGTGGCAGCCTGGAGTCCAAGTCGTGGTGTGAGGTACCAGCAGGTTTTTCAATCAGACCGTTGGTCCATTCAGCTATACCATTGGCCAGAGAATAATACGGAGTATGAAACATCCATCCCGAGCCCCGTGCTGCAGCACTGGGGCTGTGAAATGTGACCCAGTATCACTTGGGTAACACTAGGGAATAGGTAAAATCCTGAGCTGCTTTCTCAGCGACTGCACCGTCTGATCACCAGTTACCACTAGCTGTAGCTATAGTCAGTCCTGATACCACCTCTACTACCAAAATCAACTTCTTCCCACGGGCAGGTTCTGCAGGGCCAATATAAACGATTTGCCAAGTGCTCCAGAGAGCCGGGTCCTGTTTGAACTGCCGGTACTGGGAACAGCAGCTCTCAGAGATGGGCTGTTACCGCTCAGTTGCTAAATGCCATCCTCTCCAGGTTTACAAACCGGACAGACTGGAAAATTGTCAGGAGAGGGTGCAGCTCATTATCTGCCGCTGCTGGGGCCCGCCAAAAACTGCTGCGGCAGCGCCGGGGTTGAGGGGAGCTGCAGGGCCCTAGTGCGAGCGACAGGGCCCTAGTAAGGGCTGCAGGGCCCTAGTGCGACCTACAGGGCCCTAGTGAGGGCTGCAGGGCCCTAGTGCGACCTACAGGGCCCTAGTGAGAACGACAGGGCCCTAGTGCGAGCGACAGGGCCCTAGTGAGGGCTGCAGGGCCCTAGTGTGAGCGGCTTTTAAAACTCTGATTTGAGCCCCTGTATCACTTAAAAACTCTACATTGATTCTCTTAAGCCCCACAGGAATATGGGTATAAGGTTCTGTGTTCACTCTGGCTCTCTGAATTCCTTCCCTGAGAGCCTGGACGTGAATCTCTTGTAATGAGTGGTCAGAGGTGCTCGGCTTCACAGAATCACAGAATCATCATGGCTGGAAAGGACCTCCAGGGTCATCGAGTCCAACCTTTATCCTATTGTCTAACTGCTAGACCAGATCCCTAAGCGTCGTGTCCACTTGTTCCTTAAACACCTTCAGGGATGGTGATACCACCACCTCCTTGGGCAATCCATTCCAGTACCTAATCACTCTCAGTAAAGAACTTCTTTCTAACATCCAATCTAAACCTCCCCTGACGCAACTTGAGGCCATTTCCCCTCGTCGCTTCCAGTGGTCTCCCTTGCCCGCCCATTTCACATCACCTGGGTACAGGTGGCCACCTGCACCCTTCTGCTGGCCCCAATATCCCCTTTCCTGAAAGTAAGCAGATTCTTCCCCTCTACTCTGCTTTTGCAAGAACCTAAATGGAATCCTTTGTCCAGTTCTGGACATCCCAACATGAGAAGGACATGGAGTGAGTCCAGAGGAGGCCACAAGAACAAGCAGTGTGTTGGAGCCCTTCTGCTGTGGGGACGGACTGAGGGAGTTTGGGCTCTTCAGCTGGGTGAACAGAAGGCTCTGAGGAGACCTTATAGCAGCTTCCAGTGCCTGAAGGGACTCCAAGAAAAGCTGGAGAGGGACTTTTTCCCCAGGGACTCTGGTGATAGGACAAGGGGGAGGGATGGTTTCAACTAGAAGAGGGGAGATTTAGATTAGAGCTGAGGAAAACATTCATCCGTGTGAGGGTGCTGGAGGCCCTGGAACAGGTTGCCCAGGGAGGTTGTGTCTGTTCCATCCCCAGAAGTGTTCAAGGCCAGGTTGGATGGGGCTCTGGGCAGCCTGGTGTGGTGAGAGGTGTCCCATGGCCAGAGGTTGGCACTGGGTTATCTCTGGGGTCCCTCCCAGTCCAAACCAGCCTGTGACTCTGTGACTGACAGAGCCTGTTTGAAATCACCGTCAGCTGTACTGCTTAGCATGCTCACACTTCCACATTTGTATTTATCCTCTGTATGGACAGGGAGAACAAGAGACAGAAGAGACACTAAGCAGTTCTCTTCCTACAAAAACAAAAACTTTGCCTATTTTATCCTCCTATCAACAGATCCTCTGCAATTTAGCAGCAGGTTACTGTCCTGCTTTTTTACACCATCCGTGCACCACTTTGATGACTAAGCAAAGATCTGCTTGGGTGAGCATCCGAGGAGCAAACAGCAGTGGGGACAGGTGAGCCCCAGTACCTGTCTGGTACTTGCATTGTTTCAAAAGAGATTCCAAAAATGAGAGCAGAGATCAACACAGTAAAAAAAGAAAATCTTTATTATGGTTACAATATGTACATTTTCATCAAACACTTGAAGTATTGCATCCAAATATGTGTTATTTTGAAAAGGCAACCATATTATCTTCAGGAGACATCACCATGACATATAACAGGATTTTCCTTTCATTTCTCTCCTTACGACTCATCGCTTACACAAAAACATCACTGATCTCTTTCTGCCTGTATGAAGAAGCTTAGGCTTGTGGGCACATTCCACACCTTCCTGCCCTTTAGTCTCTTGCTACCTGACTTTCTGGTAGAATAATATGAGCAAGAATACGATAATCCTCAGCCTGTACACTCTGAGCTTTAGATTTCCTCCACTCAGACTAAAGCAGTCTCAGTCAGCTGTCTCTAAGGTATGAACACGGCTCTCTTTCGGATCAGGTATTATCAGAGGATAAACTGGGAGAAGGGTCCTCTCAGCCAGTAGCCATCCTGTGCCTGTTCTATAGGTGCTGGTGAGTTCTGGAAGCAGGGTGTGGGTTTGGGCACATGAGCTTGTGAATGTGTGTATGGGTATGGGTAGCTGAGTCTCCAGGGCAGAACAGGGAAGAGCAGCCAGTGCCATTTAATGCCAAAGGTTACAGTAGTTCTGCTTGGCCCTAGAGGAGGTTTGAGAGAAGAGGGATTATGGAGCACAGCTTACTGCTCTAATACCCCTGGAGAGTGAATAGGCAAAAAGGGAGCAAACACACTGAGCAAAAGAGGGGACTGTCACCTGTGTGAGGGCACGTCTGGGGTGCAAGATCTCTACGGCCTTATTTAATGGGTATTTGAGGTTTGTCTTTGGAGTGGCTTAATGTTACTCAGTGCCTGTACCTCTCTGGATGAACGAGGCTGAGCGCTTCATTTTGCTGCGCCTTCACTATACATTTTTTCCTTGTCTTTGGTAATACTAATGTAATTACACAGCAGACTTGCTGATAACGTAATGTGACTGTTTGGAGTACTGAGGATTTCTCTCCCAGCCCTGTCGGATTCGTGTGAGAGGTTTGTCTAGACAAGGAAATATCAGTACAAACTTGACGACCAGTACAGCACAGGGAATGATGAGAGACAGCATGTAAATGGGTGGGAGGTACCATTTGTATGACGATGGGACCAGGAACCACTTTCCACCATAAACCAACGTGTGAGCAGTGCACAAAACCAGTGTCAGGTATCCCAGTTTGGACTGGAGAGAAGCAAGGAAAGAAACAAAGGAAGTGGAGGTTAAAACGTTAAGTTAAACCAGAGCTAATGTAATTAGTAGGGCACAGTAAGCTTTGAAGAATGGGACCACTTCAGCACTAACCAGGGGCTGCTGGAATGAAACTGTATATATAAACATACGTACATGAAGTGTATTATTTATACTTACTATGAATAAATTATAAACATTTGTATTTCTACAATATGAATAAAGATATATACATAAATATAGATGAAATACATAAAATATATGACTATAGTGTGAAATATTTAAACTATAATATAAAGGCTTTTATTATCTTTTAATAAAGATTCATTCATGTGGATGTAGGTGAAACACACCTCTGTTTTTTGTCTCCATCAGCCATCCTGATAATTTTTGCTAGCTCACACACACTGCCCAGTGGTTGTTGTATTTGTGAAAATGTGGAGAAAATGCTAGAATACACTGGAGAGATCCAGGCTTTTACATGCTCTGATGCTAATCCATCCAAAACTACCACACTGTGCAAGGTTTTGGCCTTGATAAAACATTCATTGATCGTAATCTGCCCTTCCTTCCCCTTCCCTGCCGGCCCAACTCCCGCAGGGACACAGCAGCTTGCACCAAACATCCTCCAAATGAGATCAGAGTGTTGCCAAAGGCAACCTGTTTCTGGCACAGCAGTCTGTACAGCCTGCAGGAACTGCAGATACTCTTTAGATGCTCAGCATCGAGAGGATCTGAGTTACAATTTTTTGGACCCGTTTTAACTGAATTATCTTGTGAACCAACAAAATCAGCTCAATAAAGAGCTAAAGCTTTTAGTGACTCAGTGCATTTGCGCAATTTGATAATTCCACGATGTCAGCTGACTGTTTGCCATTTAGAAGAACACATCTTCCTGATTGTCTCTGGTTAATGCAGTAATCCCAGCTGTACCACTAATCCCAGCTGTACTACAAGAAGCCACCAGAGCAGTTGGGGTTTTTTGCAAGTGTGGCTGTGTAGAGTTTTTTTCGTTGTGTGGCAGTGGGTACAACAGATTTGGAGACACCAATGGAGAGAAGCCTTAAGTCTCTTGCAAACCTACCTGTGGTTTAATGTCTAAGGGAAGGTGTTTTGAAAATGTCTTTCTTACCTGCACAAACCGAAACTCTCGCCAGTTGACGCTGTTGCTGACTGAAGGCAAGGACGTGATTCCCAGAAGAGCAAAGAAGAAAAATCCTAAAATCCCCAAGGCCAAGTAAGAATCGCTAATCCAGGCTCTGCTGTTGTCAAGTGGTTCTGTTTTATTGTTCAGTGCCTGGAGGAAAGAAGACCAGACATATCTCAGTGTCAGCACTTTTAGGATCAGTATGCAGAAAGCCAAGGTAGGTAGGAGCTAAATGTCACCCATTAATGGAGTAAATCATCGAGGATTTTCTTTGAACACCTGCTCAGAAAGCAGAATAGGCATTACAGTACGTGTAGGTTCTATGTCACTGTGATGGTGTGCGGACCTACTCTTGAGACAGGTCAATGATACTTCATTGTTAAATAAGCACAAAATTCAAAAGTCAAAATATGGGCCGTTCTCGAAGAGGGGTGGAGGAGTAGGGAACTTTGTTTATTTAAACTACTCTTAATATTCAACTTTTCCCTACTGGTTTTATTATCTGTGAGCTACCTAGGGAGAACACTGAGGCCATGAATCCCGACTCAATGTAGCATTAACAGACTAGGGATATACCAGTGGTTAGAAGGAATACAGACGTTGGGAGATCCTATTGCAAGGAACATTACACTCTTCACAAGAATTTCTGAGGCTCAAAATGGAAGGTAGAATTTTCAACAGGGCCGGAAGGGAAGACTTAGGGCAGGGAAAAAGCCACTAACCTGGGAGATGATCCGATTGCTGGTTCTCCAATTTACGAAGGACCGAATGGGCATAACGAGGGTGTACAAAACGTGCACAGATGCAAAGGCCAGGGCTACGAGCCCAAGCTGCTTCCTGCACAGCATCCACTTGTCCAGCCAGTCTGGGAAACGACGGTACTTGGTGCCTCTGCACAACTGAATAATTGCAGCAAGGATGCCAGGAAGGTAAACCAAGCCGAGCAGGGTGAGTGCCATTACAGGACAGACCTGATTTGGAATGGTGATAGCAATAAAAAAAGAAAAGTCTTTCTTTTCATAAACATAGGGGTAAATTACAGCAAGAGCCACGGAGTAGATTAAGAAGAACATGGTTAGACCAAGGGACAAAAAGACAGGAAACCTCCACATTGGGAAGAGTTGCAGAGGGTAGTTTTCTATTTCCTGAGCTGCCAAGAGAGATCCCTGATCCAATGGAGTGAGACCCAGTGCACGAACAAGATCCATCACCATCTTTTTAGCTTCTGTGTCATCTCCACAGACAAACACCTGCAGAACAAACAAACAGAAGTTTTATTTAGACAAAAGGTCCTCTAGTCCAATCCATCCTGCAACAAGCAGGGACTTCATTCACTAGATCAGGTTGCCCAGAGCCCTATCAAGCCTGACCCTGAATACCTCCAGGGATGGGGCCTCCACCAGCTCTCTGGGAAACCTATTCCAGTGGATAACTGGAACCACTGATGGGACATCACTGTAGCACCCAGTTAGTGCCTCTCTCTCCAAAACACATCTGAAGGTTTGCCCCCAGTCCCCAGATTGTTAAGCCCTTGTGCAGTCTTTGAATGAACACCTGGGAGTTTACTTCTATCATTGTGGCATCACTATATTATATGGCATGACAAGAACATTCCTTACATTGCCATATTAAAAGCCAACAGTAAATGTTAGCTCACATTTTTAATTTAAAATGGGTCATTATTACATTGGAACTACCATCTCAACCCTGTCTGATTCACGTCTCCCACGTGTGTTTTGTCCAGCTGTGAAGAAGCCTCATGGTTCCTAACTCCACGATGCAGGAACTTACCTGCCGGCTGGCATCCAGTGTGCCCGACTGCAGGGCCCACGCCGACACAGTGTTGAAGGCTTTCACCACCCTAGCGCCAGGCACCAGCTGGGCAAGGTACTCTGCGTTGGACTCAGGGTACTGGTTTATTTTTAAATTGTTGCTTACGTCCACCAGAACTTTTCCATAGAGAACTTCAGCTAGTGATGTGAGAAAGTTGTAATGTTGCCTCTGGATTGCAATAATGATGATGGCAGCCTTCTGTGCTGCCTCCACATGGCTCAGCACCTCGGCGTCCTTGGGAACCAGACTGGATGGCTGAGAGCTGCGGCTCCCAAACACAACAGGGTATCCGGATTGAATCAGTTTGTGCGCTAGAGCTCTTCCGAAATCTCCAGTCCCAAATATGCACACTGTCTCTCTTTTGTTGGGGGCGGGAGGGGCCAAAGCCATGACGTTGGAAGAATTTTTACTCATCTGTTAAAAAAAAAAGCCATTACTTGGAATAAACGAAGGAAAACTTCGATCTCTTGAAAGTGGAAGGTTAGCATCCGCTCTGGCTATGCAAAATACATATCTGAGAGTTTCCTCGCCTCATTTCTTGCTCTTAGAGAAATTAAGCTGGTGAAGGGTCTGGAGGACAGGTCTGATGAGGAGCAGTTTTGGGAACTGGGGCTGTTTAGCCTGAAGCAGAGGAGGCTGAAGGGAAACCTTATCACCCGCTACAACTACCTGAAGGGGCATTATAGAGTGGTAGGTGCTGGTCTCTTCTCACTGGTCATTAGTGATAGGACAATAGGGATTGGCCTCAAGCTGCACCAGGGGAGTGTTTATGTTGGACATCAGAAAAATTTCTTCCCTGACAGAGTGGTCATGGTTTGGAACACGCAGCCCAGGGAGGTGGTGGAGTTGCCATCCCTGGAGCTGTTCAAAAACTAAGCAGATATGACACTGGAGAACAGGATTTGGTGGGCATGGTAGTGTTGAGCTGATGGTTGGACTGGCTGATCATGGAGATGTCTTCCAACCTGAATGATTCTGTGATTCTATGACTCTTTTCCCCCCACCCCACCAGTTGAGAGTGAGAAATGTTTGCAGAGTGCCAGGATGCTGGCTGTAGTTAAACAACAACCAGAGGAGTGTGATTCTAATCAGGTTAGAACCTGGAAGGTCTTTTTTAAAGTCCTTGAAGAATAGATATTAAAGATAGATACAACCCTCTCTATTCTCCTCAGAATTTCCTTAATGTGACTAGTCAATGCTGGTTTGTTTTATTGTTGTTCTTCAATTTCCTGAAGAGTGTCCCACGAAGCATTTGGACAGTAGAATCAGAATATTTCATGCTGAACATAGATTTTTTTTAATATCTATATATTAATAATAATAAAATTCTCTTTGAGGTTTTTATCTGTCCCTCTCCATCACTGCACCTGGCAGCTTCAAAGTCTTTAATGTATTATCGATGTCTGTACTTCAGAGCTAAACCCATGATACAAATACAGAATCAAAAAGATCTCCTCCATAGATCTTGAAGCTCTTGTCCTCACTTTACAAAGAGCGACGCCAGACCAGAAAAATTAAAGCCCAGAAGGAAGATCTGCAACAGGAGATCTTGAGAGAGGCCTTTCGTGGTCTCGCTGACAATTTAGTACTTACAACACCCTTTCAATTTGCAGGAGCCCTGATTAAAGTCTTTCACTGCATCACAAGTAACTTAATTAAAGCTGTGGGACTGACTGATATTCTGTTTTACAGAAAAGAAATGGACAAAGCTTAATTTAATGTGTTTGACTCCATGATCTTTGGGGTCCCTTCCAACCTGGTCTACTGTCACGCTGTGATACTGTGAAATCAGCATGGAGGCATTGGGTTGACAGTTGGTGATCTTGTAGGTCTCTTCCAACCTTGATGATTCTATTCATTGATTCTATTCCATGAAATGGTTAGCTAGACCCAAAATAATTGCTTTGCTGTTGCAGTTGTTTACCCCTTTGCTTACATCCTTCTCTGAAGTATCGCTGAGAGTGAGACTCTGCCATTAAAAATACTAATGCCGTGCTCTTCACTTTCTGTTATATTTTTCTCTATGCAAACAGTCTTTGCTTTTTAAAAATCTGGAATGATTTCAAATTGTTTGACCCAGATTGTAAATTAAAAAAAAAAAATCAAGCCTGAACTTGCTCCTGGAGATGGTTTAGTGGTTAGGAGTTGTAGGGCAAACGATTGGACTTAATGAAGGTCTTTTCCAATTTTGACGGTTCTATGATTCTATCAGAGTGTGCTCAGCACTGTTTGTTCAAATGCCAGATTAGAGCTGCCCAGGTTCACTTGTGGTGTTAGGGGAAGGCAGAGAGGGGCGTGAGGGTCTGACAGCAGGTGTGGATTGAGCAGGTCCTGTGGGAGGCTTTGCAGCAAGTGGGCTGGTGACCCTAACTGTCCTGATGGTGCAGTCCCACCTTCCCAGCTGGATTCTGCTTCTTCGAGTAACACATTGAGCCTGTAAGTAGCTCCTCAGAGGGACCTGTCTGAGTGTCTCTGGCATATTTGTGTGCTCTGACACATCCATGCAAATGCAAAATCCTTTGACATATTTAAAAGTCATTCTCTGAGGGCTTTGTTAACGTCCCACGAGGCTCTGTTGTGACTAAAGCTGTACAATTCCTTTTGGGGGATTGTCTGCATTTCAAAAGGAACAGACAATGTGGGTCTGTAATATTAACAAAAGATCCAACTCAGGACCTAATCAGACTCAGCTTTCCTCGCTTAGTTTTTCCTTCTAAGAAAGTAGGGTAGTGTCTAAAGTGAAAAAGTAAAACTCACTTGTAATAACACCTGATCATCCACCTGCCAACCTCTGCCCTCAGAAGACCATTAGATTTTTGCTGAGTGAGCTGTGCCAATCCTCCTTGTCTCCAAAGTGAGACTGGTAAAACTCCAAACCCTCAAATGTATGTTATCAGGTCGTATATTTGGTAAATTGATTGAAGTTTTGGGTTTTTTTTTGAGCTTATAAAAATATTTAATACAGAAACAGATTCACCAGCAAGAAATGAGTCTATAAAGTCCTCCCTTTGTTCACTCATACTGAACATCTCATTTACTGGCGAACACCACACTCATCTTGCCAGAGAAGAGAAAATAAGGGAGATCAAAAAGAAATAAAGGAACTTTTTTTGTTTTTTTTTTTTTTACAAAATACGGTTTCTTGGAGCACTATCTAAGATATAAAGGAACTTGTACAATGCCATGAATATTATGCTGTAGAAAGATGAAGATAGTTAGGAGAGCAGGAATAGCAGCAAGGAAACATGCAGTACTGTTTATCTATCCTTTTTTATATATAGTCATAGATTTTCTGTGACAAAGCCATGGAGATTTGCATCCTTACATGTTTTTGCTTATATCCATCCCCCTAATATCAGAGCTCTGGCAATGCCTTTTGTATTCTGAAAGGTAATCCATGTAAACAGTAATGATTCACTGTGTCCACCTTCTGCAGTGTTGCTGTGTTTTTACACACCCAGTCCTCCTATTTTGAGGCAGACAGTAATAATCTCTGGGTTTACTTAGGTAAGAGCAGGCACTGAAAGGAAAAAATAAGCTGATTGCAAACCTGTCCTTTCTACCTGCTGCATAACCACAAAGGGAACTGAATGAAGGTCCAGTGATAGGTTCAGCAGTTACCTGTAACTGTCATTACCTTGATTATGCAGGGATCTGAATGAAGCCAGGCTCTTTGCTTTGCACCTGGGAAAAGGGCAGTTTTCCTAGCAGCAGCAATGGCACAGGTGGAGCGCAGAGCCAAGAGGCAGAGATGGGGCTGAGACAGAGACTGAGATGGATAATGGAAAGATCAGAGATATAACAGATGGGGCATCAGTAGAATGTTTCAAAAGACAGAAAGATGAGATGAAAGGAGCAGGAACAAGTACTTTTACTATTTACAATTGAAAAAGGAGCAAAACAAATGGCAGTAATCTCCAGAGATTATCTAGTCTACCTCCCTCCCTAAGGCAGGATAGACTGTGCTTAAAGGAACTCTGACAAGCCCTTGTCTAACCTGTTTGTAAAAACCCTCCTGTGTTGTGGATCCTAAGTCTTTCTGGACTACTGCTTTCTCAGCTGTACATTGGGCAGTTTGTCCTCTCTGAGATCTCTATAACCTCCTCCGTAGTAGACACAGGTGTAACTTTATCCAGCTTCTTGCAGAAACCTTTGTTACGTGAAAGCTTCCATGAAAACATGAATGTTGGACATTTCACCCTTTTCTTCTCTGAAACAACCTTGTGTTCTTCCCTGCAACTCATGCTTATGAGCATGGTGATCTTCCTCATGGCTTTCTTCTGAGCTTTCTAGGCTAAACTGTTAATTAAAAGCATGGTGCTAAAACTGAGTGAAGTACTGAGGTGCTGAGGTGCTTCCAGATAGGAAAGGATTGCTTCATCTGACTCACAGACAACACATCATTTCCCTGTCCTGTCTGTCTAATTCACAGTGCAGCTGAGTCAGAGTCAGCTGGTGATCCGTCCTTGAGTAGCTTAACAAGTAGCTTGTGGCAACAACTAGGATGTGGAGTGAAACAGCTGGTACTGAGCACACGATGTTCACAACATCACTGTGTCAATGATTTCCTCCTTGGCCCAACGCTGGTCTCATTCTGCAGTGCTTATCCACAGGGAGCCTAGAAGCACTGCTCCTGGCTCAGCTCTCACTGACAGGAATCAAGTTTAGAATCATAGAATCACTCTGTTTGGAAAAGACCCCTGAGATCATCAAGTCCAACCAATAACCCTACCCTACCAAATTATCACTACACCAGATCTCTAAGCACCATACCTAAACAACCCTTAAATGCTTCCAGGGATGGTGACTTGACCTCCTCCCTGGGCTGCCTGTTCCAATCCCTGGCTGCTGTGTCAGAGAAAACATTTTTCAGCTTAACCCTCCCTTATTGCAGCTTGAGGCTGTTCCCTCTTGTTCAGTCACTAATGACCAGTGAGAAGAGACCAGCACCCCCCTCCCTACAGTGTCCCTTGAGGTAGTTGTAGAGGGTGATAAGGTCTCCCCTCAACCTCCTCTTCCTTAGGCTAAACAACCCCAGTTTTCTCAGCCACTGTTCATCAGACCTGTCCTCCAGGCCCTTCATCAGCTTCCTTGTCCTCCTCTGGACCCTCTCCAACACCTCAATGTCCTTCTTGTTTTGAAATACCCAGAACTGACCCCAGTACTCGAGGAGAGGCCTCACTTGTGCCCAGTACAGGGGACAGGACGATCACTTCCCTACTCTTGCTGGCCGCACTATTTATGATACAAGCCAGGATGCTCTGGCTGCCTTAGCTACCCGAGCACACTGCTGAACTGCTCATGTTCAACCGCTGGTTGATCAGCACCCCCAGGTCTGTTTCTGCCAGACAACCTTTCAGCCACACTTCCCCCAGCTTGTAGCATTGCAGGGTGGTGGTGTGCCCAAGTGCAGGACCCACACTTGGCTTTCTTATATCTCATACAACTTGTGAGTTTCAAATGCTCTACAGGCTCTCTGTGATGGAAAGCACAGCTTGAAAAGAGGTGACTGTTTCTACATCAGCTCAGGGCTCAAATACCAGTGCAAATGCATCCATCCTGTGACACCCAAGCCTTCAGTTGGGCTGGTCCCACACCCCGTGCTCCAGACTTGATTTCTGTAGTGTTTCTGACTCAGAGATCAGCAGTTCAACGTCCTGGCAAGCAGAAGTCAGAGAATCACAGAACATTAGGGATTGAAAGGGACCTCGAGAGATCATCCAGTCCAATTCCCCTGGCCAGAGCAGGAGCACCTAGACCAAGTTGCACAGGAACATATCGGGGTGGGTTTTAAACATCTCCAGAGTAGGAGACTCCACAACCTCCCTGGGCAGCCCCTTCCAGTGCTCTGTCACCCTCACTGTGGGTGGATTACAGTGGAACCTTTATGTGGAACCTTTGTCTTGTCCTCTGTGATCAGAAGGCGAATATTAGACAAAAGTGCCCTTGTTCACTAAAATTACATCTAGTAGCCCATTAAATGGGGTAGAAAAATAGTGATTAGTGATTTCTTGCCTATGTAGTACTGCAGCTCGGGAAGTTCCTTTGTGAAGTATTTCACACACACGTAATAATCACTAATCCTGCTGCAGCTTGGGAAGCAGGTGAAATGCATTTAAAAAGACTCCACAGAAAGACTGCACTGCTCTGAGGAAATCTCAGTTACTTAAAATTTAATTTAATTCCCACAGAGAGAGAGAAAAAGAATGCACTCTGTAACAAATACTGCTTCTTATAAGCTGACATCTGTAGGAGCAAATCTGCTTTAAATGGTAAACTGCAATTTGTGTTGCTTGATTCACCTAAAACTGGAAGTCATGTGGCTAAACAGCCCTCCCATGATTAATCCAGTACTTAAAGGCATAAAGAAAATAGCAGAATAGCTCCTAACAAACGTATTACAACAAATTATTCATGGATTTTCTTTCAAGCAAATTAATATCTGCTGCTCTGCTCAGCAGAAAACCCTGGGCTCCAAGTTCTGACAAGGCTGATAAAAAAAAATTGTTTGAGACAATAAATCCTCCTACAGAGGACATTGCCTTTCCCACATCTTCACTTTTTATCAGGAGGACACTAAAGCTGCCTGGAGGCTCTTCAGACGGATGAAGTATAGGTCTAAATAGATGTGCTTAATGTTGTCTAAATCACAGCAGAAGTACTGAGAGGACTGGATATCTCAGCACCTCCAGCTGCTCCCATAAACACGCAAGGTGCTGCTAGAACTTAACTGATTTCCTCAGTCTTTTCAGGGCTGTTTTGTTGTTCTGAGGTGTGTAGGTATTAAGTTTAATCCAGCACAGTCAACTGCAAGCAGAGTGAAAATATTTCATAGGACATCTGAAGGTGAGCAAGGTTGAGAGGAGAAGACTGCACTGGGGACGCTGGATTTATCCCAGTTGGCCCAGGAGACCATAGAATCATTGAATCATAGAATCATTGGGGATTTGAAGGGACCTCGAAAGATCATCTAGTCCAGTCCCCCTGACACAGCAGGATCGCCTAGACCGAGTCACACAGGATCATATCCAGGACAGTTTTAAATGACTCCAGAGAAGACTGTGAAGAAGTTCCTTCCGATATTTATATGAATCTCCTATGTTACAGCTTGCACCCATTGCCCCCTGTCCTATCACCAGATGACAATAAGAAGAGCCTGGCTCCATCCTCCTGACACCCATCCCTCACATATTTATAGACATTAATGAGGTCACTCCTCAGTCTCCTCCAAGCTGAAGAGACCCAGCTCCCTCAGCCTCTCTTCATAAGGAGGTGCTCCACTTCCTTCATAATCCTCGTTGCCCTACGCTAATTTATAAATTAAACTCCTGACACAACTTGAGGCCATTTCTTCTTGTCCTATTGCTTGTGACTTGAGAGGTTTCCTCAAGTGATGGCAGCTGGGAGCTCTCTGTGGTGGCTCTCGCTGTCCCTGTGCAAGTTGCTCCATGAATCCTTAGGCAAATATGACTTGCCCAGGGCAGTGAGGGAATGACTTGCAGAGCAAGGTGTAAAGAAAGGCAAAAGCAAGAGTTGTGAAGCAAACCTCTGCCCTTGAATTCAGGTGATGGACTGTTGCACAAGACCTTAACTTGGCCACGAGCACCAACACCAGCTACAAAGTGGAGCCGAGCTCCTTGTTTCTGTGCTTTTGGATGTTTTGTAATGGGCTGCCCCTTCTGGAGGGTTAATTTCTCCCTGGTATGCAGGAGAAGAGAGAGGAAGGTGCAGATATTGCAGTGCCTCCCTGGAGCAGAGGAGGTTCCACATAAATATAGGAAGGAACTTCCTCATGGTGGAGGATGAGAGAGCCCTGGATGGGGCTGCCCAGGGGAGTTGTGGAGTCTCCTTCTCTGGAGATGTTTAAAACCCACTTAGATGTGTTCCTGTGTGACTTTATCTAGGTGATCCTGCTGTGGCAGGGGGATTGGACTGGATGATCTTTTGGGGTCCCTTCCAATCCCTAATGTTCTGTGATACCCCTCGCCCTGGGAAGACCTCAGTTCCCATATCAGATAGCAGCCACGCGTGGCCACTGCGCTGAGCTGCTTATGCTGGGCTTGTGAGCTCCCTCGCCAGGAAAGGGGTTAAAGAGAGCTAAAGCCGGAGTGTTATAGAGACCATATGGAGGGGACAAAAACCCTTTATCCTCTAATTGGATTCGTTCCCTAGCAGAGGTGAGGCTGAGCGGAGCTGACAGGTCATGGCGGGCGAGGCGCTGCCAGCCACCCCGTCCAAAGCAGGATGTGTGTGCACAAACTTGTAGATCAACCCATTAGGGTGGATCAGATAGATTTAAATGCGTGCCAGCGAGAAGGAGGACACTGGTGTATTTACAACTGGGTTCGGTTGGCTGTTCCTCCCCTATTAGGGATTAAGTTGGCCATGGCTGGTGGCTACCAGGGGACAGCCGTGCCCTCTGCCGGCAGCTGACCTGCTGCTCCTACAGCCGTGCTGTAGTTGCGCCCATCCAAGAGAAGGATCTAGGAGGGTGCAGAGGGATGCTCTCTGGGCCATGCTGTTGCTACTATTCTTCGAAAATGAGGGTGTGCAGGAGCCTGGTCTCCTGGCACCGCAAGGGTTGGGTAGGAGGAAGCCCAGCTCCTGTTTTCCATGCAGATTCCCCGTCACAGCTCCTTCTTCAGGCTCTCCCCACCAGCATGGCCTCACAGCGGGTGGATGCACCAGAGGCAGAAGGCAGCTGGGACGTGGGGAGAGCTTCCCCACTGCCAACCTCAACTGGTGTGTGTGGTATTGGTGAGCCAGCAGGCCCCTATCACCTCCCAGGCTTTTCCTCCTGCTGCTGGTCCAGGTACCATCTCTACAGGCATCGCAGGGTTTCCTTGGAGAGATGGGAAGTCTCTGGGACCTGTCATTTTCCTGCCAAGGAGCTGAGCAATCCCGGCTCAGCTGTGAACCTGCTCCACGCCGTGTGGTGCTGTCAACACGTCAAGCGAAGTGATAAACCAGGGCTGGAGCAGACTAGGCAGGTTTGCAAGACAGTCTCACCACCGGCCACGCAGCACAGCCCAGCGAACCCCAGCAGCACCAGCACACGTCTCTGCGTATTGGTGGCTGGGCATGGGAGCGAGTTTTCCTTTGGTGAGGGCAATGGCCAAGTCAAGGCAGAAGCTGGTAGCTCTGCTGAGAACTTCCTGTCTTATCAACTGCAGTCCATCCCTTGCTGGATTTTGTTCTGGTTTATGGGCTGTTTGAGCCAGCGAGGGGTTGGGCAGGAGTTAAGGGGATGAGCTGGGGGCGGGAGGTCTGTATCCAGCTCTTCTCTCCAAGCTCTGCTTTGCCCAGCTAGTGACAGGTGCTTAAGTCCAGGGTCAGAGGGGCAAAATGAAGGCTTTTATTTCATTCCAGAGGGATGAGGGAATCACAGAATGCCAGGGATTGGAAGGGACCTCTAAAGATCATCTAGTCCAACCCCTCTGCCAAAGCAGGACCACCTAGGTCAGGTCACACAAAGCTCCATCCAGGTGGGTTTTGAAAGCCTCCGGAGAAGGTAGCGGCCCCGTCGCTTTCATTCTGCAGCGGCTCCGAGGATGAAATGAGGAGGGGGGTTGGGGGTGGCAGGCAAATGGAAGTAATCCAGCTTCTTTATTTCCAATTTGTAAATCTCATTTGAAGTTCAGCCCTGCTAGTCCTGAGGGCCTTGTTGTGGCTGTTCGGGGCGCTCCGCAGCGATGCCTCAGCCGTGCTGTTTAGTTTTGTCGTAACTGGGTCACTTTTTCTTGTCTGCTGTTCTCAGTGCAGAGCCCTTGGTTTTCTCTGTGGGAGCCTGAAGACTGCTGTGACATGACCAGCTGGTTTATAATCTTTTGGGAAACAGCACAGAGGAAATTTGGGGGTTTGCTTGCTTGTTTTGCTGCCTTCCAGCAGAGCTGTTCCCTGGTACCAGGCTGGGTTGGCTCCTGGCTCTGCCGTCCCTACACGAACAGCCAGCCTGGTGTTCCAGCTCCAAAAAAACCCACATCTTAGGGGTCCTTTGGGTGTTGCAGGAAGGATCCCTCATGTCACTGCCCTGGCCCTACTCTCAGCCAGCTGAAGAGCCCCATGCCCTGCCTTTTCCTCATTTTGAGCCCCCAATTCCTCTTGGTGTCCTGCACTGTGATTTATTTTTATCCTTTCCTTGCTGTCCCTGCTTTAAAGCCTTCCAGGGATTTGCTCCAGACCAAACGTGTCCCGTCTCTCCCTTTGCCCTTCATCCTGTAATTGGATTCATTTCTTCCATCCAGCCCACCCCGGGCATCTCCCCATCCCTTTATGTAACGCTGCTGGATTGGGGCTTGACCTGCAGCCACTGGAACCTGCAGAGGGCTTTGCTCCGATTCCAGCCACACATTGAATCCCACACTGGTGTAGGGACCCTCTTCTCTTGCAGTTGCTGCTCCTTGTCCTCCTGTTGCCCCTTTTTCCTTCCTCATGTGTGATGTGTGCTCCCTCCAGCCCCAAATGTTCACTCGGCATCTCCACATGAGCCCTCTGAGCACAAGCCAAGGGGTGAATTGCGACAGCCCCGCAAAGATAAGCAAAGCTACATCAGGATTGTCTGGGAAAAGGATTGATTCTTCCCTTCCTCTCATTAATATTTATTGTCGTTAATCCCCCATCTATACTGTTTAGCTCTCTAAAGCCTTTGTGGTCGAGAAGCTTCCACTGAGGTTACTATTCATCACCTCAGCAAAATATCCACGGATTAAACAGGCATTTTATCAAATCTGAGTCCTGGGCTGGAACCAGATTTGACTGGACAAGCCCAGATGTCTCTGCAAGATCTTTCTGCTGTTGGCAGAGTTTTCCATCTCATTCTCTCAGCCCTGTGTCCCAGACCAGAGAGCTGACTGACGTGCCATGTGTGCTCCTCTTTCATCTGGAGGTATCTGACCCTGTTCCCGTGTTGCCTTGAAGCCCTGAAGCTTCAAGCCTGGGAGGAGATAAAGCTGCAGCAAACTCTTCTCCCCAGTTACAGTCCTATTAATTACTGAGGGTTTCTGGAATGAGAAGGGTGACTCTTCATTGAGACTGCTGATAAATCCTGGCCGGCCAGCACAATCCAGTCCACTGTACTGGGCCAATAGGGACACAGGTTAGCGGTGGCCTTGGGACAGTTGGTTAATGGTTGGACTGGATGATCTTGAAGGTTATTTACAACCTAAGTCATTCTGTGATTCTATGATTCTATCTTGTGGGAGTTGGCAGCGTTGAACACAGTGATGTCTTTTCATCCTACAATTCCCCCATGGCTGGATAATCTCCATGGACAGGATTTAGATTTTACGAGGAAATTCTTCACCATGAGGGTTCTGAGGCCCTGGAACAGGTTTCTCAGGGAGGCTGTGGCTGCTCCATCCCTGGAAGTGTCCAAGGTCAGGTTGGATGGGGCTCTGGGCACCCTGGTCTGGTAAGAGGTATCGCTGCCCATGGCAGGGGGTTGGCACTGGGTGAGCTCTGAGCTCCCTCACAACCCAACCCAGTCAATGATTCTATGATAGGACAACTGTAAACACCAGCAGTGGGATTCTGACTGCTCTCACCTCCCTGTCTCAGCAGAACAACCAGGGTTCACCTGCAATAGTGACCATGGGAGTGAATTTCGCATCCCATACGTGAGCAAGAATATCCTACATCCTCCCGCTGATCTGACGGCACGAGCAGCCCTGCAAATAGCAAATTAATGTCTTTAGGGTTTCCTCTTGCCAGCTTAACCTGTGTTAAGGGAACAGTAGGGGGTATAAAAGCAGGTAATAAGAAAATAGCAGGTCAGTGGATGCCTGGCGTGTGAAATGGCTAAATTGCTGGTTTATCAAAGCTAATAAATATCCCCTGTGAGGGGAGTAGGAAGCTCCTCTCTTGAAATGCAAAGCGAGGGCCCTACCTCAGAGCCCCAGTCCAGGACTTGAATCAAGGGCTGCAGGCAGGGTCTGCTCTCACTGCCCTGGGTCAGCTCCACCAGATCTGCTCCCGGAGCCAGGGGAGCGAAGGGAGAGCCGCAGCCCCTCACTGCGCAGGAAACAGCGTTTTTCTCCCATTCCTAAAAATATTCCTGAGCCTTCAAGTGAAAACCCGGAGGTTTGGATTCAAAAAGCCAAAATGGAAACAGATGAGATGCATCCCATCTTGTTTTCTCACCTCCTCTCTCTTCTCCCTTTGCTTGTTCCAGACTGCGGAGAGAACAGCAAAGGAGTGACCAAAAATGGAGAAAAGCAAAGGGAACGTTTTTCTCTTGTTTATTTTCTTTTTGCCTTGTTTGAGAGACTAGAAAGTTTTTTTCTAAGCTCAGAAATCTGGTTTTTAACATACCCAAATGACAAAACCCCTCGGATTTTTATTTTCTACTTAGGTTTTCTATTTTCATTCTGACAGAAGACAGTTGTTCTGGGCTAGGACTCCTTGGCTGGTGCCTGTGGTCTCAATGGCTGGCAGAGAAGCTAAATCCGTCCAGACTATGACCAAGCTTGTGTTTCCCTCTTTCTTTTATCCTCCTGAGACAGCAGGTAGAATTTCTAGATGTTCTCAGCTTTGGGGTGTCCTCTACAAGTCACCTCAGGTCTGGTTTCTAGAGGTGCTTTGGAGTTATGGTACTGAGACCAGTCCTATTCAATCTATTCATTAATGACTTGGATGAGGGATTAGAGTGCACTGTCAGCCAGTTTTCTGATGACACAGAGCTGGGAGGAGTGGCCAACACCCCAGCAGGCTGTGCTGCCATTCAACAGGACCTGGACAGGCTGGAGGGCTGGGCAGGGAGAGATTGAATGAACTGTAACTACGGCAGTGCAGAGTCTGGCATCTGGGCAAGAGCAGCCCCAGGTACCAGGATAGGTTGATGATTGACCTGTTGGAGAGCAGTGTAGGAGAGAGGGACCTGGGGGTCCTGGTGTGGCCAGCAGGATGACCAGGAGCCAGCAATGGGCCCCTGTGGCCAAGTAGGCAAATTAGATCCTGGGGTGGATCAGAAGCAGGGTGGTCAGTACATCCAGAGAAGTTCTCCTCCCCCTCTACTCTGCCCTGGTGAGACCACATCTGTAATGTTGTGTCCAGTTCTGGGACCCTCAGTTCAAGAAGGACACAGAGCTGCTGCAGAGAGCCCAGTGCAGAGCCACAGAGATGAAGGGAGTGGAGCATCTCCCTGCTGAGGAAAGGCTGAGGGAGCTGGGTCTCCTTAGCTTGGAACAAAGGAGACTGAGGGATGACTTCATTAGTGTTGATAAATATTGAAAGGGCAGGTGTCAGGAGGATGGAGCCAGGCTCTGCTCAGTGTCATCTAATGATAGGACAAGGGGCAATGGATGTGAGCTGAAACAGAAGAGGTTCCACATCAGTCTGAGAAGAAAATTCTTCCTGGTGAGGGTGACAGAACACTGGCAGGGGCTGCCCAGGGAGGCTGTGGAGTCTCCTTCTCTGGAGATGTTTAAAACCCACCTGGATGTGTTCCTGTGCAGCTTGGTCTAGGTGATCCTGCTGTGGCTGGGGGGATTGGACTGGATGATCTTTTGAGGTCCTTTCCAATCCCTAACACGCTGTGATTCTGTTATGGGGTGCAATGTTCTTGTCAGTCTTCAAATCATAGAATGTGTTGGGTTGGAAGGGACCTTGAAAGGGTACCCAGTCCAACCCCCCTACAACAAACAGGGCCATCTCCAACCAGACCAGCTTGCTCAGAGCCCCATCCAGCCTGATGTTTAACATCTCCAGCTGGGAAGCTCTTGCAGGTGTGTTGCAGCCCCAGAGACACTCAACAAGCTGCTGAGAATATAAATCCTGCTGGAGATGACTCTGCTGCAAGCGTTGTGTTCTGTGAGACACTCTGTCTCCTGGAGATGCTGGTGCTGAAGAGCCACAGAGCAGTAAAACTGAGGTCACTGCCTCTGAAAGGTGATTAGTGGGATGTTCCCTGCCCTTTGATGCACATCCAAACCTTCATCACTTCCCCCGTGTCCAACCTGCACCTCATCCACAGCTCAGCACCGCCATCGAGAAGAGCCTCCAAGCTGTGGGTTGGCTGCAGGAACCAGGCAGAGTGGAAGGGGAGAGAGAGAGAACACGACACAGATTCCCCATTAATCAAAGAGATCATTATGTGCCATGAGAACCAGGCAGGTGAACTGTTTTGGGGAGTCGGCAGGAGGTTAAATTCCCTGCCATTGATTCTCTCGCAGCCCAGAATTACCCCATGAGCAGTAAGGAGACGTTGAAGCGGGTGCCAGGCAGGCGTGAGGATGGATAGGAGGGGGAAGCCGGCGCCCTTTAAAATATTGATGCTGCAAATGAACACGTGTTTTAAGCTTGGGATTCTTCAAATATTTATCTAGCCTTAATATTGTGAAAACGACATTAAAATTTGCCACTGGTGCTTTATTCATCAGCAGCATTCGGCAGCCGCACACGGCAGCGCCTGCCGCATCTGTGGCGTGAAGAGGGTGGCTGGAGGATGGTGCCTGGGCTCTGAGGAAAGAACTTCCTGCTCCTGCTTCCAAACAGGAGCCTAAAATGAGCTACTTTACCCCATCGACTGCAGCGGTGGGACTGTGGATGCTCAAGGCGGCAGAGCGTGCGCTGGGGCTTTGACCCATCTGGCTCCCAGCAAATTGAATTGAATGTGAGCGGGGTGAGACGGATGTTCCCATGAAGGGTAGATATCCCCGTGGAAGAACTGGGGCCGAGGGACACGTTTTTCCAGGCCTGATGGCTGCTGTGAGAGCAAACTGGATGTGCACAGAGCTACATCTTCCCTCCTCCCGTGCCAGGAGGCTGCTGGCTGTGGAGGAAGAGAGAGGGATTTGGCCCACCGTGGCTGGCAGGGACAGTGCTCCAGCACTGATGCTCATCCCCAGACTGGAATCTTTCCTAGGGGACACCCCAATACCTGACCACAGGTCAGGCAGAACAACAGC
The DNA here is from genome assembly GCA_028565055.1 of Phoeniculus purpureus. Taxonomy (NCBI): domain Eukaryota; kingdom Metazoa; phylum Chordata; class Aves; order Bucerotiformes; family Phoeniculidae; genus Phoeniculus; species Phoeniculus purpureus. The sequence continues at coordinate 26,398,233 of JAOXOE010000506.1, forward strand.
CCAGGATTTCAGTCCCTCACACTCTCCTTTAGCCCAGGGCTGAAATGCAGTTTCAGCCTCAGCTTGGCTCCTACCTCCTGTTTTTTATGCAGCCCACTTGCCAAAATACCCGGAGCACAGAGCGACTTGGAGGGAAAAGTACAGGACATGGAGACAAATGCTCCGTGTCGCTGGCACCGGGAGCTCATTTTCCCTTGATTCCTTGACGTTGCGGGTGATCCATGGCTTCGTGGACTCTGCTGCTGCTGCCAGCTTCCTGCGCAAATTACTCCCAATTACGGCAAATGTTTAACTTGAGGTGCGAGCAGAACCGCGAGCAGCTCCATTTTACCCATCACATTTTCGTTCGGCTTCTAACCTCTGCTGCAATTTTGCTTCATAAAACAAGGAGAGTTCCAACACGATGTGGAGGGAGGGGGGGGGTAGGCTGCGGATTGCAAATTGTTTGGGGACTGCAGCAGGATGGGTTGGTCGGGGGTTTTTTTGGCGTTCGATGCCAGGGAGCGGAGCTTTCCAGCTGTGAGTTTTATTTTCATTTATTCTCATTTTGCAGTGGCAGCGGGGACGTGCCAAACGCCGCTTTTATGGACTGCGCAATCCAAAGGTGCCTGTTGCTCCCACCCACTCCGGTGCTGCCGCTGAAGGAGCCCTGGAGTCATCGATTCGCACACAGATTCACAGAACATCAGGGATTGGAAGGGACCTCCAAAGATTATCCAGTCCAATCCCCCTGATGCAGCAGGATCACCTAGATCCGGTCGCACAGGAATGTGGCCAGGTGGGTTTTAAACAGCTCCAGACAAGGAGGCTCCACAACCCCACCCCGGGCAGCCCCTTCCAGGGCTCTGCAACCCTCACTGGGAAGAAGTTCCTTCTCATATTGATGTGGAACCTCCTCTGTTCCAGCTGACACCCATTGACCCTTGTCCTATCATTAGATGCCCCTGAGCAGAGCCTGGCTCCATCCTCCTGACACGCAGGTCCCTTAATTCCAGCTCTCCCATCCCGTTCCTTTTTGAAGTGCTCCTGCATAATTAAGGGGTGAAGCTGGCAGCCAGCACCCAGCTAATGCAGATATGATGAATTTTCATCTTCCTTTCCTTTATTTTTTGTTAAAGGTTGTCCTTCCCGATGCAGTGAGCTGCATCGCAGATGGATGGGAGACCTGCCAGGCAGCCACATTGGGGTTGTTTTTTTTTTTGAGGCTAAAGGGGGCCAAGACATGGGGAAAGTTTAGTGCTTTGAAAAAGTGACCTTTCTCAGTAATTAATTTGTTGCTTCCCAAGACCATCTGCTGACTCGTCAGCTGCATCCATCACCACCATGCGGGAAAAATACCAGGAAAGTCCATTAAAATGAGAACCGGCGTCAGACGGGCTTTGTGAAATCCTTTAGCAAAGGGAAGGGAGGGAAACCCCTCCACCTCAGCCCCGTCAGGGAACCTTCTCTTCATCGCCACCCACACACCCGCTCCCAGGGAGAAAAGCTGTGCTGACCTCGCGGGCAGGTTTTTGTGGCCTGGTGATGAGCTGAAGGAAAAGCGCTGGGGTCTGGGCAGCAGCTCAGTGACTATCACAGTTTTTAAGGAGGATTTTGGCCCAAATGGAGCCTTATTGACTGCAATGCCAGCAGCAGGTCCCTGGTGAGGAGCAGTGTGCAGCGCAGCGTGTGCTTGTCGTATCGACTCTGTGAGAAAAGGCATTTTACGGGCTCAGGCAATAGCTCTTCTTCCCTTGTCTCCATCAAATACTGCCAGCGCCGAGCTATCAACCAGTCAGGCAGGAACGAACATCCCTGCTATAATACCCCATAAAACCATTTGATGCAGGAGGATTTCATCACTTCCCCAACTCATTTTTTTTCATCTCTTTCTTCTCGCCTGGCTGAGCTCAGGTTCCCCCGTGCACAGCCACCGGTTTGTGAGAAGCATCGGGATGTCTCTGGTCTGATCCCAAAGCCACCAGCATCAGCACCTGTCTGATGGTCCTTGGAGAGCACAGATGAGTGCCTTGCTCTGTCTGCACCTCATTTGTCTGGAGAGAGATGTCAGTGCATGGGTTTGTGTCCCTGAGGGCGATCAGCGTGTCCAGGGCTGTGAGGTGCTCATTTAGGATGGTAAAAGGGTTCACAGCTTTCCCAAGTAAATCCCTTGAACAGCTTTGGTATCTCCCCGCAAGTCTGCTCGGTCTATAAAGCTCTTGGAGAGATTTAGCATGTATAGCTTTATTTATTATTTTAATATTTAACTTTAGATCCTACCGTGGGACTTATTCCCTCAAATCTGTGCTATTTGTAATGCTGGTGGGTCCAGCCTCACTCTGCTTTGTGCTGATTTTGTGGCAGTGTTGTTATTATCCTCATTTGTCCACACTAGAGGAGAAGTATTATTAAGACCCAGGCATTGTTTTACCACTGGTACATGCCATCTGAAATCCTTTACCCTGAGGGGCTTGTAAACTGGACAAGCTGGGAGAGAGGAAATTCTCCATGTTATTGATGGGGGAAACTGAGGCAGAGGTCCCCCTGTCCAGCTGTGGGACCCATAAGAACAGTCAAGGGCCTAAAGACAGAAGCTTGGGGAGGGAGGAAATGGGATCTTCCCAGAAACGAGAATCATAGAATCATTAGGGATTGGAAAGGACCTCGAAAGATCATCTAGTCCAATCCCCTTGCCAGAGCAGGATCACCTAGACCGAGTAGCACAGGAACATATCCAGGTGGGTTTTAAACGTCTTCAGAGAAGGAGACTCCAGTTCCTAAAAAAACCAGTGCAAATAACAGCATTCCCTGCCTGACAAACTGGTTTCCTTCATCAGCTCTGCTGGCAGTGGAGGCATCACACGGTATGTGTGACCACACACCAGCACATAAAGACAGGGGGGAAACCAGCAGGAGCATCCCACTGTGGACAGGAGCAAGATGAGGTCTGAGCTCCAGCACCCCGTGGCTGCGCTCACCAGGTGGGTGCTTGCTCTCAGCTCCCATCTGTGAGCTTGGTGGGTGGGTGCTCAGGGAGGTGCTGCTGTTTCCAGTGTGTCTTGGGTTCAGCAGGGAGAGCTCTGAGAAGAAAGAGGAAAACAAATCGATGCTTAAACAAGGGGAAAGGTGCTTTCTGCTCATCCCCCTTCACACAGCATCGATTCCATCAGCTCCCGCCTCCCCGCTAGTCGTGAGCACCCAGCAGACACTGAAGTGTGTTGCTGAGACATGGGGAGGCTTGGGTGCCCTCTGCACTCGGGAGCTGCTTCAGACAGACATAAACCAGGTCACAGACAGTTCCTATTGACAGCAGTGATTTGATTACTTTTTTAAAGACAGCTCAGTAGACAAATGGACTGTCTTGTCCCCGCACTCACGCCAGTGCTAGGTGATGTTCACCCCTCCTGCCCCCAAACTCACCCCATTTCATGGAGCCACAAGCTGGGCAATGCTGCATCCAGACCCCATGCAGCTGCGGGACTTTGTGGTGCTGATGCTGAACTTGGGATTCTCCTGCTTTGTACTTTCTCCTTGTAGCTGGGAAGCAAATTCCCTAATACCAAAGTACAAACCTGCCTGCAGAAGCACTGAGCTGGAGATCTGAGGGCTGAAAGACACGTCCTGCTTACAAACGAAGGAAGGGACATTCAGAAATGACATTCTTGTGACTGGAGCGACGTGCGGGGGTGTTTCTCCGGGGGGAAGAGGGAGCGAATCAATTTGCAAAGGGACAGTCAATAAGAGATTAAGGAGGTGCCTGGCTTTGTTCCTTTGTATGTGGCAGCATCGTATTGTGATGATAGAATAAATGAAAAGGCATAAAAGATTGATGCTACTGAGCTAACACCGTGTTATCAGCCCATATGCAGATTGACGTGTTGTATTACAAGGGGAGAGCCTCAGAATCCCTGCTCTGATCACTGCAGCAAGCAGCGCGTCTGGCTGGGTCACCCGCAGCAATGGCCCAGTGCTGTGGGTAGTCGTGATGACCCAGTGTGGGTGGGCAGAAATGGTGCTACCCTAAGCAGGAAGAGAGGGGCTGCTAGCTGCTTTCATTCTGGGCCCCTCAGTTCAAGGACACAGAGCTGCTGGAGAGAGTCCAGCACAGAGCCATGAAGATGATGAAGGGAGTAGAACACCTCACTTATGAGGAAAGGCTGAGGTAGCTGAAACTCTTGAGCTTGAGAAATGGAGACTAAGGGGTGACCTCATTAATGTTGATAAATATGGAAAGGGTGGATGTCAGGAGGATGGAGCCAGGCTCTGCTTAGTGGCATCTAATGCTAGGACAAGGGGCACTGGGTGTGAGCTGGAATATAGGAGGCTCCACATCAGTCTGAGAAGAAAATTCTTCCCAGTGAGGGTGACAGAGCACTGGAAGGGGCTGCCCAGGGTGAGTGTAGAGACTCCTTCTCTGGAGACATTTAAAACCTGCCTGGCCATGTTCCTGTGCTACTTAGTCTAGGCAGTCCTGCTGTGGCTGGGGGCATTGGACTGGATGATATTTCAAGGTCCCTTCCAAACCCTAATGTTCTGTGATTGTGTGATACCGTGATACCTGCTGCCAGCCCTCCCCTCCCCTGGCACATGGCAGAGGGATGTGACCGGTAAGTGTCTACGGAAAGGGAATATTTATGAACTCTCACTTTCAGCTGTTGGTTCAATATGAGCTAATATTTATGGGAAATCTAATTCAGGGGTCAAATTTGACCTAACAATGTCTTTTCAATAACATCCAAACCGAGAGGTTTCTGAAACTAATTAAAGATCAGGCTCCAATCAGGTAGAGTAGTTAAGCCGGGGGAGCAGACTTCATTAAATTCGTCCAGAGAGAATATTTTAATATTTAAAGAGAACATTTAATGTTTACGTAAGTCCTCCTCTGACGTGAAGTCGCTGTTAAATCACTTCTGAAGGTACCTCTTAAAGCCCTTTATACCAGGTTCTTATGGAGGTGGGCTGGCAAATGCCCTTCTCAGCTCTCTTGGAGCCAATGAGGTTTATTAAATATTCAGTACATCAAGGAAGTTTTTCAGGGATGAGGAATACGAAAACAAAATTTAGCAAAACAGCTGTCTGAAGGGGTTTTTTTTTTCCTCTCTTCCAGCATCATTCTCTCTCCCTTGCTGTCAGTGGGAGTGATGGGAGCGTTTTGCTCTGGATGCGTGTGGGTCTTAAACCACTACTGCTGGAGGGCTAAAGCTTGAGGAACAGAGGGAGTCTTTAGCAGCGCTGAAGGGTTGGGCTTCAAGTCTCTGGAGATACTGCTCAGGAACAAATCTGTTTACAGAGAAAGGTTTGAGAGGAGAATTGTCAGTCACGGCACTTCTATTCTCAGCTCAGGAGAAACTGGAAGAGTAAATATACCTCTAGTTAGCTGCTGGATAAATTAGATTGCAGCTGATCAACAGCCAAAGGGATTTCTTGTCAACTGGCCCTCTCTACTGTCACTCCAGTATCTTCTGTGCTGTGTTGTTCAGGTGCCCATGATGGTCTCAAAGAAGGTGGTGGCCAGTTTGCTCCTGGTGTACCTGGTGTCTGTGCTGGATGAAGACTTTGTGCTGGTTTTTTGCCCAGAGCAGCTCCTGGAAAATGCAGGTAACACCTGTACTGCAGGGATGAGGAGCCCTGAGCAGTGTCTCCTTCACTGGAGACATTTAAAACCCACCTGGATATGTTCCTGTGCAACTTAGTCTAGGTGATCCTGCTGTGGCAGGGGGATTGGACGGGATGATCTTTGGAGGCACCTTTCAATCCCTTATGATTCTATGACTAGGAAAGGTGTTTCTTCCCCTTCATCCCCCGAGCTCTGCCAGTACACACTGTGCCACTGCCACTCCCGTCATCTGCCCCTTCTGTTCCAATAGGGCTGAGGGAGCTTGGGTCTCTTGAGTTTGGAAAAAAGGAGATTGAGGGGTGACGCCATGAATGTTGATAAATATGTGTCAGGTGTCAGGAGGATGGAGCCTGGCTCCGCTCAGGGGCACCCAATAATAGGACAAGGGGCAATGGGTGTGAGATGAAACAGGGGCGGTTCCACATCAATCTGAGAAGGACCTTCTTTCCAGTAAGTGTGCCAGAGCCCTAGAAGGGGCTGCCCAGCTGGGTTGTGGAGTCTCCTTCTCTGGAGACATTTAAAACCCACCTGGCCGGGTTCCTGTGTGCCTTGATCTAGGGGATCCTGTTGTGACAGTGGGATTGGACTGGGTGATCTTTGGAGTCCCTTCCAATCCTTAATGTTCTGTGAGTCAAGATGATACAGGCAGTCCCTCAGCCGTCCTGAAATTAAGGGCTATGGAAGGGGGCAGAGCCAACTTTTAAGCTGCGAGACTGGACAAGGAGTCTGGACTCCTTTACATTAGAACCAGAAGACCTGTGTGGGTTATCATCTGCAGCTTGTGGGTCTCATTTTCCTCTTCTCCATGCTAGTGCTTGTAATTTGTACAGAGAAGCAGCAGCCTCCCATCACCATCCTGATGGGTCTTTTTGTTGTGAGAAATAATTAACTATCCTCCAGATGGTTGTCACCTCTGGGATGTGCAGAGAGGAGAATGTTTTTTCTTTTGATGTGAAACTAATACTGTTGAAGGGTGTCAGGCAGGCAACCTCAGAGACTGCATCTCCTTAAACACAGCTGAATGAGCTTCCCTGTGCAACACAACCCACTGATACTGGGGAGAAACCGTGTTTCCAGTACCCCTCTGCTTGCTGGGCAGCAACTGCTTTCTGCAGGGAGTGCAGTCATCCTTCAGCATCCTTGGGGAAGATGATGAGAACATACACCCGGTCCCCAGATTGATCGTTCATACATCACAGCCCTTGTAGATTTGTGTTTGCTGGTGATTGAGGGTCTCGTAGATGTATGTGGGTGAAACCAGCCTTCCAAAGGCTGCCTCTCCTCTGACACTGAGCACAGCCTGTGCTGCATTTTACGTGTCCCCTTGTGTCTCTGACATCCCAAAACAACTTTGGCTTTTCTCTTTGGGGCTGGGAAGAAGGAGATAGCCCTAGAGCTAAGTTTAACCCCATAAATGGATAAGGACTGACATTACAGACCTGCAAGGACTGGTGTGATATGTAACGTCTGCACAGAGCTCTCCATTTGCAGGCTGTTGTCCCATTGCCACTGCTACTGAGCTCAACTGGGTCTTGGGAATAGCTCCATAAGGTCACATCCTTGGCGGCCCCATGCTGCTGACAGTGGTGCCTTGCGCAGATCAAAGGAGGCATCTACCAGGGTCGTGTTTGCTGTAGATCTTTACGTGTGATCCTGTAATCCAACCTTGCACCCAACCCTGTGGCCTCTCTGCATGTCGGAGTTACAGTCTCCAGAGGCCATGCTGCCCACAGCTGGTGGGTCCCTTCCCAGTGGCCTGGAGTGAGGATGCTGCACTGGCTCCAGGCGGTGCTTAGCCCTCCAGTCCCTCTGGTTCTATGCCCAGCTCTGCAGGCTCACACTGTGGGTACAGTGCAGAGCAGCTTTGGTATCTGCATGATGCTTTGTCCCACCATCACTATTTGTTCTCTGCTGTGAAACTGCAGGAAAAGGAGAGGAACAAAGGAGGGCAGAAGAAATCCCTGAGCTCGCTGCAGCCACTGGGAAAAGAAACCTCCTCTGAGCAATCTGCTTCAGATGCCAACAAGGTCAAAATCATCTTGGTTAGTTATTGGACTCACCAGGACTCACAAGGGGCATAAGTAGCCCTTTGGTGATGCTGAGAAGGCAGTGGGTGTTAGCAGGGAGGTCACAGTCAGTATAAAACAACACAACCCATTTGCTGTCAGGCCACAGAGCAAGGTTGCACCAAAGAAAGGTTTAACTGCACCCTATAAATTATCTCAGACATTCAGCAGCCTGGTCACCCCTCAGACCACCTGGTTAGGGTAGATGAAAACAACACAACGTCTATCTTTGCTGTTCAGTGACACCAGCCCAAGGCAAGGCAGGAATTTACAGCTCCGGTTTAGCTCTTCACTTCTTTCACCCAGCTTCAAACAAGCTGCCCAGTGTCACCTCCAATCTCTGAGTCCTCTGCACTGGCATCACCTTATTTATAAACATGGGCTCACACAGCCACACTCCCCAAAAGTCCATAAACAGAGCATAAAATTGCCAATTCTGGGGATTTCAGTGCCAGTCTGTGCACTCAAAGGCAGGCTCACCTGTTTAGCTGAGTCTGAAAATTGCGCTGTTCCCCCTAAACAAAGGGAGGTCTCTGTTCTGTCCGTACAGTGAGCTCAGCCATTCTCCCTGCCAGCAAAAGGCGCGTGTAGGTTCACCCCAAACTGCGGGAGATGCTGAGCAGGACCAGACAGTGGGACTAGCTCAACTGGAAATTGGCCAAGATGCAGGTTAATGTGCATCTTCTTGCCAACATGGTGCACCAGCGATAATAGGATGGAAACAGCAAGGATTCGCAGTTCAAAGCACTAAATAACTGGCACATCTCAGTGCCTAACACCTCTCCCTGCTGTGACCACAAGCCCTCCTGTGCCTCTAGCCACGACTGGAACAACTCTATTTACTCTGGGTCCATCTGAGCCACAGCTGGCTCAAAGTCAGTCAGTCTGAAAGCAGGATGATGTCTCATCCTCAGTCTTTGCTAAAGCAGGGAGCTTCACCAGCATCAGTAAAGCCGCTGGCTTGAATGGTCGAGGTGTGAGATAGGGGGAGGATTATAAGGTTCAGAAATTATTTTCTTCTTTACAGCCCCTGTTGCCAGGAGGTACCTTTATCTGTATTTCTGAGTCAGCCCACAGCTGATCCAGTACATAAAAACTTTGGCACTCTGAGCAGCACAAGATGGCATGGAGTTTAAAATGTTGTTTTTCCCCGTGTGAGGATCTGCCTCTTCCCTTGGAATCAGCCCTGGATCCTAAACTGACCTGAACAAAGTGGGATCAGAGCACTCCAACCTGCCTCGCTCTGCTCTCCTCAGCTTTTCCTTCTGAAAGCCTTTCCTGGCTCCTCTCTGTTCCAGTCAGAGCTGGGATGAGGCTCACCCCAAGGCAGCTGGAAAAGTACCAAGATGTCCTGGAGAAACTGCTAGTGGAGATGTTACAGGACACCCATATGGTCCTGTCAGAGGGTTGATTTCTTCCTTGGGAATTCTGCCTTTCCCTCCTCTTGCCAGCTCATCGTCACAGAGATATTTTTATTTCTCAGAAGGGCTTTTGTGTTGCATTTGCTCTCTTTAGAGTCCTCAGATACCCCACCTGCTCTTCTTGGAAGGTTATTCATGCTCTTGGGGTGCTGCTTGAGCAGGGGGGTTGGATTAGATGATCTTCAGCGGTCCCTTCCAAGCCCCAGCAGTCTGGGATTCTGTACCCTATAGCCGACACTGAGTGTCAGCAGCATTGCAATACTCCCAGCAGTTCTCCATGGCACTGCTTCCCATTTCCCTACTCCTCCTCCCCAAGAGCCCTCAGCATTCAGGGTGCAGCTTCCAACAGTGGGATGGGTCTCACTAGTGTTATTGATGGACCTCTGTCAGATCTGGGTTTAAATGTTCCAAACAAGAGGGTCCCTGCTTTCCCTGTGGGGGTTTGGCTGTGCTGACTCCAGTTTCCCTTCTAGCTGGGGAGCTGAGGAGGAGAAGGAAGCGGTATATAAAGCCTAGGGAAGACTGAGCAACAAACACGAGGCCACTTATTCTTTCCTCTCTTTTCAGCCGACGGATCTCTGCAGAATCAGAGGCGAATGTGGCGTAGCTCTTGCTGAAGCTAAAAGGCTGCCGCTTAATGTACACGAAATCTGTAAAAGAGATTAACAACAAAGTCTGAGGTGAGATAATAAAATGCGCAGTATAATTAAACGGAGGATTTGCGTCTCCTTTCCCGCGTGCCTCTCAGCCAGATGGCAAGCAGCAAGTGTGGGAAAGAGGAGAGGGAGGGTTTCCAGTTCTGGAGAACATCATCGTCCTTCTGAGCAGAAGTGTTGCGAAGCCCTGCCTAATTAATCTTCGCGGGCTAATAAGTCTTAGCCCTCCCTTTTGGCAACAAGGGCGGCTGAGGCAAGTATTTACTGGATCTCCTGGCCAAACTGGTGACACAAGTCTAGGGTGAGGAGGGTTGGGATCTGGGTGTCTCTAAATGGGTTCTCCGCTCTTGACACAGGAGGGCACACTCTCCCACACTGCTGGGAGAGAGAGGAGCCCTGCTTTGTGCTCTCAACCCCCAGCTCTCACTCAGCCAGGTGATCTATATCTAAATAACATCTATATCTAAATAACATCTTCCATAGCCATGATGCAATAGGACAAGAGGAAATGGGGTCAGGTTGTGCCAGGAGAAGGTCAGGTGGGATCTTAGGAAAAACTTCTTCCCAGAAAGAGTGGGGAGGCCTTGGAACAGGCTGCCCAGGGAGGGGGTGACAGCACCATCCCTAGAGGGGTTCAACAACTGGGCAGACAGAGTGTTTCAGGAGATAGGGTAGTGGCTGGGGTTGTAGGGCAGACGGTTGGACTTGATTATCTGAATGGGTTCAAGTTACAACCAGATAGGTTTAGACTTGATATGAGAAAGGGTGGCCAAGCACTGGAATGGGCTGCCCAGGGAGGTGGTTGAGTCGCCATCCCTGGATGTGTTTAAAGATCGTTTGGATGAGGTGTTGAGGGATCTGGTTTGGAGGTGAACTTGTAAGGTCGGGTAGACGGTTGGACTCGATGATCCCGTGGGTCTTTTCCAACCAGAGTGACTCTGTGATTCTGTGATGCAAACAGGCACAGTGCGTGTGGAACAGGCATAGAGCTCCGGCGTCTCGATCAATCCTAGAGGTGAAGCTGTAATTTCATTCGAACATGTTGCTCTCCATTTACATTCCTTAGGTTTATTTTAGAGCTGCTCCTCTCTATTGGCAGCCGGAAATCCAACATATGTAAAGTAAGGACGGTGAGATCAGTGGTGTGTGCGCGAACATATCCAATCCGATTCCAATCCTGTCCTCCCAAACTAACACAAACGCTGCTCTCACTGCGGCTCATTTAAGTCGCTCTGTTTGTGCTAGAACACCGCTCCTCGGGGCACTCTCTGCTGCAAGCCAGGCCTTAGGAGAAAAGAAACCTCCTGCTGTTTAATGGAACATCCAGCATGAAGTGGATTCCAGCTTCAGTGTTTGATTCAAAGCCGCATTCCCAGGCCATAGACTGATCGGTTCAGCATAATGCAGAGTTTGCTGGGATTATTGCTAAGGCAGGCTGAGCAGTGAAATCACTAAAAATGAGCCTTTCTGTCTAGAAGGTAGAAAATAACACTTTCCATTAGGCTAAACGTGAAAGGAACCGCATGTATTGATGGGCTAGAGGAGCTCAGCCAGCACAAATCAGTCTGCAGGGGAGTGAAACCTATGGAAATCACCTGAGGAGCTGCACCACTTTGACGCCAGTGCCCAGTAACATCAGAGACTTGAGTCACCATCCCTGGAGGTGTTTAAAGGTCATTTAGATGTGAGGCTGAGAGAAGTAGTATAGTGATGAGCATGGTCGAGTTGGGTTAATGGTTGGACTTGATGATCTCAAGGGCATTTTCCAGCCTCAGTGATTCTATGGACCTATGAAGAGGGGCAGTTGAGCTGTTACCTCTGAAAGTACCTGACCTAAACCTTTACTCCAGGCATGATTTTGCCCTGCTGAAAGAAAATAAGGATGATTTTCCTTTGAGTGGCAAACTGCTCCTGAAAACCCTACGTAAGGTGCACTGCAGGTCAGAGCTGTCTCTCTAACAGGATCTTTTGCCCAGCTCTTTTGTTCAGGTGGTTTCCCAGGCTGACACAAACTCTCTGCCATCTACCTAAGGAAAGTTTCCCAGTGACAGCAAGAAAGAAAGTGAACATGAGCCTCTTGGATTCACTTCCTGGATCATTTCCCACCACAGTGATGATGGGGCTGATGCTGTGAAGATTTCCAGAAGGAGACCCACCAAAGTGACTCTGCTCCTACGTTTTGACTCAGACAAGCTGCAGCGGCACAAGGGTCTGTTTTTTCCCCAGCCTGGCTGTGCCAGGGGCTCTTCCCAGTTAGTTGCAAATAGCTCAGGGCTGTATGGCTGGTTGTGACAGTTACCACAGTCTTGTCCTGCAGCAACAACTGTGCTGTCCAAACAGACACCAAAGTACAAGAGGGCCTTCAGCTTTTGGAACTGAATTCCTTCCACCCTCAGGGTCCTGAGCAGTGGGAAAGAAGCAGCTGGAAGGAGAACATGAATGGACCCCAACCATCCTCCCAGGCTTGACTCACACCCTCAGGGCATATCTCTTGTCAAGAAGCAAAATGGTCTCCAAGGACAGAGCTGTACCCACAGTGCCCAGGAAGGCTGCTCTGACAACCAGCAGCAGCACAGTCCATGCCTGCAAGCTGGTGAGAAGATCTTGCTGCTCCAGAAACCAGACAAGAGGCCCATGGCAGGTTGAGCAGCCAAAGAACTGGAGGTAAGAGGCAAAGGAGAGAAAAGAATAAACTCAACCCTGACTCTCTAACCTATTAAGAGGCTCTGCAGGCTGAGGACATGACATCCCATTGGCAGGGTGGGGAGCGGTGTTCTTGGGTCACACCTGTGCCACCGCTCTGAGTGACAGCGTGTTAAATCAGCACAGTCGGCTCCCCGAGTCAGCTCCCTGACACTTCCCCTAGTGACATATGTGGGACTGGCATCCAAACGCCACGGGATAAGGAGTGGGGGTGGGATGGCAGGCTTTTTCCAGCAGCCCCTCAGTCAGGGGTGGAAGGATTCATCTGCTGCCTGTGCTTGTTGGAGTGCAGCACACTCCCCTCCATGGGCACCTTGTGAACATGGTGTAGATCTATTTCTACCCAGTCCTGTCTTGATGCTTCAAGAGGAGAAGCAGACGGCACGGCACACCCGCTCTTCCCGTTCGGTATCTGAGTCACTGCCAGCAGCCCTAAGACAGCTTCTGGGCTAGCAGGAAAGGTGGAGGCTGTCCCTTCCTCACTGTCCCATCTTCCCACATCCAGCTCAGGATATTTACAGCCAAGATATTCGAGAGCTCTACACCGTGGGCTGGGAAACCGGCTTTTCACAGCCGAGCATCTCTGAGCATCGCAGCCCACCTGCAGCATCAGCAGCCCTGTGCTCGCCCCGGCAGCCTCTGCTGCTGCCCAGAGCTGTGAGATGACAAAGAGATTGTAAGAAGCAGAAAATCCACAGCCAGCCACCCTGTCCTGTAGGCAGGATGATGGTGGTTGCCCATGAGGATATAGGTTCTGTTGTGTCAGGAGACAGACATCTGTCATCTCCTGCTGCCTTCTGCATGGTGTCCAGGTTCCATTCAGAGCAGGAAGGGATGCTCCCAAGGGAGGGGGTCACTCTTCCTCATAATTCTTTATGATTTCTCTTCATAAAGCAGAGGCATCTGTTCCTGCTGAGCATTGGCACTGTCAATCTGCCTTCTGCACAGGAATCACAGCTTATCCCCAGCCCTCCAGTTCCCACCTTCTCCACCATGCAATGAGCTACTGGGACAACCTGTGTCCTGGTGTAACTTTGACCTCCAAAAACACAGTCATAGAATCATGAAATCATAGAATGTATTGGGTTGGAAGGGGCCTTGAAAGGTCATTCAGTCCAAGAAGCTGAAAAGATGGTTTTGAAATGAGTGGGTTCTTTTTGCTGCTGTTCTTTTTCAGCGAAGCAAGAGGAGTTCACTTAATTTAGGGCTTACATCAGCTCAGGCTTAGACACCAGCATGCATCTGCATGCCTAGGCAGAGCTTCTCCAAATTGAAAACTGTGAGCTGACAAAAACTGTGTGCTAAGAGCACATTCTAATTCTACATTTACATTAGACACTGCTCCAAATTATTAGCTGTCGCTTGTGCTAGTGAGCGAGCAGGGGAAGCTTGGCTTAGCACGTTCACACTTCCCATCAGAAGACTCTGCTCTTTGAATGGGCTCCCTGGCCTCTACTAAGTGAGTGTTTGTTGTTGCTAACCAGATGAACAAATCTCAGCGTCTTGTTGCTGGCTTTCTTGCATAAATCAGGCAGAGCCAAGTGAGCTTTGCCTGATGCCCTAAACCAGAAGGGTACAGCATCAAACTGAGCATGGAAGGAGGGGTATCCCTAAAGATTTTATGTTGTAATGCCTAGTTTAGCCTCCCCAGGCTTATGCTAGCAAGCAGTGGGCGTCGATATTAAGCTGTCCCAGAGCCCCCTCCAGCTCCCACTTGCTGCTGATCCCACTCCTGTGGGACTATGAAGTTTCCACCGCTCCAGTATCAGGCGTCGATCATAAAAATGGCACTGCGCAGACAACCTGCACAAATCCATCACTACTTTTTCATTATCTTTAATTAAATTCTGCTATTACACCACAGTATTTCAGCCACTTTCATTGCTTTTTTTATAGGCAGCAGCAGGAAAAAAGCAATTACTGTTCATCACTGCCTTGCCAAAATAAATTTTCAAGTCAACGCTTGGTTTTTGCCTTTTTAGGTGCTTGCCTTTAGGGCTGGGGCCACTCCTGGATGGGGTGGAGGGGATGAGCTACACATCCTGGGTTACCTACACAGGCAGGAGTGTGTGTGGGGGGGTGTCAGTTCTTTTTCCAAATGAGGAAGTCCAAGAGCCATTGGAGTATGTCTGGAGGAGGAGCCGGGGGACAGAGCTCCCATCGAGCCCAGTGAGGGACAAGAACAGTCTCCTTTAACAGCTGGTGGAAGCAGGAGAGTGAGGTGACACCCAGCAGCTACTGGGGCACCTCGGCAGGATCTGGGGGGTTAAATCATCACTCTGGGAGAGCGAAAGAGGATTTGGCTTCTAAAGGCAAACCTAAAACGTTTTAGGGTTTAGCCTTTGGGCTGCAAAAGGTGCAAAAGGGCCTCCTGTCTGCAAAGGAACCTCCTTCCCCAGCAGCTCTACCAAGGTCGCAGCTCCAGATGCAGCCCAAGCAGTGGCTTCCCACCAGCCATCCTGGTGGTGCCAGTTAACCAACTGCAAGTTGGCAGTGATGGATGAGGAAAACCTTGCACGTGGGGGTGGAAGGAGGCTGGAAAAGACTCTTTTTTCTCCTCATAGATGTCCCTAGAAATGCCAAACACCAGGGTAGCATGGCTGGAGTGAGGTGAGAGCTGCTTGACCAACTCCTGTTTGCTCCTGTAGAGGGTCCCACACTGGGATGGGTGGTGACAGTGACTGGCTCCAGCTGCTGAGGCTGCTTTTGCCCTTCGCTTTGTCGATTTGTCACCATGTCCCCTCTCCTGAGATAAGCAACAGCTCTCGCCCCGCACCATTCCCGCCCTGAGAAGGCGCCGACCTCCTCAACATGGCGGAAACAGCAATCACAAGATGGAAGCGGCTCTTTCCTTCGACCTTCTCAACATGGCGCCCACGCCCCGCCTCCTCCAGCAACATGGCGCCGCCGTGAGGGCGGGGGCGGATGACTCGCCCTTCCCAAGATGGCGGTCTGAGTGGGACGGGGCCGTTCCCTCCCAAGATGGCGGCAGCACCTCCCCACCCGCGCAGCGCTTCCGGCGGGGCCTGGTGAAGGCGGCGAGGCCATGGCGGAGCTGTCGGACGCGGAGCTCCGGAAGGAGCTGGTGGCGCTCGGTTACCGGCCGGGGCCCATCACCGCCACTACCCGCAAGGTGTACGCGAAGAAGCTGGACCGCTTGCGCTCCGACATGGCGGCGGCCAAGCGTAGGGGCGGCGGTGCCCCGCCGAGCCCGGGCCGCGCCCCCGCCAGGCCGCAGCAGGCCTCGCCCTCCCGGCAGCGCTCCGGCCGCAGCCTGGGCCACGTCGGGGCCGTCGCTCCCGGTGAGGCCGGTCTGCAGGATCTGGTTGTACTCGGTGTTGACGAAGGCCTGGAAGTCGACGGTGATGCAGGGGTTCTGCTCCTCGAAGACGTCGA